>PVJX010000192.1:0-339141 GCA_004027295.1 Dolichotis patagonum | reverse complement strand
AAAAGAAGAAGAAGAAGAAGAAGAAGAAGAAGAAGAAGAAGAAGAAGAAGAAGAAGAAGAGAAAAGAAAAGAAAAGAAAAGAAAAGAAAAGAAAAGAAAAGAAAAGAAAAGAAAAGAAGGAAGGAAGAAAGGAAGAGAAACACAGCAGACTCTGTTATCCCATCCAAACAGAATTCTGTGAAGAAGCCAGGAAACTCTATACTCATCTGTTGGCCTTAAGGCTGCTTGATGGTTTCATCTCTTATTTGATGGTTTCCTCTCTCATTCCATCACCCCATGAATCATTCAAGCATCTCATCTGAACAGGTGGGAACTCTGAGCCTGCAAAAAGCAGGTGGATGGACCCGCCCACCTAATGCAAGTCACAGGTGGCAGCTAGACCGGCTTTAAACTGCTTACTCTCTAAAAGTCCCTAACGGAACCTTTGGACACTGCTAGGTATCCCAAACGCTGAGAGTTAAACTGTTTGTCTCACCTGGGACCTGTGCCATGCTCTCTGGGTCCAAGTGGGTAGCCTGGTCCTCGCATGGCTCTCAGAGACTGACAAGCATCTTCTGTCTACTTCCAAGCCAACCAAACACTCCAGACCAGACACATTAGAATTACCCTGTCCCACACAACTTAGGAAAATTGAAGGAGGTCCATTAATCATATCTAGATATCCAGTACCCAGAGCCTCTCATTCGTCTGTCAAGTATAAGAAGGTTACATTCCAGCTTATGGGACAATCCCATTATATAGCCAAGGTCACTGTGCTTCAGGCAAATGTCACCAAAACTGATTACAGCTCAGGAAGCTACCTGAAATTGCACTCCTTCTGTATCAAGAATGCTGTGATCTCAATCAAGGTCCTTGGAATACATCCCTAGGACAAAGTGTTGTACTATAAAAGTCATCCAATAATATTGGTAGGGGAAACTTATCATCAGATGTGAGAATATCAATGGAAGGAGACGGAAATATTAAAAAGCCACTTTGTCTTTCAGCAGATTTAGTGTTTCTGTTTTAATATTTAGATCTTTGATCCATTTAGATTTTAGTTTAGTACATGGTGATAGGCATGGGTCTAGTTTTAGTCTTCTGCATATGGATAGCCAGTTTTTCCAGCACCATTTACTAAAGAGACTGTCATTCTTCCAGTGAGCATGTTTGGTCCCTTTATCAAAAATAAGGTGGTTGAGTGAGTTTGTGATTGTGGTTGTATCTTCCAATCTATTCCACTGATCTTCAGGTCTGTTTTTATTCCAGTACTATGTTGATTTTATTACAGTAGCTTTGTAGTATAATTTCAAGTCAGGGATTGTGATGCCTCTTGCCTTGCCTTTGTTGCTTAGAATTGCCTTTGCTATTCTAGGTCTCTTCTGGTTCCAGATGAATTTTAGGAGTGATTTCTCTAGATCCATGAGGTATGTTAGTGGTATTTTGATTGGGATTGCATTGAATCTGTATAGTAATTATGGGAGAATGGCCATTTTCACAATGTTTGTTTTCCTATCCATGAACAGGGGATGTCTTTCCATTTTCTGAGGTCCTCTTCAATTTCCTTTTTCAGGGTATTATAATTTTCACTGTATAGTTCTTTTACCTCTTTCATGAGATTAATTCCTAAGTATTTCATTTTTTTGGATGCTAGTGTAAAGAGTGTGGCTTCTCTTAATTCTCTCTCAGTACTTTTGTTGTTAGTGTATAGAAATGCTATTGATTTTTGAGTATTGACTTTGTAACCAGCTACCTTCCTGAATTTATTTATTATATCTAGGAGTCTTTCAATAGAGTTTTGGGGGTCTTCTATGTAAAGTATCATGTCATCTGCAAATAATGATAATTTAACTTCCTCTTTTCATATCTTTACTCCTTTTATTTCTCTTTCCTGTCTTATTGCTCTGGCTAGTATTTCCAGTACTATGTTGAATAGGAGCAGTCATGAGTCCCCATCTCATAGCTTTGAAGCCTTTCAATGTTTTCATGCATCAGTTGGAATGGTTTTATTCTGTTTTGTTTGACTTTATTATATGTGATGCTATGAACAGCTGTTTTGAAGAGAACAAAACATTATGACAACTATTGCTGATTTAATACTATCCTTCTTAGAAGTCCTACCAAGCTTCTATTCTTCTATTTCTATTGGTTCTATCACATTGTGCCTTATTGGGATTTGAATATGTGTAAAAATATAAACAAAAATTTTTATTGAAAATGAGATATTATAGTACACATTGATCATTCTCTGTTATTCAGTTCAGAATGCCCTGTAATTCTCTCACACTTTGAATGGTTTTATACTTTTATGTTATGTTTGATATTATTGTGTTTGAAACTATGCTCAACTATAGCAGAGAAAAAAATATTGTGATAGCTATTGTTAATGTCCGGTTGTCTTAATGTTAAGTATTATGTGTCGCCTATGCTGTCTGGTTCCAATCTGCTCTGTACTGACCTTTTTTGTCTTATTCTTTTTAAAATGAAATGGAAAAAAAAGAAATATTAAAAAGCAATGAAACATGACACACTAAAGACACATTATTTCTTGGCCAACACACCCTTAAGAAAAGAGCATTCTTACATCGCAATGTATAAATGAAAATGATAATTTTAAGGAAACCCAACAAAGTATAATGGAATATAGGAAATTTTTCAAAAAGAGAAAAAAGGTCCAGGAAATACAAATAAAATGTAAAAAGTAAGAAAATAGAAATAATAAGCCTGAACTCAATAAACGAAATTTCAAAGATATAATATAGAGCCTCAACAACAAACTATATTAAGCAGTAGAAATTTTGATCTTGAAAACATATACAGTTTTTAAAAAATTAAAAAGGACTATGAAAATCTCATAATAATTATAAAACATGAAAGCAAGTAAATACTCACAATTTTGTCTATTACAAAAGGAATACAGTGGAAAAGTCATACAAAATATATTCAACAAAACAGTAGCTAAAATCTTTCCAAACCTTTGGAAAATACCCACATTCAGGTCCAGGAGGCTGCAGATCCCCAGGTAGACTGGGCCAAAAAAGACTGCCCCCAAAACCCAGTCTAGTTAAACTATCAATTGTGCAAGATTAAGACAGTTTTCTAAAATTAATAAGAGAAAACCATGCGCTTACAAATATGAGAATCCCCATGAAACCAACGGAACATTTCTCAGAAGAAAATGTGCAGGCCAGAAATAAAAGGGTAGTATAATCAAAGTGCAGAAACAAACATTTGCCAACCAAGAATATTGTATCAAAACAATATTTTTCATTCAGAAATGAAGAAACAAAGTATTTCCAAGACAAGTAAAACTCATCACCACCAGGGCAGGCTTACAAATAGTATTAAGGCCGATCTGTCATAAAAGGATAAACGCAATCGCAATCATGAAAAGATAGATAAGCATAAAACTCATTAACACAGCAAAGAAACAAAGCAAAATACAAAAATAATTAAGGGTTATCCATACAACAAACTAGCAACAAAGAAGAAGAAATAAACTATATCAATTAAAAATAAGAGATGTAGAAAAAACAAAAATATAGAAAGTAGCTAGGAAGTGATCTAAAATGACAAGACTATATTTTAACATGTAATTTTATGATGGCAGAAATGATATACCTTTACTGACTCCACTGGTGAAGACACACATAGATTTAAAGTGAATGTGTGGACAAAGGTATTCTATATAAAAGGAAACCAAAAGAGCAGGAGTAGATATAATTATAACAGATACAATGTTCTTCAAATAAAAATAATGTAAAAGTAAAGTCACAGTGAAATGATGAACTAATAAACAAAAAAATTAAAAATTTTAAATTCATATTCATCCAACACTACAGTGCTCAATTACATAAACCAAATAGCAACAAAAATATAAAGACTCCTTAAGGATAATTATGAACAATTATATGCAAAAAATTGAAAAAATCCTAGGACAATCGGTAAATTTCTCAACAAGTATAGTCTACCAAAATGAACAATAAGGCAATGAAAAACAAAAAAAAAATAATGAATTATTATGTTGGTTTAATAAGAAAAAGTGTCCTGAGAAAGAGAAGCTCCAAATTGGAAGCCTTAACTATTGAATTTTACCTAATTTGCTAAGGACTAATAATGATAACTATTATGCTATTCTTTAAAATTGAAAAGGAGGCAAGACCTCTAAAATCATTTTACAAATTGAACATTGCCCCTGAAACTAGACCAATTAAACACACAATAAACAAAAGAAGTCAATAAATACTATTGTTGGTAAATATAGATTCAAAAATTCTCAGCGTGATTCTAGTCAACATCAAAAGTACTATACAACATGACAAAGTGAAATTTATCCTAATAATTTAAAGATGGTTTTCCAGACAAAAATCAATTGCGGTTTTATATCAAATAAGCAAAATGAATGACAAAATCCTTAATATGATCATCTTAATAGATGCAGAGCCCACAGGCAAGAACATTCAATATCACTTCACCATAAAGTCCACAACAGAGTAGATACAGAAAAAAGTTCAACATAATTCAGGCTATAGGACCACTAGAAATCAACTTCATACTGAAAGGAAAAATTTTTGAAACATTTTCCTTTAAAATAAGAAAAAGACCATTTTTCTTCTGTGATTAGAATAGTAATGCATTCCTTATCCTTAGCAGTAAACAGGAGAAAAAAACCACATTCAATATGAAAAAAGGAATTCAATATATGACATAATTTCCCATTTAAAGATGTGAATACTATATCAAAGAACTGGTAAAACTGGTAAGAAAATTTTCAAAATATTGAAGGATTGCAAAGCCAATTACAAAAATCATTATTATTATTATTTTTTGTTTTTGGTTTTGTACCAGGGATCAAACTCACGACCTTGCAAATGCCAGTCAGGTGCTTATGTTGCTGAGCTAGATCCCCCGCCCTAAAAATCATTATTTTTTATACACCAATGATGAACTTGCTGAGAAAGGAATCAAAAAAGTAACCACAATCAGAATAGCATCTTAATAGATGCAGAAAAATTTTATAATATATGGAAATAAATTGAACCAGGCAAATGAAATATCTCCACAGTGAAGACTATAGATCTGTAGTGAAAAAGCCGAAATGTGCCACTAAAACCTAAACACAAAATGTGTTTATAAATTGGAAAAATTAATATTAAAATGTCTGCAATACTCACAAATACTTACAGATTCAATTTAACCCCCTCCAAAATTCCATTAACATTATTTACAATCAGAAAAATGTTCTAAAATTCTTATGTAAACACAAAAGACCCTGAAACAGTCGAACAATCTTAAAAAAATGAAACTAGAGGCATTACACTATCTCACTTGAAACATACTTGAAAACTCTGACCATCAAAACAGCATGACACTGGCACAAAATATAACATATGGACTACTAGATCAGAATCAGGAAGCTAGAAATAAATTCACTCATCTTCCATCAGTTGGCCTTCAGCAATGTTCCCATTGGTGCACAGTTCAGAAAGCAAAGCCTTTCAGTAAGTAGTGTTGAGAACTATGTTTTCACATACTGAAGAAATATAGTTAGAACCTTACTGTTAAATAGACACAAAAATCAACTCAGAGTTCATCAAAGACCTAAATCTAAGAGGAGAAAGTGAACCTACTTGAAGAAAACATAAGAGAAATACTTAAAACTATTAATGTAGGTTATTTTTTCAAAAATAAAGGAAATAAAAACAACTTATGCAAACGTGATTTTATCA
The DNA here is from genome assembly GCA_004027295.1 of Dolichotis patagonum. NCBI lineage: Eukaryota > Metazoa > Chordata > Mammalia > Rodentia > Caviidae > Dolichotis > Dolichotis patagonum. The sequence continues at coordinate 333,433 of PVJX010000192.1, read as the reverse complement.
AATTAAAAACCTGCACATTATATCAACAGAAAGAATCAAAGAATAAAGAAATAACCTGAAAGATAGCAGAAAACTCTTTCAAATTTTTCTTTTGTCAAGGGATTAATAACATAGAAGATAAGAAAGGGAAATTATTCTTCAGGATTAACCTGAAATAATTGTACATTAAAATATACCAGATACTTGGATTTCTCAAAAGCAGATTAACAAATGTTTATCAGGTGTACAAAAAAAGATCAGTAAATACTAATCATCAAGAAAATGTGAATTAAAACCACACCAGTTAAAATAATTGTTATCAAAAAGAGAGAGAGAGAAAGAAAAAGAACAGAAATACTGAATGGGATGCAGAGGAAATGGAACCCATAAACCACTGGGAATGTAAATCACAACTGCTATGGGAGGCTCTGTAGATTCTGCAACACAGCAAAAATAAAACTACCTTAAGACCCAATTGAGACTCAGATAATCCCCTTACTGGGTATACATCTAAAGGTAATGAAATTGATATGTCAAAGTCAGACCTTCAAATCATTATCTGTACTCCCCTTGGTACTGGAATACAATTTACTATGCCAGTGCACAGAAGCAACCTAAGAGTCTGTTAATGGAGAGAAAAATACCTCACATACATATAGCCATAAAAGGATAAAATGCTGTCCTTTGAAACAATGTGGACTGAGTGGAGATTATGTTAAGTGAGATTAGCCAGGCACCACAAAACAAATACCAAATACTCGCACTTAAAGTTGGACCCTAACCATTGATGTCATGGAGGCTGAGACTGCAATGGTGGGCACACTAAGCCAGAAAAGAGAGGCGAGGAGAGGGGAGACATGGGGAAAACTGATCGGTGTGTATGCAGTTAGAGTTAAACAGGAGCAAGGAGGTCTGAAGTGTTACAGCCCAGCAGGTGACTGCACATAACAGATATGTACCACACACTTTAAAAAACTACAAGAAACAATTTGGGAATGTTTTACTCTAAAGTCCTGATAGATGTGTGAAGAGATAAATTGCTTAATCTGATTTTAAAAGTATGCCGTATATACATGCATTGAAACATTAGATCATATCCCACAGATGTGTATGATTTTTATGGGTTTTTTTTATGTACTAGTTAAACGTAAAAAGGGATGAACTTACTGAATGTTTTTACTTGTATTTGAAATCTTTCATAGTTGTGTCCAAACTATGCCCTATTTATTTTGGGTTTAAATGTGAAAAAAAAATCAAATTTTTCTGGTTATATACATCAATTATGTTACATGTTTTATAGTGAGCTCTCTAAAAGACACAAGGGCAAAACAGGTAGGCCGAAGTTTAGACATGGCATAGCTAAGCAGTGTGACTGTAGTTCACAACAATTTTATATATTATATAATGATTTTATATATTACATATTATATAATGTGTAATTTAATATATAATAATTTATATATAATATGTATTATACAATAATTTTTATGTATATAATAAGAAATTTCAAAAAACCTAATGCAAAAAATAATGAGTGTTTAGGGAGAGGCAAATACTAATTATCCAGATTGATCCTGATACATTGTATATTTGTATCAAAGTAACACCATTAATACATAAATATATGAAACTATAAGATTTCAGTTTTCATAGAACATTTACATATGGGAATACCTGAGCCTTAATTGATATTATTTTCCTTCAAAAATTATATTCAAATTCCTTAGTCATTGGATAAAGCAAACTAAACCAAAAGAGTACACCACATTGCCCTATGAGAATGCTTACAAAAATGGATAAAATATATTGGCAGGAAATAGGAAAATGGCATCCTGTTGTATTCCTGGTAGGAATGTAAACTGGTTTGGAGACTTAAAAAAAGTCTCAGTATTTTTAAGCTGAGTAAATTAGAAGCTTCTATGTCACATAATGATGGCATTTCTAGGAAACAAATTTAGGGAATTCATCAGCATCGAGTCAGGCTTAGGAGATTATTAAAATATATGTCTACACTAAAAGAATTATATGAAAAAATAAATTATTCTTAATATTCAAAAAGTAAAATCGAAGCATCTGTTTATCAATTCTTGGTAAATAGGATACTGTATAACCCGACTTTGGAGTATTATACAAATGGAAAGACTTGTGATGCAAGAATACGTATGAGTATCAAAAATTATGCTAATGTAAAGGACCTAGATGTGAATTTCACATCATGTCTTACTCCTTTTATATTAGAAGTCCAGAAAAGGCGAATCTGCAGAGGTAGATAAGCACATTCCGGCTGTGGCGGGACTGGGGAGTGACTGCTCAGTTAGCACCAGCTCTCACGGCCAGATGACGTGGTGTTTTGGGATTGGCTGTTGGTGATTGTCGCAGCCACTTTCTAAATGCTGACGTACACATTTAGAATGGATGCATTTTATGGTCTGTAAACTGTAACTGAATAACAGTGGTAAAATAATATCAGGAACCATATTTTTTTTTTTTTTATTTTCAAAACAAAATGCTCGAGAAAATGAAAGCTGGGACTGGGGATTTAGCTCACAGGCATAAGGGCCTGGCAAGCACTAGGTTGTGAGTTTGAACCCTGTACAAAAATATAAAAAAGAGTACAGATATCTTTAAAGAAAAAGAAAATACAAGCTGGTATTTGTATATAAAATACTGGTTTGAAAGGAGCAGAGAAGGACAATAGTTTTCTAGACTCTCGGATTCTCTTCTAGAATCAACCATGCTGCATATCATCTGTAATAAGCAATCAGAATGAGTGACAGATGTATTTTCCCATGTCATTTCATCAGCACAGGTGAAATTTATATATTATAAATTACAGTACACCTTACAATGAAGTAAAATTCTCTTGATTATCCTCGTGCATGAGGCTATTAATACGATCTGGAACAAAGCAACAGTAAGGAAACAGAACCCTAAAAATCGCCATTTTAGAATGTGTGATTTCCAGGATGCCTTAAAAGTTTGTGATGGTCTCTTTTACTGCAGATGGAGTGAAATTTGGCCATTTGTCAGCAGCTACACCTGTCCTTGGATGCCCTTAATAACGCATGCTGACTTTGAGTGGTTGTTTATTATGTAGAGCCCCCTGGACATCTCAAAGGAGAGTGCATCTGTATGAGTCTTCCTAAAGTAAAAATTCACCACGTTCGCTGCAGGGCTGATCAGAACGATGCCACAACAGCCATCGATATGTTCTGTTTGTATTTTATTAATGTCTTTGTTTTGCATTGTTAATGATGAGGCAGACTTGCCCATGTCTCTCTTACCTCAAGTTCATTTTATTTTCAAGAATAATACTGAAACGTTGGCTTAAATACCCGACACAAAGCTGAATGTGTGTATAGCGCCACTAACACAGGGAAATGGCCTTTTTTTCCATGTCTATGAATATATAACACATGAGCTTCTTCAAAACTTGCTCTTTGAGGCTTCTTTGGGTTGAGATCATATTAAAGTTCCTTAATTCTGTCCTTCGGAGTTAGTCAGAATTGCAGAAGATGATGGCTGAAAACCAAATTGATGAATTTTTTCAAGCCTTCTGGTTCCTGTAAGATGTATGTTTGATCTTATACGTCAGTAGCCAGAGAGGAAACACTGGGAAAAACATGATTTTGGACACCTCAAAATCTCTTCTTATATATGTCCCCCTACTTGTATGCAGTTATATAAAACTATTATTTCTCCCTTCATATTTGTTCCAGTGCAGCCACAGATGTTTGACTTTAAAGCCTAACATTACAATGCAAACCAATACCCATATTTTATTTAGGTATAGTTCTGAAGTGGGAAATATTAAAACAAGTATTGTTACTGCCATTAAAAAACAAACCCCCAAAATCTATGTAGAAACAATAGATAAAAACTACTAAAAACTACAGCAAGCTATTGTATATAATATATATCAATTACATATATTAAATATTACGTTACACAAATTGGATTATTTACACTTCAGGAGTTGCGGTGCCCAAACTCTAGTCCACGGACTTTCGCTGCTGGGGGCTGGTTAGGCACAGTGCCCACAGCAGGGGGTGCAAGGTGGCCAGTGGCAAGCCAGGGAAGCTTCCTCTGGATTTCAGGCTTGCGACTCAGGATGGTTGGCATTATTTACTGCCTGGGCCGCGCCTGCCATCGGATCAGAGAGAGGAGTGAGAATCCCAGGAGTCCTAACCTACTATCAACCACGTGTGCAGGAATTTAGGACGGTAGCTGCTTGTAAGAATCTATCTAACCCAGAAGCCATCCCCAACACCTGCCACCTCACTCACGGGCAACGCCCTACCCCTGATTTTTTGCTACCAAAAAATCGACTGCTGTTTTAGAGGAAATAGCAAAGACATAACTTCTGCTATTCAGAATATAAGTTGATTTTCTTTAAAAATAAGTACAATTTATCTTAAAATATAATAGCTGTAAAGGAGCAGTGTGTATTATCAAAACTAGAGAGTGATTTTCCAATAAATTTACATCTATGCTCATTTTAGAGAAAATTTAGATATGCTTTACTAAAACACTAATATTTCATTTGTCAAAAATGTTACTGAACTACTTGCTAATAAATCTTCAAATTGAATATAATATCTGCAACACATAACTGTAAGTGTTGTTTAAATTTTTAATTGCTTTACATTTCATTATGACATAAGTCAGAGTAAAACAGAATGTACAATTGTCAAATAAAATAGCTTCATTAAAATATTTATGTATTCCTGGATACAATATATTGAGTTACTTGAATGCATACTCTCTATTAGCAGTGAAATTCAATGAATTTTATACATTTACTCTAATTTCTTATACACCATTAATTTTTAGTTAATGCTATTATTCTTTAAATGTCATGGACCCCACCTTGTATGATGGATTAAAGAAAAATTTTTCATTTAAATTTTCTTTGCACAGATAAATATTAAACACCTATTTTCCCTGTACAAGTAATGTTATCTTCAAACACTCCAAATTAGGTCAATGTCACCAATACTTTGTCAGATATTTAATCCTGAAAATTTAGATTAACATTTTACATCATTCTGTGCACCAACATTGGTGTTAACCTTTGAATTGTATGGTGATTTACAGGCACCAAAGCCTATGGAGTTGAAAATATTGACTTTTTAAATGTTTAATGATCTCCAGCACTGACCAGAAGTCTTACTGGTAACACAGTCAATTAACAAGTTGTTTGTTATACATATCATTTATATTAAAAAAGTGATAACCTTGAAATGCAATTTTTTTATTATATATAATTTACTGCAGAAAGGCACTGTACACATAGAGATGATTGTGGTAACAGCATTGCAAAAACTAGAACACTTGAGCCTACGGCGATACCAACAGAAGCCGTCCATGCAGACACTATGGATGACAGTGAATTTTATCCAGCTGGGCTTTAATACTGTATCTTTGTGCTTATTTATAGTTCTCGTAATTGTGAATGTTGACTTGCAAAGCCTGTACGTTTTGGGGTGTGCACATTTGGGTAATTTTTGCTTGATTTTTTTAAACATAGACTTTAAAGATTTTTATCGTTATTAATACATGTTTGCAGTACATACTATTATACTTGTTATGGGGAGTTGGCAAATATACATAACGCATCTTAATGCTTTTTAGGTTACCTTCTTCTCCCCGTCCAGCTGTTCGTTTTTAACTGTTTATAATGCATTTCTATGCATTTCATAGATATTCTCTACATATATTCAATATATTTATGGACTACACGAATTTTTGTGAGTTTTTTTGTATTTTCTATTTCTGGGTGCTTGGTTCATATATGTATTTATTCATATTATCACAAATATCAAAAAATGACAAAGAAAACTCTAAACCTAAAGGGATCTGTGAAGTTCAAACCCATGTTGTTCAAACACAACTGTATACACAGTCATAGTATCTTTTTTTTTTCAAAATTATTCCAAAATCTTTCATTTTTATTCATTCTTCATGGGCCCTTTTGTCCTCAATGTTTATGTTTGCTTTTATAGCTTTATCCTTTGTTTGATTTCATATAGCTTAAAAATACCCAATTTTGTAATTGATCAAATGTCATATGCTTATTAATTTGTCATCATATAATTCCTAGACTTAACAAGAGCACCTTAAAGTTGCTTAAAATCTGGATATGTTATTTTTCCTCTTCTCAGGTCACTTTCTTTTTATGACCCAGGTTACACTCAGAACCTGATTGGTCATTTTGTGGTCATCTCTCACACATTCAGGACCTGTCAGGACTATTGTATTTCTTGTATTTCTCAGTTGATCTTATTCACAAGCACTCATGAGTACCTGCAGAATTTTTCTAGTCATAATGTATTCAAATTTTGAGTGAGAGAAGGTGGCAGAAAAGTAAAAGTTGGAATGTTGTTTATGGATCTCAGCTCACTGGCTAAGTAGAAGTTTTATTTAGTGGTGTGGTACCAGTGAACATAGAGTTTGGACTGGAATTTGGTTGAGAAAAGAGAGAAAAGCATAAAAATGAAATCTACTGCATAGAAATCCTGAATCCTTATGCTGATTTCCAATGTGATGTTATGAAAATATTTTCCTTCTGAACTTCTATTTATATCAAAAATAACAATTAAAATATCATTTTATATTATTGCTGTGACATTTATAGTAGGTTGTAGTGATGAACGCAGCACTGCCCTGGAAAACCAGCCCTTCCACAAAAGGTTTAGCCTCACCTCCATTTCCAGTTAAGACAGTGAGTAAATGAGTGAAATAGCACTGGGGTTAACTGTTCCCAACGTTGAAGTCTGAAGTTCGTGGATTTGGCACAAAGTCCTCCCTTTGTCTGATTTTTTCTTTGTCAAAATTTTGGTTTTGTTTTTGCTTCTAGTGGAGATGTGCTAGTGATCACGGGAAAATGGTATTTCTCTGTAAAACTACTTAAATGTGTATCTACTTTGTGACAAACTACGCAGTTCCTATACACTTCTGGGAAACAAACTTCTGCTTTTATTCCTGGAGGTTAGAGCATGTACTATTTCAATTTTTCCATAAACTTCAGATTTAAAGTAAATGTATGCTTTTATTTCATAAATATCATTCAATACATGAGGAACAATGATTTAAAGAAGCAATATGTGCAGATTTCTCAAAAATCTAGGAGTAGAGGTTCTCCTTGACCCAGCCATTCCCCTTCTGGGTATTTTCCCACAAGAATTGAAAACATCATACCACAGTGATATATATGCTCCCATTTTATAACTGCACAATTTATAATAGTCAGATCTTAGAAACAACCCAAATGCCCATCAACTGAGCAATGGATAAAAATGATATGCATTTTTATATAATGGAATACTACTCAGCCATAAAGAATGATAAATTCAAAGCTTTTATAGGTAAATGATACACATAGAAACCATAATCAGAAGTGAAATAAATGAGACCTGCATGGGTAAACACCATATTGTCTGGCTAGTGTAAGAGACTGAAAGAGTAAATAAGATCCAAAAGTTACAATAGATATAGTAAAAGGGAAAGAAAGTGCTCATAGAGAACTTATGCTGTTTGCTCAATCTTACATACCTATATCTGATAATGTGTGCAATGATTTTGATGATAACAACATGCAAAATAACAATGATTGTTAAATTTCTATCATTTTGCTTTGAAATCCTATATCACTATTATCTGTCATTTTTGTTGCTATCATTTTGCTTTTGTTGTTTTCTGATGGTTTGCTTCTTGGTTTTTCTGGTTTTTTTCTCCTTAAAATAAAAACAAATCAATATTTTATGGACATGAAATAAAGAACCATAAGGTTCTATAATTAGCAATTTTGTTAAATCCAGCCATATAGAAATATTTGGGATGAGGTGGAGGAGGCAAATAGCAACAAAAATATGCTTTGGAGTTTAGCTAATAGTCTATGAATGCTGGCTTTACTGTTTACTCTGAAATCATTAAGTGTTATTTGACTTCTCGATGCTGTCATTTTCTGTGAACCAAAGAAAACCATAGTGGTGCTATTTTATATGTTGTGAAAATCTCATAAGTGGAGTATTTATGCCTGATACCTAGTAAGGGCTCAGTAAACATTAGCCCATTTGCTACAAGTAAAAGACAGTACGGAGTTTTACTGTTATTGGCCCTGGATGATAAGCCAAACCTCTCTCTTCTCAGCTTTCAAGCAGCAGCTTCTGCTCAGTTTCTGGAGCAATCAGCTCATCCTAGACTATCAGGATATTGTGCTCTTCTGAAACCCTCAGTCCCTTCTTGTTGCCATAGACATTGTCTTCAGATACTCAATGACAATTTACATTTTCTTAGATCTCCTTTCACTACAAGTGAGAAGGCAGACTCACATTGTCACGATTTTCTATGTTTGCTGATGGTACATTCCCTCAAGTGAACATGATTTAAGTTTGTCTTTCTGTCCTTAGTCTCTTTTAATACAGAGGAAGAGGGTAGGAGTTACTGCCTGCTTTTGTACAACTCTCTCAAAGCAAGAGTAGTTGCATCTTGAGTGGGAGCCTGGGCCAATAAGATAAGGGACCTTCTTGTCTTTGGCTTGAAAAATCCCAAGAGGTATTTGTCTTAGTTACTTTTTACTAGTCGCTGAGACAAAATACCTGATGCCCAAAGTTAGGAAAGGAAAGATTTATTTCTTACAGTTTTTGGAGGTTTCAGTCCATACTCAGTTGACTCCAAGGCAGGGTGGCATGGCAGGGCCACAGTTCATGGTGGCTGCAAACAGCAAGCAGCAAGAGAGAGAGACAGCCCTTCTTCCTGGCATTACATCACATCCTGGCTCCACCCCCTAGGAGGGTGTAGCACTGACACCACCAATCAAAGGGCTAGACAATAAAGCAATCACAAATGCACAATGCAAATACATGAGGCCTCAGGGCCACCGACACAAACCATGACATTCCACCCCTGGCCCCCAAAGACTCATGTGCAACCTTTATACAAAAGACATTTAGTCCATCTCCAAGAGTTGCCAAAGTCCTAACATTTTCAGCATTGCTGAGAAGTCCAAGTCCCAAGTCTCCTCCAATATCTTTGGCAAACTCTTAACTGTAACCCCCTGTACAAGTGAAACAAGGTTAAACAGTTCTGAAATGCAAAGGCACAAAACAAACATTACCATTCCAAAAGTTACAAATGGGGGAATATAAACCATTGGAAATGAAACAAGTCCAACATCCAGCAGGGCAAACATTAAGTCCTAGAGTTCCATGCTCAGTATTTGAAGCAATCTGGTCACAAGCTCCAAAAGGCTTGGGTGATTCCACCCCCAGGGCACTTCCAGGGATTTCAGCTCCCACAGCTTCTCTCTTAAACCCTCTGCTCAGTTTTTGCAGCTTTCCTTGGATGATCCACGTTCTTGGCTTTTCCAAACTTCTGGGGTCTCCACTGCACCTTTGGCTTCACACTTACATTTTTACATATTGCCCTCTCAGGGGCACACTGCTTGGCCTCCCAGGCCCTTTGCAATCAAGGTGGAAATCTTCTTACCCTCAGAATTTGTACATATTCCTTGCACCTAAAATCAGCACCATGTGGATGCCGCCAAGGCTTGCTGCCAACTTGAGCCATAGCCAGGCTTTTCTCTCTCTTGGCTATAGGGGTCCAGTGCGTGTATTGCTGGGTTCTGTTTATCTGATTGTGAAGAAAAGTTTTTCAATGTTGCCGCCATTCTGGAACCTCATGTGGCTTCCCATGCCATTCTGGAGCATGGTGCTCTGAAGCTTTCTCATCTGAGAAAATTCTTTCACTTTTGCAGTTTTGGGGCTGCAAAGGGTAGAGACCCACTGCTTCCTGGGATGTCTGGTAGCCATCTTTCTATCTCTCTGTTTCTTCTCAGCAATCAAAGTCTTAGCACTATCTTTACAATCCACAGCTTTACTGGCATTTTCCCTCTGGCCAAACTCACATTGTTTTAAATTATCCTGCTGGGCTCTTTGCTCTTGATTTGCAAAATTGATCTGGCTAAAAGCCCCCAACAATAGCCATGCCACAGCCTCAACATTTGACTGCCTTGAAATTTCCTTTGCCAGATTAATCAGTCCATTACCCTTAATCTCAGTCTCAGGAAAAGTCTCTGGGCATGAGCAAAATGCAGACAAACTTTCTGCCAAGCCATAACACACATCATAGTGAGTCCAACAACCAATGCAGTCCTTCTTCCCAGCAGAAACCTCACAAGCCTAGTCTTTACCATCAGGCTTTCTATCAGCCTTCCGGTCTCCTGAGCTCTGACCAGAATCTCCTCTACAGAATAAACTAAGTTGCTCCAGCTCTGTGCATCCAGGTGACATGTCCAAACCTTTCCAAACTCTGCTCACCAGCCATATCCAAAGCTTCTTGAAAAACATGGTCAGGTAGGGTCACAACAATAACCCCACTCTTGGTACCAAATTCTGTCTTAGTTACTTTTTATTCATCGCTGAGACAAAATACCTGATCCCCAAAGTTGGAAAGGAAAGGTTTATTTCTACAGTTTTTGGAGGTTTCAGCCCATGCTCAGTTGGCTCCAAGGCAGGGTGGCATGGCAGGGCCGCAGTTCATTGTGGCTGCAAACAGCAAGCGGCAAGAGAGAGAGAGACACACCTTCTTCTTGCCATTACATCACATCTTGGCTCCACCACTTAGGAGGGTGTAGCAGTGACACCACCAATCCAAGCTCTAGACAATGAACCAATCACAAATGCACAATGCAAATACATGAGGTCTTGGGTCCGCTGACATAAACCATGACAGTATTTTTATAGCTTTTCTTATTTTTTTAAAGAAATCTTTGTTTAATAAAGCCATTTGATTCACAATATGTACCATAATCTAATCCCTTTACACTGGCTCTAGGGATTGTCTGATGCATAAACTATTGATTGTCACATGGGTGTTTGTTTCATCCTTTGCTTTCAGGTAACTAACCAAAGATGCATCCATTTTAACACACACAAAAAAACGAGTATTTTGATTTTTCCTTATGTCTCCTCTGTGCTTCTAAACACAAGAAATGCTTTCAATGATTTCATAAAGTACATTTTCAAAAAATCATTTCAAAGAAATAGTAAGCACAATTATGAAATGATAGAATTAAGAAGAAATATTGTCCCAGACATGCTGAACCTTGTTGCGCAAACTCATATTTTTGTTGTTTTAGTGTCAGAGAAATTACAGTGGATTATATCATTGTTTAAAATGTTGCTAGCTTTCCCCATGGTCTCCTCTCTGAAGGAAGGTTATACTTCTCTGTTACACTGACATGAGTTTTCACAAAGTGCCTGAGACTTTTCTCTAGCTAAGGAAATACAAACAGAAGTGAAGTTACTCCCTTCCGCACAAAAGTTATAACTGCTCGAGTGAGAATTTTCTGGCTTCCATGGCTTCTCTGGATCCTTCTGCCTCCTTTTTCAATACAATCGGAAGTCCTACATCAGCCTCAGTGGGTCTCAGAGTAAAGGAATTGTAAAGCAAATCTATGGTTGATAGATAATAGACAGAAGGGGGTGAGAGATGCCAATGAAAAGATGCCCAGGAAGGAAGAGTGGAAGCTGGACTCCAAACAATGACAGTGGTGGACAAAACACATGAGAAACTATTGCTTTTAGTGGCATTTAGAAAGTAAAATTGATGGAACATATTGACTCATCAAATTAAGTGCAAAGGTGGCAAAGCTTGAGATCTGATGCACATTACATCATGTTTCGCTTTTCCACAGCTTTGTGATAAATTTTATTTCATTTCCTGTTCTTCTATCCATTCTTTGGGAATGGAGAAATCTCCCTCTAATATCATTTTGGTGATGTCATTTGTTTTCTGAACAGACTCCTGGAGGTGCCTCGCTTCTCACATTAGCATTCACAATGTGTTCTAGATTAAACACCCGTTTCTCATATTTTGGATCATAATTTCCTTAAAGAAAGTCTAATGGTTTTTATTTTTCTCCAAAATAGTACTGGAGTATATGGCTTGTCTTTTCTCAGCCAGTATCTTTGCTGTAGCTCTTTTCCTTACCCCGGCTCAGTTTAATTCTAAACTTAGGAGAGATTAAGCTCTAACCCAGTAATAAATGATCCCAAATGCTCTGTGATTTACAAATAAAAGTTATACAACTCATCCATACTGCTTCTCAGTCTTGGGGCAGATAGGACTCGAACATTTTCTTCATTTACCTGGGCTTGATAGAAATATGTACAGATTTATATTAGCTCTTTGATGTTTTCGTTGGAAATGACTGTGCTCCTTTACACTTCTTTATCTCAAAGTGAGTTGGAAACAAGTCCAAGAGGAAAAGTACTTCCACTCTATCCTACCAAGAAGTTAAATCTGTAAACACACAATCACATGCACACTCACGTCACTATAATTTACCAAATGATCACTTTGAATCTACTTCAAATCCCACTGACTTCATTAATCTGCTTTTGCTCATGCAACCTTTGCATGTTCCCTTTTCTCAACTTTTTCCATCTGTACTAACATTTTTGTGAATCTTATTGTACTAACAAATCAATGAAATTTTCTTAAAGGGACAAAAAGTGAGCATTTTAAGCTTCAATCTGTGTCCACTTCTGTTGGCTAGGCTAATTGTCAACCTAACTAGAGTAAAGGATGCCCAGAAGGGCTACTGTATTCTGAGGGGATGCACACTCCTCAACAGATTAAGGCACTGATGGTCATAGCTGAATGTGCTGCTAGGGAGTGAGGCACAGTCGGAGGGTGGGAGGCAGGACTTTGCAGGGCACCTCCCTTGCACGCCTTTGTCCTCTGTTCTCTGACCCCCATGAAGTGAGCAATTTCCCTCTGCCGTGCCTTTCTGTCACAATGTCTCTGCTTTGGATCCATCAGACCATGGACTGAAAAATCGGAAACCACTAGCCACATAAACTTCTCCTTCTTTAAATTTGGGTGCTAAGGATTTGGTCCCAGCAAGAACAAAGAGGACTTGTAGAGCAACAGAAGTCATTAATAATACGTAATGCAGAGTGGTTGTTTTTCAATAAAACTTTATTTCTGAAGCAGGTGGTTAGACTTCTGTTGTAGTTTGAATGATTATTTTACTATAAGTCTGATGAAAACTAATGTTTTTTTTCATGGTTCCTCAACAGTCTTAGCCTTACAAGAGCCAAGTGGCTCTACTCAGCCAGACACTGCCCTGAGTAAAATTTTATTGGCTACATGAATGAGTTACAATTAAGTTGGCATTCACATTTTTTATAGCAACATAGTATACAATGCTGTCGATATTACATTTTCCATGCTTCCTTCACATGATGGACAGGTAACAAAATTGTTTTGTTTGTAAAGTCTCCCAGAGCTATTTTAACTTGTCATGATACACAAAGCTTGGCTATACCAAATGCGTCAAGCTATTCGAAGTACTTCAGTGGGGGAAAAAAATTCAGAAAGACATTAATTTTATTCTTACTCAATGCTGATATTGAAAAAGCATTATTATTTGTGTAGCTGTTTAAACTTCCAATTCTCCTCATTCTTATACACATTTTTAAGATGGCTTTGAGAGTTTGAACTTCTGAGATATTTTTACTAAGACAAACTGATTCAATGAAATGTTGCTGCAGTCGATATAGAAATGATAAAATGACAGATTATCGAATAGAAAATAAATGATCTTGGATGAACTTGTTTAAGCAAATTTAATTCAATATATATAACTTTAATAGTGAAATACAAAGACAGATTCTCATGAATAAAGGACACATTGTGGTTTTGGTGATTTTAGAGTAACTATTCACGTTATTTTCAAAAGTACTTTTTTAAATACAATTTTTATTACCATTAAAATATCTTATGAAGTTTTGAGTAATCACTAAACCAATTCTCTCAGGAAAAGCAAAGATGCTAATTTTAAAATCTTGCAGTGTATAAGGGTGAATGCAGACCAGAGCAACGTAACAATCTGAATAACAGTTTACGTCTCACAGAATATGACCCATGTTAAATCAGCTTATAAACAGGTGAATGAATTAGGAGAAACTCCGTGTCTATGATTAGCTTCAATTATCACCTGATTCTTATTCAAAGCATATTTAAAAAAATGACAGTTTCCAGGTAAATGGATTGCATTGTGCTGTTCCACAGAGTAGAAGAAACAAGCTACTTAGTGAAGATCAGACTCCAAGCCTTTGGCCTCTGGGTCCTGCCAGTTGTCAGATCTTCAATAGGCCTAAAGCCTTTGCAAACCATGGCTGCAGGTGCAGCCCAGATGCAGCCCAGGTGCTGCCCCAGGTGTTGCCCCAGGTGCTGGCCCTCTCGGGGCTCTGACTCTTTACCCTCAGCTATGCTCCTGAAATGAACCTTCAGAGAGGCACGCAATCCTCTGGCTCCCTCAAAGGATTCTGCAGTGAACGCCAGGGCAGAAACACAACAAACAAGCTACATTGCAAAGGCAGGATTCAATTACTTTTCACAACTCTGCGGGCGGCGTGTGGAATGCACGCTGTGCTTTGTTTTGAGGGCGGGCAGATGACAGGGAGGCGTCCCGCACCCCCATTGGCTCGCGCGCGCGCTCGGGCTGCAGCTCCGCCACCCGGAGCAGCCCGGGAGGAGAAGGTGGCGGAGCCGCAGAGCGGGCTGCGCGCGGTGCTCGGAAGGGGGCGGCCTCCTGCAGGAGCGGGGCGTCTGCGGCTGCCGGGCCTGGAGGACCTTCCTGAATGAACGCGGAGCCGGAGCCGAGGAGCGCAGAGGAGCGCGGGGGCGCGGGGTCGCTCCCAGCCGCCGCCGCCGCCTGCACCCAGGTAGGGCTGCTGCGCGCGGGGTCCGGGTGCAGCGCGGCGCGGTCCCGAGCCAGGGGGCTCCGCGCGGGGCCGGGGCCGCCCGGGAGCCCGAGCCCGGGCCGCGCCGCGAAACTTGGGCGAGTTGTGCGCGAGTCCCAGCGCCGAGCCGCGCCGGGCTTCGCGGGCGGAAGCCGGAGGCGCGCTGTCCCCGGCCGGTGACTTCCTCTCGGGCTCCGGTGCCGTCCCGCGGATGCTGTCTGCTGGGAAGGCTCCTGCCCGTACCGCGCCCCACCGAGGGCGACGGTGCCCAACTTCGTTCCTCCCCTACAACACGAGCTTGGGACCCCTGCAGTTGTGTTAATGTCCTGCTTCTCCGTCTGCGGAGCCATTCGAGTTTTCTGCTGCAAAACTAATTCCGGACAAGTGGAAGAGCTGCCGATTAGCAGCTGTGCTCTAAGTTATATAATTCGCATTTCAGAATCATCTTAAGGTTATGCTCACTTGATGATACTGTTAAGGAGAAAGTGTGTGCGGCGTGATAAGAAATCATGTTACCTGCAGTCATTTCAAAATATTTCCTTATTTTTTAACACCATTATTTGCTTGCCTTTTTTTTTTTTTTAACCTACCTTGGGTCATAGTGACTTCAGAGCCTCTGTACCTCAAGGCGCTATGTCTTTCTGATACACGTTGCTGTGGTCTCTCTCAAGAGGCAGCTGATTCACTTTTGACTGATTCTGGAATCGTATCTTGATTGTTTCAATTTCTCATCAGGTATTTTGACGCTCACTCATGAACTGCTCAGCAAGAAAATCACTTGCATGCTGAGGGGCAACAATGTAAATGGATTGCTTCCTGAATATAGGCTTACAGTTTTAAATTTCATGATACAGAAGCAAACCAGGAAAAATCCAACCGTGTTGAGCCGCTATTAGTTTGCCATTTAATCTTTACTACACACTTCATCAGTTGTAAAATTTACAGAATAGCAGCAGACACAGTTACCCAGGAATACTGGTCCTTGATTTTTAATATTATGAATTTATTATTCTAAGCAATTATAGTATTTTAAATTTTTCAATATTTTTAGAAAAGAATTTCACTGAGTAGGTTTATGTTGTAAATGTTGCCTTGGTTTCGGTACAATGGCATTTCATAATTGAGAGGCAGATTGTTACTCTTCCCAAACAATGAGCAGTTGATTGACAAATTGTTTCAGAGTGCTCAAGGGCACAACCACATGCAAAATAGGACCTTTCATTTAACTAAGGAGCAAACGTGCATACTCAGCACGAAGGTTCAGGGACTCTTTCTCTGTGTGCTATAATGTTAACTTGAAAGTCTGATCCCAGAATGTAACCTGTTTTCCCTTAATTAATACTCTTTACATCAAACACTGACTTCCATGATTAACCTGCCATTAAGCCTCTTCTTCATTAAAATATCTCCTTTTGATTTTCAGTTGTTTCACAAACCTGCACTTCCTTTATTCCTGACTGGTACCACTAGGTACCACTTCTAAGCAGTAGGGGGAAGTTTTCAAGGCAAGATTTTTTTCCCTATCACACTTTACTCCTTGTTGATCTGTTTAGTGAGTTGATCATATTAGACAATTCTCACGCAAAGAAAAAGCTGAACTACTGTCAGAAGAGGCTGTGGTTGGTTCCACAAGTAGAATGGTATGTATTGAGTTCTTATTGTGGCAAAAATTGTGCTGAGTGTATGGGGGAAATCCCTGCTAATGCTTCAGAAGATACGCTTACCCCGCAGTGGGACTGCATTCTGTAGGGACTGATGGCAAAACTGATCTTGAGTGAAACATGCTTTGCCATCTGGTATTGTGGCAGATCACACTTTATGCAATAAGTCATGATACAGCTTAAAATCAGTAGTTTATCATTTTGAGGTTGGTAAGCATGTAAGTCACTCTCAACTGTTAAAATGCTTTATGATTCATATCCAGTCACTCTTGCTGATGAAACAGAGCTGCAAATATTCTGCTTAAACTGTTCATATGTGAGATGTGAGAGATCACTGTGTTCACACCAATATCATTTAGATGTCAGTCATTAAAACTGTCTAACAGTTGTGGTAGGAAGATACACAGAGCAATGTTTCTTTTCAGAAGTGAGCCATGTTTTCATGTAAAAACAGCAAGTCTAAAGATTAGAGTTAATAAAATGTAACACTAATAGGCCCTATTGTAAATGGCTTCATACTTCTAGAGAAAAGGTATGACTGAGATGTCTCGTTTAAAACATTGTTCTGTTTGCCTTTTAACAAATTATTACTCTATAAAAAGTGATTATGTGCTACATTAACATGTCATCTTACCACATCCATAGGTATCAATTAGCTTATCATACAGTGAGAATGCATTATTATATTTATATTAAATTCTAAATAGAAAATAGTTCATCTTCTCTGTTTAAAATTTATTCTTCTCCTGATTGGGTTCAATTAATATGATGAAAAAGTAAATGCAATTATTGTACAAGTAATAAAATTCATCATTTTTAAGTGGCAGAATTACTCATAATTTATGGTAATTGAACAATTGTTACTCAGTTTTTAAAAGCATTTGAAATTTTGACTTTAAGGCAATTTTATTTTTCTAAATTATTATGATAAAAGGGTGAGACATAATCACTAAACTCTAAAAGGAAAACGTGTATGTATATATAGCTGCCTGTGTAGAATTGTGGTCACTGAAAGTTATTTTAAGTATCATGTGATAAAATGAGTCACTTTCATGAGCATAGGAAGGACTCACTGAAAGTTTTTATTATTAAAAAATGGAGGAATAGATGAATTCCACATAATACTATATTACATTTAGTTAGATCCTGGATAGATGCTCCAAGAACTGAATCATTCATTCAAAATTACTTTCAGTTCTTCTAATAAGCACTTACTGGCCTATAAAAATCAAAATATATCCAGTTTTATAAATTGAGCTGCAATCAAGTTTATTTCACTATTACAGACCATTATATTTAGGGATAAATTAAATGTTTAATATGCTTCATTTACTTTTTTACGTTACTGTTCTTTCATCCTCTTTACTCTGGGAATATTTAAGTTACTGATCTATAAAGGGATTTGTGTGACCTTGACTGTAGGGACATGCTATTCAAACAAAGTAACTTCTAAATGTATGCATTCAGATGTGAAAGGGAGATGATGAGACTCCACACTGAGAACCTCATTAGAAGAGTACAGAGCTGTGTATCATCTGCTAACTGATGCACTCAAATGGTTGAATGATGCATACTTAGTTCCAAGACCAAATCCTTGGTCAAAGGGGAGGGACGTGTTATGAATACAGACTTTTCTGTAAGTAGCACATTAGTTTTGAGTACATTTAATTTTACCTCAAGGTACCATATAAAAATGGGTTTTATAATTTTAATTTTTGGAAAGGAATTATTATAGTATACAAAAATATCCCCTGTCTGTAAACATGAGTGTCCTGATTTATTTTCTTTATAATTATGAAAAAAGATCAAAACTTGGAAGCCAGTCAGTTGTTTAAAAGAGTATTTTGAGAAATAGTTGATGGTATTTGGGGGATAATTATTACTCTTGAGATTTATCTTTACTTAATATATTACTCCACAGATACTTGTCATTAGTGGTTATATCTTTCTTCTTTAATCTACCATGTGTATAGAAGGCTGGATCTGCAGAAGGTAACTACAATCAGAGCCGGCCCATTGGATTAGATGAAATGTAGTCATCAGGATTTGTTATGCACTATATATTTTACTTAGCATTTGGGAAGAAAAGCCCCCCTCAGGCCACTTATTCAGCTTATATATGTGAGAATTCTTTCTAAAGGTAGGCATGGAAGCTTCTGGCAGTTGGAAGAATCAAGACATTTTACTACCTTAATTCAGAAGGGTTAGAAGCAGTAAAATGAGGGTAATTTGAGGTGACTAGGCAGTGATTACAGGCTCAGGGAGAGTTTGTAGTAGGTTTGTTTTTTTTTTTTTTTTGTGGAAGCTTAAATACATGACGTTAAATGGAATCTTTAGTTAGAAGGTGGTCATAAATTGAGAAGGAAATAGGAATGGACCCAGGTTTTAGCAAAGGAAAGTTTTATAATATCCAAAGCATAGGTAGGTGATACATTTAGGAGATGTCATTAACTTTGATCAATTGTATAGCATTTAAAAACAAAATATTATTGTATCTAATATTTAGCATATATTAACATAATATTTTGAGCATAATAAAAAACCGTTAGAATATACTCAGCCAAAATGTGATCATGAAATTACCCAAATAATACCTTTGAATGTAATTTTCAAAAGTTCACATGTTTTCTAGTTGAAAACTAGAGAAAATTCACATTAATAAATTATTCTTCCAATGGGAAAAAAGATTCTGTCCTTAGACTAATAATTTAAAATGACTTCTGGGATTAAACTATAGGCATGACTTAAATGTAACCAAATAATAATGCAGTCCTGTATTGCAAAATATTTCAGTCAGTGATAGACTTCCTGTTCAGTAGTAGTCCCATGGTGCGAAATTTTCCTTATTTTTATTTTAGAGCATAACTAATTTACTTATGTAAAGTGGTGTACTGTAAAATATTTCTTATGCTGTGTTCCACCAAGTAGCTTCATACACTTCAGAATTATCATGTCTCCTGACTGCAGATGTGGCCATGTCCAGTGATTGTCCAGTACCATCTAAGTTTCTGTCATTATGTTCTTTGAAGTACACAAGAACAAACTTGCCTAATGCTTTCTTTCTCAGAATGCTTCCCTGTCATTAATAAGCAATGTTTGAATCTATATTCCAAATGATGTCCTCCTACAACTTTGAGTCAGTATCTCCATGAAGAGTTGCCATTGCATCAAGAAATGTGACTGCAAGCCAATTTAAAGTAAGATTTTACTGAAACTCCATACTTCCCCCAATGACGAGCAAGAGGATCATGAGAGAAAAGTGCAGAATAAGCTTTTGGCAAGAATGTAAATTATGTTTTTAGTTAGGCAAGAATGAGAAACTCAGGATTATTGTGTCTTAGTTATTTGTTTGTTGTTGGTAGAAAAATCCGTGACACCTACAAGGTAAAGAGGAAAGATTTATTTTAGCTCACAGTTTGTAGAGGCTTCAGTCCTTAGTTGGCCTGCTCCAAGATAGGGCAGGAAAGTAGAGGGGCATTGCAGAGGAGAACAGCCCAGGGTGTGGCAGATAAGGAGAAGCAAGTGCTCCAGGCGAGTGGCGTGAATCTGTCTCTGTCTGTCTCTCTGTCTTCATGCTCTGTATCTGCTGTGTTCACAGTGACCCCCCTCCCTCCTGTAACTAGGCTTCAACATAACAGGCAACTATACTTCCATCAGTGGACTAATCCACTGTCACATGCCCAAGATCCAATATCACACATGTATGCTGCAGTCTCCTCCCAAAACTCCACCTTATGAACACATGAGGCTTGGGGGATATCTAGTTATAAACCATGGTATTATCTAAAATAAGAGTGTTTTACAGTGAGATCTGGTTTTCCTAATCATTATGCAATATTTGTGTTGAACTGTCCTTATCAAATTTTATATAGGGAAGCCAAACCTGAGAATTATAGTTGTGACAATAATTGAAATTCTGTCAAGTAATCTTGCACATTTTGAAAACTGCTTTGTACTTATACACTAAATGAATGGTACATATTTATCTGCATTACTAAGATACTTATTCTCTAATACTTTCAATATTCCAAAATACACATTTGTTTAATAACAGTCTTTAAAGGCTTATAATTATATAACATTGCTGATGACAAAAATATGGGTAAAATTGAAAATGTTATGTTATCTGCACTAGCCCATAAGTTTATACATGCTTCCCTGAAGCATATTGCTAAGTAGGTGTTACTGTTTTAAAAACAAAAATGAAGGCTCAGGATGTTCAGAATTCATTTTTGTATCACAAAAACCCAAACTCATAGAATTTCAAGTGGATTGTGATGAGCAGGATTTTGACAAAAAAAAAAAATGGCAGTGTACATCAAATTCCTAAATCCAGAAATTTCAATTCCTTCTTGATTTTTCCTTTATTTTCCTTAACAGCAACACTTTCATGTGCTTTTTGTCATTTTCTAACTTCAGTACTCTTTCAGTCTATTTTTCCTCATTCTCCTTTGCTGAATCCTCTTTGTTCTCAGACATGTGCACGGAAACCACTGGTACTGTGGGACTCTGTCATAGGTGGAGTCAGACCATCTCCCTGAGGAGCACCTGCCTGGCGGCATTGGTCAAGTGCTGTCTGAAAATCTTTAAACCATGTCTTAATCTCTGGCCCTTGTACTGAACATCAGCTTCAGTCTCAGAATGTCTGTTCACTGTTTCCTTTTGTGCGTCTGACAGTCATTTAAAATGCGACTTGGTCAACACTAAACTCATGGTTTCTGTTCATCCTCATCACAAGCTTAATATACTCATTTTTGAATCATCTTCATGAAATTCCTCCAATCCATAGGGTCACCTTTCACATCTTGCTTCCCAAGCCTGTATTCTACCCACATCTAGGGCAATATTGATTCTATTGGCTTTATAGCTTCATGGTCTAAATAGACCTTTAATCAAATTGTGTGTCACTTCTTCCAAGTTGGTCACTTTTGTGCAATCACTGTCATCTCAAATATACCATGTTGCAGTGGTCTCCAACTTGATCTTTCTGCTAAAACCTTTACACTGGCTCATGCTTCTCCCCAATTCATTGTACAGTAGGCAACCGTCACTCTACTATCACTGTCTAAGAACTTTCCATGAATTATAGACAAAAACTGGCCAGAACTTCTTTTCTTTTATCTTTTTACTCATTAGACCAAGCTCATCCCTGCCACACAGATTTCACACTCATCTCGCCTCCCTGCACTTCATATACATTTTTGTTCACTTGCCATTACTTTGAGGTGACATTCTCTATCCATGATCTGTAAACAACACTTCTTTTTCCAGTGGAATGTTTACCTGTACCTTTCATTAGTTTTCTTTAAATAGGACTTACATAATAGCATATCATAACATGATATTTCGTGATAGGTGATTCTCAACTTAACATGATTTTAATTAACTTTGTTTTACTTGATGATACTACAAAAGTGATATGTATTCAAAAGAAACTGCTGTTCATATTTTTGTTTTTTCCTGGGTTTGTCATATTTTGATGCTCTTTTTTTCATATTTGACAGGCCTAGCAAGCCTTTAGTGCTAGTAAACCAAGTTATAAAAAGGGTTAACATGTGTCTGATGGGCCACTTGCCCTCTTTTATTGTTATTTATACTAAATACACACACAAGATGCATTGTTACTTATATGCATTAGGTGCACTATATATCTTACAAGTGGCTGAAGACAATTGCTCCTTTCGTAGTGTGGCTGAAACAGGCCAAAAAGCTGGACACTTATGTCTACAGTGTACTCAATAGTTAAACTCTGGTGTTCTATGAGCTAGGTGTTTAGAATGTAAGTTAACATATTTTCAACTGTTGATGGTTTATGGTGATGTAACCCAGTTATAAGGTGAAATGGATCTGTGTACTTCTTCCAAAAAAAACGCAGACACTCTGAGAGAAGACTGCCCGTACAAACCCACTGTTCAGTGAATGAAGGTGTAGATGAACATGGATTTAATTAAACATACCCATGCATATAATAGGAGTTTGTTTAACTTATACCACATGTTAATAGTGGGTACTTTAAGGAGAAGAGTGCAATATTAACGACTATTTGTTATATTAATACATATAATGGTCTAATATACTAATCATTAACTAATCATGTCATGTGTCTAATATTAGTATGTAGTACCAAACATTTCTTCCATTAAAATGATTAGGGAATGAGAAAAGCACAGTTGACTGTTACCCTGTAGTTATTTTAATTTAATACTGAATACTTTGATAGGTATTAGTTATCATTTCAACTGGAGATTCAATAACTGTCTCACTGTGTGATGTCCCCCACTCCCTATGGTGAGGACAATTAAAATAAAACTCCCAGGATACACTAAAAAGGGTGACAAGGCCTTTAAAGGTTTCCCTTAATTGGCTCTGAGATTCAGTTTTGTTATCTGAAGAGAACAGAGGAGAATCACTATTAACACCTGGACTTCAGTTTATGCAAAGTCTGGACTCCTAAAGTAGCAATTAAATGGCTTAATCTTAAAGTCTTCCAAGATTTAATTCAGTAGCTTTCTTCAGAAGGGCAGAGCTAATTTTTACGAAATTGCTGCTGTTTCTAACTTAGCTGACTTAATTTGAACAGTGTTCACAATTCCATTCTCTCTAATGGAGTTAATTGCATTATGAAAGAGTGGAAACTTACTTCCTCTGCGGAGCTTGTAGAAACCTCTACAGAGTCCTCTACGTTCAACTTGACTCTTTTTCACATTTAGGCAGGATAATGTTACAAATGCAGCATCCCTTGCTTAAACTAAGTTTTAAAGAACAGATATATCTATGTCTGTCTGTCTATCTAGCTATTTCATCACGTGAGAGCTGTCCAAAGTAGCTACAGTTTTGTACATGCTCAGGCACTCTCCTCTAAATCTTTAAGTCCTTGGACTATTAACAAATCTCTGAACTTTTAAAGAGGCCTTGACCTCTTTATTTGGAGAGTTGCTTCAATAAAGTGAGGGCTCACTTAGGTTAATGATAGATTGTGGAGCTGTTTGATTTGCAGGGAGTGAAGTTACCCATTATCCCTAACATGCTTGTAGGTCACGTAATCACATTCAAATAACAAGTCAGCCTCATTTTCTCCTTCCTGTACATTTCCAAGGCACCACAGGAAACCTTAGTGTGCAAGTCCATGAAGCTGTATGTCTGATAACTGCAAGTGAATTATTATTTTTTGCCAAGAGCATGGAATTTCAGCTAAGAATCAATTTTCTTATGAAAATAACAGCAGCATACTCAGCATTTGTTTGGGCGTTTTCTTGAACAGAAAAGCATCTCTCTTCCATGTATCGCTCCTTTTTTGTGTGTGTTTTGTTTCTTTGCTTTTTGTGATGTAAGAAAAAGAATATATGAGCAGCTTCTATACAATTAAATGTCATTAAATTGCACTCCTTTTTCTCAGTTGCCCTGTTTCCTCGTCCTTGTATATACAAACATGCACCTAGACACACACACCTACATCAGGAGACAGACAATGAATCTATTCGTGATATTTTAAATATATTACATCACTTATCCATGTCATATAAGGAAGCCAAGTGGTCTTCTTCCCAGACCTAACGTGATGATTGATTCCTTTATGCATCTGCTTTCTTTAACTCTATACAGTCTCTTGAGAGGCATGGCTCTTCCCTAAGCTATCATGAAAATTGAGGAAAATATACTGGGGAACATATTCCAAATGCTTTTCAAAGCATTTTTCTAATGCCTTCACATTTCCTACTCATCACACCTGTGTGTATCTGCATGTCCTCTCTCTCTCTCTCTCTCTCTCTCTCTCTCTCTCTCTCACACACACACACACACACACACACACAGATGTTAAGAGCAACTTTCTCCACAAGATCTCTAAGCTTGTTAAATGTTTCTCATAGAAGGCAATAAACGCTTTTTGGCTTTAATCCTTCCTAAAAATGAATTACTTCCTCACTGTGGAGAAAGCCATGAACTATGAATGACAGGAGGAAAACAACTTCATTTATTCTGACTCTGTGATTTACAGTGTAGAAATGACAACCATGGAGGAAGTGAAGAATAGTGAGTCCTTCCGTGTTTGATGCTAATTTCACAGCACTACAGAGAAAAAAAACACTGTGCTGTATTCTGGTTCTGTAAGTGAATTTATTTAAAGATGGTCCATTAGTTCCTGTCACCACAGAGAACTAGTAAGTTATGAATGTTTTTACAAATAGATTTGGGGAAAAAATCTCCAGTATTGTGGATTCATAGAGAACTATGCTGAGAAATGATTATATTTTGCTTGCAAGTCACAAGGCTATGATTAATATCTTTAACCCAGAGCTAGTGTATTTTCATTAATGGTTACTTAACCAATTTTTGTAAATGAATTTACTCCTCTATTCTTTTATACCAAAAATGTTTCAAGCTCCATAAAAATAAAAAAAGGTAATTTTATGTTTCAAGGCTACAGGCAAAATGCAATTTTAAAAACAAATCCCCTCCTCCTAAAAATGCACCTGTCTTTCCATAACTGAAATTAAGAAATATAAAAATAGCTATAAATGTATGAAAGCTAAGCATCACAGTCTTGGTGGCTGAAAAGGGGGACTAACGATTTTGATCCTAGCTTGGCCAATGTAGTGACTTAGTAAGACCCTGTCTCAAAATAGTAAATAAACAAACCTGGGCTGGGGATGTGCAGGGGCATTGGATTTAAATCCCACTCCCACACGCACACATACCCCCCCCCACACACACATACACACAACTACAGATGGTAGGATGGCAGTTGGCTTCTTATTCATGGTATTAAATAAATTTTACCAGAAAAAAATTTTTGCTTCTGGTGACTAATTATAAAAATATCAAAACCTCTCATAGTATCCATTCCTCAACTTTATTTCTCAGAATATCTTTAGCTTGTCTCTGCTCCTTCCTAAAAACACCCAAGTTTCACATTTCTAATTTTATTAGGGAATTCTGCCTTTAGTTTTGGGGGCTGATACATGCCTTGTCACTATGACTCTAGAGCTGCCCTCCTCACTCTTGACTCACCACACACTCTTGACCTGTGAACTCCATGGGTCTCAGGAACGCCCTCCTTGATCTATTACTCATCTTGAGCTCTGGCTCCTCCTGATTCTTGGGCTCTTTAGTGACCAGGGACATTCAGAATCTTTATGTGAAAAATTCTCATGGGCCCGGTGTTTCCTCAGCAGCCTTGCCTGGGAGTGTACAGCCCTCCAGCCATCTTCTCAGTCTCTGCAACCTCTTTAACAGTGGCCAGGCAAAGAACTTTCATTTCCCTTGTGTTGTATATAGTTTTGTTCTCAGCTGTGTATGTACATGTGGAGATGGTCTTTGATGGCTGGATTTACTATTTTTTTAAACTTTTGGATGGTAAAAAATCTATATTCATTCAATAGAATTTATGCATTGAATTTTGATCCTGTCTCTAGGCAATAATATGCTATAAAAACCTCTTTTGAGATGTTGGCTGTTAGCAGCAAGGCACACATCTTACTCATCTGTATAGCCACAAGGCAAACAGTTGCACTATAGCTTACCGCTCTGAGTTTTGCTCTTCAGTAAATTAGGTGTTTTAAATGCGTTTTTGATTTACGGTGTTAACAACTTACAATGGTTTATCAGGATGTAACCTCGTTCTAAGTAGAGGAACATATGTAATAATTTTAGCCATCTGCCACTTAAAATACTTTGGAGATTACTTAACATTATCCATTACAAGTAACATGTTTACATTTTTTTAAAGCCATCTGGAGGTAAAGTTAAATCCAAGAAATGACTAATAGCTTTTGCTACGGGATTCCATTACACTTCCACTTTCATAGATGTTATGAGGATTGCCCTCCCCCTGGTAATCTGTTTACTATTTGCATCAAATTAACATGATGTATTTTTATACATCAAATATATCAAATTTTATATCAAAGTTCATGATTATTTTTAAGTGCAGTTTCATATTTTTAAAATGTCTAATGCATGCTCAGGTCAAAGAAAATCAGTGATAGTTGAATGTGCTAACCTGAAATCTTCACTTCTCTGCTTACCTGCTGTGTACTCATCTTCTATCTTTTTGCAGAGAGCCGGCAGTTTCTTGTTTTTTTTTTTTTTTTCCAAGAAATTTCCCATCAACTCATAAATGCATGAATATGTGGGAGACTACTCTGTCCTCAATTTAGTCAATGGCTGTTTGACATAGCTAATTACTTGTCCTCAGTAAAATTTTTAAACTTGGGATTTCAGATGTCCAAATACCTTTGGCTTTATCTTTTATGTCCCTGGCAAGTGCTTTAGAGTTTTGTTTGCTGGCTGCTTCCATTTCATGCTCAGTGTTGGAGTCTCTTCAGTTTTCTCCTATTTGTAACTACTCCCCAAGGAATCTTATCTAAGTTCATTGTTTTACATACCACATGCTGAAAACTCCAAAATATATATTTCCAGGCTTAAATCACACAAACTGTAATCTCTTCACTCAGCTGCTTTTGTTGTTGTCGTTGTTTGTTTTTGGTATATTCACTTGGTTTCTTAGTAGCATCTCCAATTCACATATAAAATGAAATTTTGATGTTCACTCTCAAATATGCTCAGACTGAAACATTCTGTGGACATCAAGGGCATTTATTCAAGCTAAAATCTCTCAATCAAACTGTTGTATGTCCTCTGTGTCTCTGAAAGATAGTATCTAATCTGGTAGGAAAAACTGTTTGGTCTACAGCCAATGAATATGCCAAGAACCCCAAATCTCCTCAGTTCCCTGGCTGTCATCAGTGTTCTGGGAGTGGTAATAATTGCTTACCTAAATTATAGCTTCTAGCCCCCATAGCGATTAACCTCAGCAGGAAATGTCCTTTTAAAATATATCACATCAGGTCAGCTTTTTGTTCAAAGTCTACCAATAGTCATCTGACACAGAAGGTAAGTCCAGGGTTTATGAGCTGTGCCCCCTTATCTTATGTAGTCCTGATCTACACTTTCTCTGTTGTTCCCCTTATTCTTTCATAGTTCCTTATGTTTCTTCTTTCTTTTTCTGGAATTTATAAGACTTGTTCCTATTTCTCCTATTCATTCCCTCTGACCAAAATGTTGCTTACCTCTTACCCATTTATCTAGTTGTCTTCAAGTCTCTTTTTAAAATCCTCCATTCTTTATGATGTCTGTCCACACTAATCTTACATTAAAAATTCAACAAAACTCTCAGCCAATAGTGCCCTTATCCTCTTCCGCATATTTCCTTCTCCATATTATATTATTAATATCTACCTCTCCTTTCTGGCATGTAAACATTTAAAGACAAAGGATCTTTGCGTCTTATGTGCTCATATATTTCAAGTCATACATATGTAATATATGTACACTTATACAGATATATTTGTTGTAGTCAAGGGCTCATGAGGAAACCAATTAGAATCAGGACACAAAATTTATAATGCCATTTTATTATCGTCACCCAGAGTTAAACACAGAAAGTACAGGAAATATGTCCACAATGCTAAAGACCTGGAATATTCAGCCAAGGGTCTGGATCCCACAACAATGTCATGCATGATTCCAAAGGAAGACCTAGAGCCCATGACAGTGTGTCCTATCAGTTCAACTGGAGGTCTAGAACCCACGAGAAGGACTCATGACAGCCTCTTTTATGGGTGTGCACTTGGAAGGCCCAGAGGTCAGCGTTGCAAGCTAGAAAGTCTGTGCCAGCGGGTTGAAGGAGCTGTGCTGGTAGGTTGAGGGTTCTACACTGGAGCCAAGAAGTCACCCTCATAATAAAGACCAGTGCTTCCCTGAAAAGCGCCACAGCCATCCTCAGTGACAAGGATGTCCTGATCTCTTCCCATGGTAGAACAGTGGAGTACATGCCAGAAAGCCAGTATGATGAGTTTCTCCTAGAGATTAAATGGCACATGTCTTCCCCTCTGGAGCCAAGAAGCAATGCTCAACGTAAGGAGCAATGCTCCCCCAAAGTGAACCACAGCCACTCTCACCAACAAGGTCCTGAGCCCCTCTGATTCCTCTGATGACAGTGGTCAAACTCACATTGGGGAAGCTCATCATGAGGAGATCCTCCAAGAGAAGCAGCGAATCAAACAGTAACACTTAAAGAAACGAACAACACCTAACTTGTCTTCTCCGCGTCTCTGTTTATACTGGCGACTTTACTCAGGTAGCTCACCACCATGCTGATTTTATTCAGCTGGTGTTAAGTTGACCAACAGTTTTTAATTCATAACAATGTTACACACAGACTCACACCTATGTATGTGTAATTGAGGATTTATGTCACTTTTGTGTGATTTAAGCAAGCTTAACATTCCTTAGCATGAATATGTCTGTTTTAATATTTTATAAAACACAAAAATTGCAAGATATCTATGTTTTTGTTCATAGTAAGAAAAATGTTGTGTTTTATCACTTATGGATGAAATATCGACAATGCTTAATATGATCTGGTTTGTTTATTGAGCAAATATAGTTTTTCCATTGCACCCAAGGAAGTGAAATCAGAATTTTAACTTACTGCTTCTTAATACCCGTCGCAGCAATGGTAGAGGGTAGACTGATTGCTTGCTGCCCTGTTTTCATCTTATTTTGGGGGTTTGAATTTTATCAAACCAGACATTTCTTTTCAATTTTTATGTTTTACTATCAACTTTTGCTTCTAAATATTTAACCATTTGCAAGATAAAGCAGTATGCTTCTGCATATAGATGTATATAAACAAGTGTCTGTGTGTCTCTTGTTATAAGTTCACTAAAGTCATAATTATAAATTAGGTTAAGTGTAGACTACGCATAGGTAAACACATCCACATGCACGTTCAAAGGAAGTTCAGAAGAAAGGACAAGGAGGAGAGAAATCTGAGTAGAGAGGGATGAGTATTAAAGCTCCATGTTCTCAGCCCATGAGACATTAATGGATCCTATTTGTAGTATATTTTTAGGCAAACTATACTTCCAAGCTTTCTGTCTTCTAATTATATCTTAATATATTTTATTACTAGAACAATATTGATTTTGAAGGAAAACAATGTGACATTCTGGAAATTTGGGGTGGAGAACATTGGCTGTCCTGTTACATTGCAGCATTTGTATAGCATGCTAAAATAAATATTCTGTGTGAGTGAAGAAACTGTCAAATTTAAGGTTGGGTTCTCTGGCTTGATACAGTGTCACATTCACAGAAACACAACACACATATAAATTATTATATTTATGTATATCAAGCATAGGCTGAAATATCAAAGCATTTATGTAAAATAGTCTTCTTATAAAAGAAGATTAGATACCCTAAGAATATTTTCAGAGAAAGTGAGTAGTTTTCTGCTTCTACTGTTTTGACTGACCCTACTGTGGATGAGTTTTTTTGGTCTGTTATTGAGTTTTTCAATAATTTGTTCATTTGGGCTGGGGATTTAGCTCAGCAGCATAGGCGCCTGCCTTGCCAGCATGCAGTCGTGAGTTGGATCCCTGGTACCAATAAAAAAAAAAAAAAAACAAATAATTCGTTCATTAATGAAGCTGTCAGCTTGATACTAAGTCAGTTATATTATAAATATCTCTTGGCTCATTAAAAATGAAGGTTTATAGTGCCTGCCTGCCAAGTGTGAGGTCATGAGTTTGATTCTGAGTATGCCTTTCCCAAAAATATATTTAAAAAATAAAGAATTTGTGTTAATATCATTTGGGGAAATTTTATGCCCACATCTTATACCCTGAGCACCTACTTTAAAGATAACAATATGTAATGTATTATTACTTTCCTATTATGTTATAAAATTTTGTTTTACCTTTTTTCATAAAATTTTTAAAAAAGAGTAGAGCAAATAAAGTTTTGCTTAGGTTTTCTGTCATGCATAGGTTTTTAAGACATCTAAGCTTGGTTTCGAATTCCCCTTGATGTAAACAAAACTCATATTTATATCTTACATAACCATATATCTCACTGAATCAGTCCAGAGTTAGAAACTTGTGGGGTGCTGGTTCCTGATAGCTTTATTTCACCTGCAAACTCTGTTACTGTTCCTGATGATGTAATTTTCAAATGTATGATATATTTACAGATGTGCCCTGCATCTTTTTTGCCTTGTACTATTTTGATTTTCGCTGAGTCTGTACCCCATTTGTCCTGAGTTAGGATGCTTCAGAAAGCAGAGATATCCTTGAGCTGAAAAACATTGAACAAACTAGAAAATGCAATGTACCATGTACTGAATTGAAAAAGGATGCTTTTTTAAATAAATTTTTTCAAAACAGCTTTTTAAAGGGGAATTATATTTATCTATCTATATATATATATATATATATATATGAATTGTAAATATTTTGCATCTATTTATTATGGCAGGATATTTAGCTCCTTGTTCGTGTTACCTGTTGTCACACCAAGATGTTGTGTTAAACAAGGAAACCAAACCAATAAAGAAACCATCCCTTATTAAACATTATGCTAAAAAAGAAACCCCAATAGTGGCGTATCACCACCAACAGAAATTTTAGCTTAAATAGTAGACTGGTATAGAAGAGGAAACTATGTTTTAAGAAAGATAAGTTACCATTAGGTAAATACTGCCTTACCCATCTTTAGGAGATGTGGTCACTCATTTCATTATTAATAAATTAGTCACTGAATTTTTACATTGCTTTTCAGTCATGGAAAGCAAGTCCATACTAATTTTTGTGAAAACACAATTTTTCAGTTTTTAAATGATTTGCAAAAAATGAGGGTGAACCACAGAAGTGACAATTTGGAAGATGAGGACTGAGGATCAGAGAGAATTAACCACCTGCTGTACATATATGTCTGCTGAGCAGGCATAGTCAAAGATAGCAAGACAGTCTAGGAATCCAATCAGGAATGGCCACAGAGGAGGCAGGACCATGACTGGCCACTGCCAGATTGCTGAAAACTGTTGCCTCCTTTGTAACTTCTTCTACCTGTCTGTAGCCAAAACACAGGGGTAATGCTTCTGAGCTGTTTATCAGCGTGGCCAGACACCAGGAAAATAGCTGCGTGGGTGCACAGCAGTACGAGGGAGAGCTGGGCCTGTCCATCAAAGATCGCTCTTGATGGCCGTTGAAAGTAACTATTCCTTGTTCATTTATGCCCACAAATTGTACTTCTTGTTATTTCTCCTTAGTAACCATCAGGAAAAAAACAGAAACAAAACACATAGGAGACACTCCCAGTTCCACCAAGCTGACAGCACAATGAAATAGGTCTGTTTCTTATCACACTGGCTTTCAAACACACCTATGTATTATTATTGTTGATGTTCTGCATAAAATAAGTAGCAAAATTATACATTCACCTATCATAATACTCCTATGTTCAATCCTCCTATGTTCAGACGACATTAAGAGACTCCCATGAGAATTGTAGTTCATGTTTAATAGATTATTACATTTTTATGGTGTGGTCTCTTACATAACAAGAGTGACAAATCATATAATGAGATATTGAGCACTGTGATTTATCTAGAATGTATGTTAACAGTGTGGTATAATCTTTCATTTATTTTGTAACATATTTTACATGATTAAAATGTCAGTCAGTATCCTATCAGTATTCTCACACATGTTTATATGTATTACAATTTATCTGACATATGCCAACAGTCTGGGGAGTCTAGTAATAGTCTTTGAATTTGTTTGTAGCAGCACAATTTGTGATAGCCAGATGTTGGAAACAACCCAAATGCCCATCATCCAAGGAATGGATAAAAAATATATGGTATTTTTATACAATGGAGTAGTACTCAGCTATGAAAGAAGATCACATCAAGGCTTTTGTAGATATATGGATGACACTTGAGACCATACTCATAAGTGAAATATCAGACGCACATGTGTAAATACCCTATAGTCCCCCTAATGTAAGAAACTGAAAGAGTAAATAAGATCCAAAATCT
This sequence comes from Dolichotis patagonum, assembly GCA_004027295.1. Classification (NCBI taxonomy): domain Eukaryota; kingdom Metazoa; phylum Chordata; class Mammalia; order Rodentia; family Caviidae; genus Dolichotis; species Dolichotis patagonum. Next base: position 301,154 of record PVJX010000192.1, on the reverse strand, counting down.
ACAGTAGATATTGTGAAAGGGTAAGAAACTGCTCAATGGAGAAAAATAAATAGGGGAAAGGAGAAAAAAGGAAGGGAAAGAAAAAAGATATAAATTTGTTTATATATATAAAATAGTAAAGATGATTATACTACTAATTCTATTAGTTTTTAGAAAAGGGCAATTAATACTCATATGATTAGATAAGTTTTGCATGTCTCTATTTAGTAATCTAAGCAACTGTTTTGAAGATAATGTGCAATATAACAACCATCTTTAAATTCTTAGCATCTTATTTTGAAAGCCTATGTTGTTACTGTTTTGAGTTTTTTGTGTGTGTGTGTTTTTTTCTCTTTAAAATAGAAAAAAAGAAAAATTTCCTCATGGGTTTGCGTTTGGGTTATTTTTGATTGAATTTGATATCCTAAGGTTATACTGTGCCCCTCTCATTCTTTCATTTAGTAAATATTTACTTAGAGATCTCAGCTATACCAGTGTTTTAAATACTGTGCGTATAGAAAAAAAAAAAAAAACCAAGAAACAAAAACAAAGATTTTGTCTAGGTGGAACATTACATAATGTTCTTTTGCCCTCAATATACTCTTCCATTAGATTATAGTTTCATTGGAGCAGCACTTACAGCTCTGAAGATGAAACTTTCACATTGTTCAGGCAAAGAATTTAAGGAAATCAACTGGACTCTGAGACCAATTCTGGGTTGGTCTCAGTGGTTACCCTTAGTTTTCCAAACTTTCTACAACAGAAATTTGATACTTACATAGCAGAAAACTAAGATATTTTCTTTGTTTGCTTTTTCTCTTTCTTTGAATTAATCAGCTGAACAGTAAAATACTCCAATAGTTACTTTTGATGTTAAAGATAATTTTCTGTCTGTTGAGGGAGGAGGTCCATTCAAATTGAATTTTTGCCATTCCCTATGAGGACTAGAAGTTAAAAACAAAAGTACATTCAGTGATAAAGTGTTTCTGTGCTATTTCATATAATCTCTTTTTAACATAGCCTTCTACTCCTGGTTCATTTTTTCTTGTATAACTCTTACAAAGGAAGGAATGATACCTTATGTCTTCTGTGCAGACCACAGCTGTGGTTCAGACATAGCTCACACTTCTTGATGGTAACGAAGGCAGAACATAATGTCCAACAAGACTGAGATGGCCTTGTCTCTGACTCAGTTTACCAGTGAAATTTGACCCAGTGGAACAGTGTCTCTGTACTGGAAGTTAATTTTTGGGTGTGTTTTCACCAGTCCGCTTTCCAGAAACATGAAAGCCAACAACTAGAGTAGCATGAGTGGATTTGGTTGTGAACTATTTACACTGCATGCCTAGCGCAGCATTGTGTAGCTTTGCCCAGGTCCAGCTCTGTGTATCTAAAGGAAGCTGAGATTCATGGATTGCCAGTGGGGACTCTTCTGCTGAATGCAAGTACACTCCTTATGCCAGAAATAGGTTATCAGGGAAATATTGGCCTTGAGTAATTATTACATTCACAGAGAGGTAATGACAGCAAGTGAATAATCACTAAATAAACCATTTTCTTAATGGTGAAATTAGTTTCCTTGATCTAGCCTCCATTTAAGAAACAAATGTGAGTAGTTATATTTTACTACTAGTACTAGAAAGTACACAAATAACTTCCCAAATGGTAGTCTATGTTTAAAATATTAATGTATTTTATAATGCTGCTTCCCATTTGTAATCTTAATTTTCTGTATTTTACAAATCTTCATATTGTTCATGTGATTGCTTTCCATTTTCACTATATTTTCCCAAATCAAGAATTAGGAGATAAAACACACCTAAACATTTTGGTCCTTAAGGAAATAAAGAAATGAGGCAAACTAGAGAAACCCCAAAAACCTTATGTATGAAAAAAAGTATAGATAAAAATCCAAATATTATAATAGTATGACCATAACGTTCATATTAAGTGTTGTAAACATTCATTTTTAACTCAGGGCTAATAGAGTCTTATAGGGGAAATATCTGAAATCCATTTTTATGCAGCATTTTGCTAAATAAAATACAAATTTATTACAATATTGTGTGATCTTTTACTTGGTGAACACATTTTGTGTTTTCATTTGCTGAGATGTTCTTCATTTGTTTCTCTCTTATATTCCCTCAAGTCTTATTTTTACATTTCCCTACGTCATTTTCTTTTCTCTATGTCTCTGACTTCCCCTGTCTGACTCTCCCTTCTGCCTTGCCTTGCTTTGCTTTCCTTTCTTTTTTAAAGAATTATGTGCTAATTGCTCATTGTTGCAAAAGTACTATATAAAAATAACAGTTGAAATGACATACATTTGCCAGCAAAAACCAGTAAAATATGCAGTCAAAGGTAATTGCTGTTTCTTTCAGTGTCCTTACATATTAATAATAAATTAATTGGGTTCTTGGATACTAGATTTCTCAAGTGCACAATTTGTACAAATGAGCATTACCTCATCTATTCAAAACCATGTGGAACATTACCTTGCTTTGTATTGAAATGGATTAAGATTAGAAAAGGGAGCTTTTAAACTTCACCTGTTTTAACATCATAATGAAAGAGTACATTGTTTTATGATAAATGCTCACTGACATGAGCATGCTTAATTAGTACATACCTAGGAGAGCAGCACTTGGAAATGTTTTTGTTGGAGTTGAGATCAAATAAATTAAGTAGTTGAGTGTTTCAGTAAATATCCTGTCATTCCTTCCGGTCTTTGTTGTAATCATTTTAAGTTAGTTCTTTTATTTTCCCTTTGTGCCCTCTGAAAAATCAGCATTCTGGCTTTGAAACACAAGATGTGTAAAAAGTGATGCCAATTATCTCATTTTCTGTCTTCCCTAACAGCTATAGTGTACTCAAAGTGACCATTCAACTACTCCAATGTGGAAAGAGGTTTCTCTAGAGAAGTTTTGCAATTTTAAACTGCCATAGATACAACAAGAATAATTTGTGTTCGTTAGTTGAAGGTCAAGTATTATTAACTAACACATCTGATAGTCCTGCTGCATGGCAGTCTCATGGGGAAACAGTAAATGCAGTAATGAAGGCTCATGTCTTTTTGTCCAAAACTAAAGAAGTTTACTGCGTGTCTTATATGGAGTACTATTTTTAGTGAAAGTGTACTTCTTGATGGTTTTTCTTGATTTATGAAAATGACTGTGTGTTCCAGACAGACTCTTTGGTCAGCGAATAAGATTTTGCAACACTGATGATGAGATTTTTCTACATAATGTGTCCTGATTTAATCACATAACCATTAGGACATTATGCATCATGATTACAACCGATGACAGAATATTAGTTGGCAATGGTATGGTTCCCAAAGTAAGAAAATATTCCTACGGAGACCATTTCAAATACTTTAAAAGCTCTCAATAAAGAAATGAGGGAGACTGATCTAGTTTCTGCTTTTTACAAGAGCAGTATTTCCAAATGTGGTATATAACAACACTAAATTTATAAGTTTTTGATAAATTGTTATACAATGTGTAATGAGGTTGAATGCAATATTTGTATTAATTATTTGAAAATAGAGTTTACCTTTGTTAATGATAATATGATTTTTAAATGAATACTTTTGCATGGCTTGTAATTTGAAGCAGCTTCTGTTATTTCACAAAATGTGACATAAAAAGCATTTTGTTGAACCACAACTCTTTGGAAAATATGATATGCTGGCCTTAAACTCCCATAATGAACAGCTTTATGTCTGCTTTCTTTGCATGGTCCTCCAGTCATGGTCCTGGGGCATTGTCCATGTTGAAATAGTCAGAAATATACAAAGCATTCTGAATCACCAGGATTAATTTTGTGGAGCTTTGAGCCTAGATCCTAGTGAAAATTAAAAACAAAATTTACGACACCAGATACATAGTTGGGGAACTATTTCAACTATACCTCTGTAGACTGGGGAAAATATTAGGCACAAAGCACTAAATTAATTGCTGAGTGCAGATACCCTGCATAAAGAATATATTTTCAATAAAAAATCATTGAATTTTGAAAATAAACTTACTGACTAAAATATTACCACATACTGACTTTGAAAATTAAGGTGAAAACATTTGGATCAACTAAAAGTGTTAGAAAATTATACAACACAACCATTTTTCCTCACCTTTTGTCTTTTTCTTGGCCATGTGTGTGTTTTTGTACAGTGGGATTTTGGCAAACTTTAATAGAAATGTGAAGAGAGCAGAAATGTGTAACATAAAATGTTTGTTCCAAGTTTGTTGAACCCTGCATTGCAACTCTTCTCACAATGGGAAGGTTCTGCCAAGTAATCCTGCCTACTTCTGAGACCCTAGAATTAATATATAAGCAACTTGATGAATGAGAACAGTACTGCCCAGCCAAATCCAATTGGTCGACAAAGAAGAATTAGAATAAAAACAAATATTATGTCACAACATGACTCAGAGATAAGTCTGAAAAATGAGGGAAGTTTTAGTTTTCTGGCTTTTTACTTTTGTATTTATGTTAGTACACAACATAAATGTAAATATCATGGTGTATGTTAACCTATCACTACTAAACATAGGATAATTTTTCAATTAAATGAAAACTTGCTTTTGCTATGAAATGAGCTTTCTCTTAATTCAACCTACTGAAAGTCCTGAAAATGTGTTTTCAAAAAAATGAGTGTATGTTTATTAAAGATATAAAATATGAATGATGTGTAGTCACAAAATAATTTTCATATATTTCAAAGAATATTTCATTAAATGGTTTAACAAAAAATATTCAAGATATTTATGTCTACGTGCTAAGAAAAAACACCATAATTAAGATTTAAGGATTTCTAAAAATTCTAGAACTTGCATGAATGAAGGCCCAAAGAAAACCAATGTGAAGGATAAAATTGGAATAACGCTGAAGTACTATAGACAGCCTTCATAGTTTATGTTTCATTCCTCACTTTTGACACAATTACTATTTTCAATTGAGGTTGTCATTCTCTGGCTTTATTAATTTTAACACGTGTCCATTACTTTCAACATTGTATCTTTTACATTTTAATGTTCATTGGGTTACCACCATTGATTAATGCCTTGTGTGTTGTTCTGTGCTATGTATTGCTATGCACAAAGACAAGACATCATAAAAGCAAGACTGGTACCAGACCACGTAGGCTTGACCTGGGCTCCTCTACGTATGAGAAAATTGTATACATTTTCCATGCTTCAGTGTCTTAATTTGGAAAATATGGAAATTTAGTGAACCTACTTTATGACGGTGTGAGGATTTAGTAAGTTGTGCTATAACAGGTATACAGCAATGACTTGCACATAGAAACACTGTCTTAAAGTCTTCTAGTAGTTTTATTTGAATTGTGATTTTCTTAAATGTCATCCTGTTGATATATAGGTAGCAGTAAAATATGTGATAGCATAATTTTTCATATCTTATAAGTAAAGCTTTTGTGAAATTCTTAGGCATTTAAAATAACTATCTGTCATGTCTTAAGTTTATGAACAAATATAGTGTGCTGGCTGAGTTCAAGAGTTTAATCCTCACAGAGATTGCAGCTCTTAAAATGCTCTTTATGGCTATTTAAATGGGTGAACTAAAACGTTATTTCTTATTACTGTGAAGGTGGAACATATCCAGATCCAATCTACAATATTGTCATGATTAATAAATGCCACTTGTCTTCCATAGAAAGCACGAATTCTTCCCCAGACGTTTCTCACAGTGCTCCTGTAGTCCACATACCTTGTGACCTTCTGATGCTGCGTTCCAAGTTGATGCTGTTGGAAGCCCTAAGAAAGTACTAGAACCAAATGAAATAAAATGAAGCACCACACCAGTTCCTCCTTTGTTCAGGGTTATGTTCCCTGTGTGCAGGTACAAAACAGTAATAGCTACTCGCAATACTTTCCTTCCCTCTGTACATTTTAATCCCAGCTGGTCACATTTCAGACCAAAGCAAAATAAAAAACTCAACATTTTAAAACTCGCAATTGGAAACGTGGCTCTTTTTTCCAACCTAAATCTTAATAAAAAGATTTATATTTCTGTATTTAAAATTTACATAAGTTGTTGCTATAAATTTTACATTTTTGTGCATATTTGTTGAATGTGTTCCCAGATCTTTTCTGGTTTTAGTGTAACTCAAATGGAATATCGGTTTCACCTCTATTCTCTAACTGTTGCTGTTAAGTAGAAACACATTATTGAATATTAATCTTGTGCACAGGAACCTTCACTATTACTCTAAAAATGAATTCATCATCTTAAAATAATTATGATTAATTTCCTTTCTAATTTGTATTCATTTTACTTGCCTTCTGTGTTAACAAGGATCTCTAGTACACTAGCTAAGACAAGTGGCAATAATGTGTTTTTTTTTTTGTCTCTTGCCAGAATTTATGCACTTACTACTGAATTATTCTAATGAAAGGACTAATTAGTAGGTGAGATGTGTTCTATGACACATGAACATCTTAATCAATTATCAGTATCTACATTGGTCCCAGTTACCACCAGGGACCAGCCAGAGTTCTTACACTGCCATATTGTTAGCAACAGATGGTAATTGCCTCAAAACCAATCTCTTCTCTCATCTCTCATATTATTTGCCCCCAGATGGCAAAATATACATATACAAAGGAAAGAAAATTACTAGATACAATTCAGGTTTGTTTGTTTGTTTGTTTGTTTAAGAGAGGGTCTCACTTCGTAGTACAGACTGGCTTTGAACTCACCATACCTCAAACTCCTGGCAATCCTGCAGCCTCTGAGTGCTGGGATTACAGTCATATGCTGTCATGCCCAGCTGTCATTTTAGGTTTTTGAAGCAACCAATAGATTCTATTTTCTTTAAGGTACTTTAGGAGCACTGATCTATGGCCTGATTTAAAATCTGTGAGAGAAGAAAATTATACCTTCCTGGTGAAATTTGTTTGATATCTTTCCAACTACTAAATTATTGACATGTATAATGTTTTAAATTCACATAAGACACATTTAACAAGTATCATTGCTTTAGTATTTACATTCTAAGCATCCTTTATTTCAAGGGAAGTTACTGCTTGCCCTTTTTCATGCTTGTAAGAATAACGTCTGCTCACATAGCCATCCTGACCCAACTTCAGTCCTGTCCTCCGTCTAACACACATGCCCAAACAAGAATCAAAAGCAAGTTAGACAAATCAAATACACTGTTCCAGTACACAGACTTTCTGAAACCAGGCATGGGTATGTCCTTGGAATCTTAGCTGTTCCCAAGAGTGAGGCAGAAGGATGCACAGATACGCAGGCCAGTCAGGGCAACCAGGAACAACTTGATTTTTTTTTTTTTTTTTTTTGGTTTAATCTTAGAAGTGAGCCAGGGAATAGCAAAAATGAGAATGAATGAGTGGAAGGAAAGCTTTGGTGTGTAATCCACAGTGTGAGACACAGTAGGGCATGAGGTGCAAAAAGGACAGTAGAGAGTCACACAGTGGACTAAAGAGGAGCACGAGGCACAAGTGAGTGTTTCCAGGTCCTGACTTCGCTGTGTTGAATCACTTCATCTGTGCCGCATACTGGAAGCCTCACCAGGACAGCCTGCGAAATCTAATTGCAAATGTGTTTGAAGAGACAAAATGGTATTAGCAGAAGGCTCTGATGCTCATCTAGATTTGGGATGTTTATAAAGCATTGTTACAGATATAGTGTGCTTTGCTGCAATTTGATCTTTATGTCCTATTTTTAAGCACGACCCACATACTACAAAATCCTTCCACTTTTCATTCTTCAGTACTTTTTACTTTCCATGGTCTACAAAATCTATTTCAGGGTTTACTTGGAATATAACTAACAGCATGCTTGCAATGAATTTAAGATGAAAAACCCAAAATTTTTAAAATACCAAATTTACGCCTTGCAATTCATTTTTATGCATGAGTTATATTAAGTGAAAGTTTTGGAAAATAACTTGTAAGGAACTTACAATTTTCTCCTTTAGTTATCACACTATTCTTAAGGTCACATGATTTAATGGTACTTATAAAATTGTTGCGTGTCTTCTCCCTGTTAATGATATTAGAATTAAGAAAGATAATTGGTACTTAAGAGGATGCAGAAACATTTTGAATTTTCTCAACCAATGTGTAAATAACACTAAAAATAATTAAAATCGTTTGTAGGATATTAAATTAATTTGGAGCAAATAATTTTTGGCAATTTTAACAAATTTTTCGGGAATAAACATATAGGCACAGTCTATAGGTGTTGAAATCCTTAAAAGCAAAGCATAGCACTTATTACAGGTACATTAATAATTTGTTTAAATCTTTAGAAAGTTGCATTAATGTTTGACTTTTGTATTTAGTCTTCTCTATGTTATATGGTATAGTGTATTACTTTTATAATTACAGGCTATCATAATTATGACAAAATATATTAATTACAGGCTATCATAATTACAGATAAAAGCAATTAAGTTGCTCAAATGAAGCTTCTGCTTGATATGAGGGTGCACACTTATGATGTCAGCACTTGGGAGGCCTAGGAGGAAGACTGTGAGTTTGAGGCCAGTCCCCAGGTGATGCAGAAAGTTTAGATCTGGCCTGATATTTGGAATACATAAAGAGAAACTGTCTCCACAACTGCTGATTCCAAAATATTTTTAGAATTGGGCCAAGAAGTTTTGTGCAGCCCCAATTTTCATATTATTTTTCAGATTGTTGCCTGGGAAGCATCATAGGATTCACAGAATCATTAGGTAAAACTTGTACATCGGCATAATTTTCTGTTTTATAGGCAACTTTCCCTCTGTGTTACATACATGCTTTGAAAGCAGGCTACCAATGAAGGAGATAAGGGAACACAACATATTTCACATGAAATTTGTTAGTCTTATCCTTGTCATATCTATGACCTACAGCAAAGTGATCACTACTGTCAATGTAATACTGAAGAAATAGCATCTTATCTTTCTCAACTGGAAGGAAATCAAGAGATGGAGAGAAGAGGGAAGGAGAGAAGGGAAAGCCTATTAAAAAGGAATTAAGATATGCTATTGCATAAGAATAGAAAGGAATGTAATCATTATGTACTACACACTTGTACTAATAAAAAATAAAAGAAATGGTGTCACATACTCCTACCAATATTGTAAGTGAAACCAGTATTTTGATCAAGTATGTGCATGAATGAATGAACAGAAAATATTCAAGAGAAAAAAGAGATAGTAACATTAAATTTCAAAATTTTGGTTTGCTGTCTGATCTGTTATTTTGTAATTTAGTTTGAAGGCTTTTTGGTTATTACTGTATTTCATGTTAATGATATTACTTCACTGAAATACTGGCTTGGGTATTTCCAAACACAAGTCTTTTAATATTTACGAATATTTTATATTATTAAAATAATTAGTAGCTTGAGTAGAACTGAGGAATTAGAGTGAAACCATTATACATATATCATTATATATATATGAAATACATATAAATATATAAAATACATATATTACATATGTATTTAATATATGATACATACATTTAAAAAGTGAATATGTGATTGAGAAATATTTTTAACTCTTCCCAATAAGACTCTGAAAGTACTCGATGAGTAGATTTTTAATCTAGAATCAAAGATAGATGAAGTAAATAGCCACGGAAGTATGTTTTACAACAAGTGAATGAATGGATGTATGGAAACCTACAATTAGAATCTCAGCTGTCAAATATTTGGAACTTGTATTGTTGCAATTAACTGGTATTTTAGTTAATTTTTCATGTGATTTAAATATTTGTCACTCAATGAAATTTTTATTTTATGAATTTACATCTTTAATTTGAATGTATATATATGTATGCATATATATAATCTTTAGATAACTAACTCATTTTAAATACTGATGGCATGTAGCAAATTATAGTTAATTGCATTATGCTAAATTGTTGGTGTGGGGCCAAAAGGAGTTCATTCAGGGTCTTAGCCTTTGTTAGAGATGTGGACACCAAAATTTTGTAAATTGTTGTTTTCAGCCATATCTAATTAATTCTAAAAGAGTTTGATAAGTTAGTACATTAATTTTTGTATTCTGCTTGGCAAGAAGTAAATAGTTCTATTAGCTGTGCTGGCTTAATCATCCAAGAAAAGTAGATCATTTCCTCTCTGGTTCATGTCAAATCTGACAAATTGATCATTCTTGGAAGGCTTGCTAACTATTCCCATTGGCCTTTTCAGTCTCACTGATTAGGCAAGCTCTCTGCATCGTGAAATCTTGCTGTTATAAAGACTGTAGAAACACATTTGAGGTCCAAGAAGAAATAAGCCTATAAGCTTTATGGCCAGTGCTTAGTTTGAATCCTGTCAGGACTTCGTTGAAGAATTGCTGATGTTCTCCATGCTACAAGTTCTTCTTCTGGCAGTTAAGGATAAGAAAGGAGTCACTGTGCACAAGAAATAAAAATAAATTTCATTCAAATTTTCCAACTTTAAGCAAATTTTCAATTAAGAAGGCAGCTTTTGAGTCATGTTAGAGAGGAAAATTAAGTTTACTTGCTGAAGATTTACTTGAAGATAAGGCTTGTTTTATTCCATATGAATTACTTCTGGGAAATCTGATTTAAATCACTGTATTTAAGCAAATAGCATTGTCATTATATTTCCTGCTCTTAGACTTGGCCATATTACATGGCTTTTGACTCATGCAATACCTTTCCAGTGTGTACATCTTTTTGTCTAAACCTAGAATCTAGTTCATGTTACTTCGAATGCAATAACCCACCTAATCTTTTTCTCTTTCAGGTAGTATCTTACATTTTTCTCTTAAGAGCTCTTTTTCTAGTTGGCTATATCTATTTTCCTATTCTTTTCGTTATAAATATTGGCACATTAATGGTACGTGCAATGGGATTCGCTGTGGTATTTCCACACATGCGTATGTCACACAGTAATTCTCTCCATTCATTCTCCATTCTATCTTCTTGCTTTCCCAATCTCCCCTTCCTTTTACCCCCTTTATTCTACCCATAAATGTCTTAGTCACTTTTCCCCTTGGTGGAACAAAATACATGGTAATACTCACTTCTTAAAGGGGAGGTTTATTTTAGCTCATGTTTCAGTCCAGAGTCAGCCAGCACCAAGAAAGAAACCCATGGCAGGGACCATGGCAGAAGAGAGAAGCTCGTGGCATAGTGGATGGAAAGCAAACAGCATAAATGCAGAAACCAAGGAGAGACAGAGACTCTTCTAGGCTACTCCCCTCAGTGGCCAGTTTGCCACTGTCTGAATCAGCCTGCCAATAGCAAGCCTGTTATCCTACACCCGTAATGCAATCACCTTCCAAACGTGTGAGGCTTTGGAGGCCATTTTATTCTATACCACGACCTTCCCATGGCCTCTAAAAGACTCATGCGCATCTATGCAAAATTCAGTCATTCTGTCTTTAAACATCACCAGATTTTAAAATACGGAATTACAGAAAACTTGAATTCTGAAGGCTCCTCTCAGACTTAAAGGCAAACTATTCACTGTGAGTGTCTGTAAGAAATGAAAAATTTAAACAGTGTGGACATACAAAGGCACAGGGAGAAATGGCTGGTGATAGAAGCCAGTGGGGGGAGGGGGCTCAAAATAAGAAGGGCAAACATTAAATCCTGCATTCTATGTCCACTCCAGGGAGCAAGTTGTAGCAATGAGCTGTGAACTCCAAAATTGTGAGGCCTTGCCGATTGCATTACAAATGCTTGCAGCTCTCAAGGCTTCCCTTGGATTGACTTTGCTCACTCCTGTGGCTTTTCTGATGTTAGCATTCACCTTGCCGTCTTCTCTCATGTCCTAGAATCTTAACTACATTTTTGGCTTTATTTCATAGCTTCATATACTGCCCACTTCAGGACACAAAGCACAGTCGGTGTCCTGATTCTTCTTAATTCTCTGTGACCCCACATCTCGCATTCTGCTTGTCTGTAAAAGCAGCACCATGTGGATAATGCCAAAGTCTGGCATCATGTTTTCCGGACTGTTTTCCATCATAGCTGCAAAGACTGTGTGTGTGTGTGTGTGTGTGTGTGTGTGTGTGTGTGTGTGTGTGTGTGTCTCGCACGCAAATGGCAGGGCATGGTAAACTCAGTCCCGGGGAATAATCCCTCAGGAGGTCCTTTTACAACAAAGTAGCTGGAGAATCTCTTTTGTAAGCAAATTCTTTCACTTTTATAGGTTGAAAGGTGGAGTCTTTCCTAAAATGCCCTTAAGCCTTTTTTCCTATTGTCCTGCTCCAAAGTACATCCTCTTACTGGTTATCTTTTTAGCAACCAAGCTCTCCTCAGCTCCAACATTAGAGATCCAATCTTTACCTGAGGTTCTTTTCTGACTAAACTCAACACTTTTAAAATTATTTGGATGTGCTAAATGCTGTTGAGCTCAAAGTAGAATTGGCTAAGAACCCACAATAGTACCAGTGTCACCACCTGAATGTTGGACTGCCATGACATTTCCTCTACTAGATTAGATGGCCCTTCATCTCAGTCTCCTGGTGAACTCTCAGGACATGAGCAAAAGGTGGGAGCATCATAAGGCTGCTTCTCCAGCTGGTATCCACAAACATTTCCAGATTTCTCCAGAGAACCACTCCAGAATCTTTGGAACCACATAGTCATGCAGCATCACAGTAAATAACACATTCCTTGTACAAAAATCGAATCTATATTAGTCACTTTCCTCATTGCTAGGACAAAATACCAGACAACTTAAAAGAGAAGAATTATTTTTACTCATGTTGCAGTTCAGCTTTGGTTGCCTCCAAGATGGTAGCAGGGTACAATGGAGACCTGCTCATGGCATGATGGATAGGAAGCAGAAAGCATGAAGGGAGAAACTAGAGAGGAATAAACCCTTTCAGGCCTCTGCCTTTTCTACTTGCTGTTCCTCCTTTTTTAATTTCCACATATGAGAGAGAAGACAGGGCACATTTCTGTGCCTGGCTTATTTTATTTAGGTAGCATGGTATCCCTTACTTCCCTCAATTTTCCTGCAAATTGTATGGTTTATTCTTATTTACAGTTAAATAACCATTGTGTATAGATAGTACATCTTCTTCATTCAACTGGTGATGGGCATTTAATCTCATTCTATGTCTTGGTTATTGTGAATAATGTAGTTATAAACATAGGGATGCTGGCATCTCTTTTCCATATGCTGACTTCATTTCCTTTGGAAGAAATGGGATCACTGGCCCATATGGTAAATCTATTTTTAATTTTGTGATGAACCTTCATACTGCTTCCCATGGTTATGGTGCTAATTTATATTCCCATCCAGTGTATAAGGCTTCCTATTTCTTTGCATTCTCATAAATGTTATTTTTTTTTTTACAGTAACTATTCTACCTAAGGTCACATGGAATTTGATTATAATTTCTACTTGCATTTCCTGATGGCTAATCAATTCTGTTCTTATATATCTAGTTCCCTTTTCCTAGTCTTCATTATTCTTAATTGAAATTCTTTAGTGAAATTTTTATGTCCTCCCTCTACTGTGTCTACATAATGGGAGAAACTCAATAAGTCATGGTAAGTTTTCCATCTCTCATTTCTGTGCCAAAACTTCCTATCATGGATGCTCAACTATAGGAGGTTGTCAAAACAAGACTAATCCATTTAACATCTATGCTACAAATTCTGCTCATATTTCAGCATTGCATGATAGATTTTTCTCTACAGAACCTGATTCACTTGTGGTATTACAATTTGACCCCTTCTTCCTGAAACAGGTATTGTATGTTATCATTACCAGATTACTAAATATCTAATACAAAACCTTCTTGGCACCTCTTCATTTTTTCATCCTTAAACAAAAGTTGCACTTTCTCCTCTATGTCAGTAACATTGGGTATACAGCTAATATGTTCTGACAAGCTTGACATTTAAAACATTTTCCTTCTTTCTTTTTTTCTTTGCTATGTATAAAAACACATTAATAAACATAACCAAAAATGGCTGAATATATTTATGCTGTAATTAATAAAATTTAACTTTAGATTCTTTTTTCTTTCCCTATCATTTGTATTTACCTTAATTTATTCTTTGCATCTAGCCTGAATTTATAACTTATTGAAATAGGAATCTATTTGCTAAAAAGAGGTCAATACATTTAGAAATGCAGGATTAAATTTTAAAAATATCCTGCAAGTGTCAAAGCAGAAACATTCATAGGAAACAAAGAATTCATGAAGACCAGTACTATTTTTTTTATCATGTTCCTATAATGATTCCATTGGCAAGCACCACGCTCTCGTATTTTTACTTGACATGTAAATGCTGTGAATTTCAGTGTAGATTTCAATTATCTCAGTAAGCAGGCAACCCATTTTAGTATATGACTAAAACATATGTTTATTTTTGGCATTTAAGGTTTACTTATGGGCCAGTCTCTGGATGGATCCCCATCTGGTTCTTTGTTGGCTACGTATTTATAATACTTATATACTTCAATTATATGAATAAGAAAAAAAATTCATCCTCAGATATACATGATATTTAATGGTCAAATCAACAATGTGCAATATGCACTATTTAATGACAAATAAGGTGAAAATTGGTCATTTGTCCAACGTATAATATAGGACGGAGGGAAACCTCGTCACTTTCGCTGTATTCTGTTGGTTTCAATGACATCCCCTGTCCTGGCCTTCCCCAAAGAGAAGAGTGCCACACTGATGAAAATCAGAACTTGGCATAAATGGGCTACTCTGTTGTCCTTACAACACTGAGATAAATAACTCGGCTTTCATGGTGGTCAGCAAAAGGGAAAGGACAGCTTTTTATAGTATAGTATCTAAAATGGGCATAGTGTTTCCAGATGGAACACGTATTAATAACTTTCACCACCCTGTAATTTTTCACAACACTTACACATCACTTCCTGGCCATAAGTAAAATTTGGAATCTGTTTATGATCTCAGAACTCTGGTTGTCCTTTGTAATGTAGGTTAGTACTTACTGCACGTCTTATAGAACCAGGTTTTCTCACTTTCTAGGAATTCTGTTTAAAATCTTGCTCACCTTTTATGCAACATGAATGAGTTCCTTTTCCTTAATTTCATTATTCTTCTTGAAACCATTCTTAAAGTTATAACAAAATGTGACATTTGAATCAGTGTCTTCTTCACTGTACCTTAATCTTCACCCACCTAGATCAGCACACCAACCTTGATGTGCCCTTTCCTATATTTCTTCTTAGCTAGATTAATCATTCCTCAACACATTAATTATTGTTACTCTCTTATTGTGTTGTTTTGAAATTCTTTTTACTCCTTTTTAAAATTAAAAAAAAATTAGAAAACAGCAAAGTAAGCATTCCTCTACACCCAGTTCACATTCCTCTAACCTCCTCAATCGCACATACCCCTGGTCACCAGTTATCAGCCTTTCTGAATTTTATTCAACTCCCTCTAGTGACAAAGCATTTGACTATTTGTTTCTGTCCACCACTGCACTCTCTTTAAAAGGATGAATTCAGTTGATATTTTCACTGCTTCTAGATGATGTTTGCACTGGGCGTGGTGGTGCACACCTGTAGTCTCAGCACTCAGGAGATTGAGGCAGGAGGATTGCCATGAGTTTGAAGCCAGCCTGGGCTACATAGTTGAGGCCAGCCTGAACTGCATAGCAAGACCCAGCCCCCCCCAAAATTTATCTCTGAATAATCAGTTTTATCAATAAAGAAGAAACCAGTCACTTTATCTTACTTTACCAAACAAGTTAAATTTTAACTGCTCGTACAGTATTATTGTATGTGCAATTTTATAAATACATAGTAGTTAATCTTACTCCATCAGTGAGAGTTTCATTTGTCAGTTTGACTGCATTATAGTTCTGATTATTTAATCAGAAATGTAAGGTTTGCTAGGAAGCTATTTTGTGGATGTGATTACATTTATAATCAGTTGACTTAAAAGAGATTGCCTTTGATAATGTAACTGACCGTCATCTGATCAGTAGAAGGTCTTAAGAGCGAAAATTCCTTCCACAGAAGGAATTTTACTGAAATCTGTGGCCTACTGCCTGGGGCTCCTCCTTTTCCCACAAACTGACAAATGTAAATCAGGTTCCAGACTGCAACAGGTCCTCTTCTTAGTTTCATTGTGCTTGCAGGCTGTGTTAACCCTTGGTTTTGCCAGCCCCTGAGTTCACATAAGCCAACTCATTTCAACCCCTCTGCCCACAACCCACACAGCACTCAGAGTTTGTATCTCTATGTCTTTGTCAATAAAGGTGAAATAATCGAGAAATAAATTTAGAAACACTTGATATATATGAAGAGATTATCAAACAAGGGAAATCTGTATGTGTCTATATTTAAATGGAGAATAATCCTATCACATTCTGTTTTCACTAACTCCTCCTGATTCCCATTTATTTAGTGCTATCTACAATCAAGAATAAGAAAAGTCTTATTTTTCTGATGTAAAATCTAAATAAAGTCACATAAATTTTGAATTATAGCCCTATACCCTTTAATTTCTCTGTCTTTGAATAAGTTATTAATATCTCAGAAAAGCCAAGGAGTTCTTTCACTTTTCAATTTATTTTAAGCAATAGCTTTTTATTTTTTTTTGTTAAAAAATTAGTGGGACTGATAATACATTGAATACACTCAATAAATCACGGCAAGATTCAAAACTTATAAGCAAGTAGTATTTGTCAAATAAATATTCTTTTATGTCGTAGCTACCACACAGAGACTCTGGAGCCTAATATTCTGAACTTCATTTAGTTGTCAAAACTGTTGATACAACACACTGCACACCAAGATGATTTGAAAAGATACATGCATCACAGAATGAGGCTTTGTAAGAAGAGCCAGGACACACTTCGGCAAAACCTTGTCTCAAAACAACTACAAAAAGGAGTAGTAGGGACAGAGAATAGGACTTCTGGAGCTTTGCTGTTAGCTTGATTAAGTGCTAAACAGAGGGAAAAGAAGAGTTGTAAAAGCATTCAAAATTTGATTCCATATCGTCATGCTGTGAAATCCAGTAAGGTTTTTTGTTTGTTCAGAGTGGTTTTAGTCTATTTTGTATCATTTAATTTCAACATATATGAAGGTATGGACAGAGACAAGAGACATTATGGTAGCCATTGTCTAATTTTCCTATTGCTGGTTTTGAATGCCTTTATTACTCTGTTCTGATCAGTTTTATACTATTTTGTTTTGTATGAATTCATTGTGTGTGAAGATGTAGACAACAATTTAGAAGATAACAAGAGATATTATGGTAGTCACTGTAGATTTCCTGTTGTCTTGCTTTGAAATCTGTGTCACATAGTTTTCTTCTGATCTTTGTTCTGTTTTGTTTTACCCTCTTTAAAATAAAAATTAAAAAAAATGGACTCTGACTATGGACTTAGACTATCATAGGAATAAACGAGAGGGAACTGACATTGCATTTCTTTTATTTTCATCCCTATCAAAAATCCTTTTATGTTGGTTATTTTAGGAATAATTCCAGTGGAAAAAGAAAAGAAATCCCTTGCTTGCCAAATTATTACAAATTTTATTGTAGTCACGATACATATTCTTAACACAGAAACAGGCCCTTCAGATTTTCAGGCAGTTTACAAGAAGAAAATTTTACATGCACACACATGCACACACCCATAATTATTCTTTTAAATTAAATCCAGACTTTGGATTTTGGAAATTTGCAAAATGTCAGCTTGAAACTTCTATAAGTGTAGTTGCCAGAATAATATTTTATATCAATAATAACTAGAAAATGGAAAACTCCTTTTTTAAAAGGTATTTAAGGTGATAATTAGAAAATTTGATGAAGAGGCCAACTTTAGTTGAGAACTGGAAGAAAATGCTGAAAAATCCTCTGTGGCTTGCAATTTAATATCCATTTCAGGAACAGAGTTTGGATTCTTGTGGTATGCTTCCATTTCAGATTCCACATGAATTTGTATGCTTAGAGTAGCTTCCAAATTTAATGTTAACCTGGAGTAAACATTAAAATTTTATCTTTCTATCTACCTACCTACCTACCTACCTATCCATCCCTGCTGTGGTGAAGAGTTCCAAATGCTTAACTTTCCATTGACTGTGCTTCAAAAGGGTGGGTAGGGACAAGGCCATGTTTTCTATAAGAACTTAAATCACCAATTGGGACTTCTTGTGGGTTTTGGGGTCCTGACTTGTGCTATGTACCTCATTTGGTAGCCAGCAGTATAAGACGTTAACCTGAACTGAATTTCAAACTGATGCAGTTTCCAGGGTGCATGGTGAAAGCAAAGGAAAAATCACTCTGAAAATGCAACCTTTAATTTTGTATGTATAAATATGTTGACATATAGCCTAACAGTTAGAAAATGACAGACATGTAAAGATGTAAACATTTGTTTTAGGGTGACTGAAGATGCATCTTAGTCCATTTTGTTGCTTTAACAGAATACCTAGGACAGGAAGATGTTAAAAGAGTAGAGATTTATTTTGGCTCACTCTTTAGGAAGCTGGCAAGTCCAGTAGCATCATATCAGCCTCTGCCTGGCTTTGAGGAGAACTTCCACTGTTTCCACTCAAGATGGAAAGTTGAAGAGGACGTGCACAAATGTGAAAATGCAAAACCCTGGGTGGAGCCTAAATTTCAAGACTGGTTTTGGAGGTAGCTGATTTTCATGAGAATGATACAGTCGTGAAAAAAAGACATTAATCCCATCTCAAGGCTTCACCTCCCACCACAAGACCACTACAATGACAATGCAATTTCAGTATTACTTTCAGAGGGAAAAAAACACAGGCAAGCCATAGTTCACAATCCAATGAGCACAGGCAGTGTAATAATCTATAATAGTAATGCAAATCAAGACAATAGCAACCTCTTTGGAATTTGAATTTAAATTTATTTTTATCAGCAGAATTAGATGTTGACAGAGATAGTATCACTATTAGAAAAAACAATTTTAGGAAATGATATATGTCAGTCTAGCAGAGGTAAAGATGAAGGAAACAGTTACATGATCTGCGTATATTTAGTGAAATTACAAAAATACTTCAAGAAAATGAAGTGTTAACATTGATGGAACTAATAAAAAAGGGTATCTTAGAATTGATTTTAAAATATTTCATATAGAATGAATTAGTGGTCTAAATAAGCTGATATCTACACATCAGACTGAAACCATAAAAATAAAAATAGATATTGAAAAAATAAAAATATAATACTTTCTGAGTAACAAAAACAAATTCTACACAAACACTAAGAACAACAGCAATCTTCTCAGTTGCAGTAATTAAGGTAAAAATCTGTAAAACCTGTATTCAAAATCAGAGAAATGTTTTAATAAGTCATATTCATAGCAGAATTATTATGAAAAATAGAGGCTAGATTAGTGTATACTATGTATATTTAAATATTTTGAGATAGAGTGAACCCCAATAATATGCATATTTAATACATATCAATAAAAATGTAAAAACAAAATTTGGAATATGAGTTTTAAAAATTTATCCATAGAGAAATTTCAATTCAACATCACAAAAATAAGGTTAAAGAAAATGGTGTAGACTTAGCAAAAGTGAATGCTGAATAAGGAAGTGAGGATTTGAAATGTTTTGATGTGCAAACTAGTTGTTAATTACTGTATATAGGTATACTTTAAAGCATCAGTAAAATTAAAAGTTAATACAGGAAATTTCTCACTTTGTTATGACTTTCATAACTCCCTAAACATAATCTCATCCTTACTTGAAATCATCTTCTTGCAAAATATGTATTTGGAGTGAAAAAACTCAATAGATTAAAAAAGTTATAACAAACACGAATGAGAGAATTCTAGGCATAAACCTTACTCAGAATATAGGGTACTGTTTGCTAACTTTGAAAAGTAGGAGCATATCAATAATATTTCAAGATGTTTCAGTATAGCAAACTTATCAGCCTTAGGAAATAAAAAGGAATTAGAAAGCAGTCTGAGCTAAAGATAAAATATTCACTAAATTTTAAAAACATGTTTTATAAAGCAAAATGCCTGAACAGTTCATCCAAAATATTTTTAAATTAGTTCCAGAGCTCATATACTGCTCATTTGATGAAGGTCACCTATTTATACATGTGATACACACACACACACACACACACACACATACACATACATACATACATACATACTACTTACTACTAGAAACTGAACACAGGCCTTTACACTGGGGTATGTCTCCAGTTCTTGTTTCCTTTTTTTTTTTTTTCTGACATGAGAGGTTATCTTTGAGCTAGTAAATTATGCAGGCTGGATTCTAACTTTCAGTCTTCCTGCCTCAGTCTCTTTGATTGCTTAGATTAGAATGTGTCCCACCATGCCTGGTTTTACATTTCAAACTACTGTCTTTGGCTCATAAGCTAACGAAAGAGCCTAGTCTGTTGATGTACTGAAGTATTTACATCAAAGGGCCTATGTAGTTACTAGAAAATTTTCAAGTACCAAAAATGCAGAACATGTGACATCATCAAATGCTGGATAAGGTGTGAAGCAACAGGAACTCTTATACATTGTGGGGTGAAAATGCAAAGTGTAACATGGTGAAACCTTTTGATGTTTCTTACAAAGCTGAACATACTCTTATAAATCCTACATTTGAGCTCCTTGGTATTTAGCCCTCCCCACACACACACATCACATGCATTTTGACTGCAGCACTATTCATAATTGCTAAAATTGGAAACAACTAGGATATTCTCCAATAGATAAATAGAAAAAAGTGATACATCTAGATAGATATTACTCATCACTAAATAAGCTATCAAATTATGGAAAGAGATATTAAAGGCATTTACTAAGTACAAGAAGCCAATTTAAAAATACCACATACTATATTGCTTCACCATTGGTATATGACATTCTGGAAAAAGCAAAACTGCAAAGACTATGAAGATTTTAGTGGTTGGCAAAACATTAAAGATGAGCATGGAATGAAAGGTGAAGTGCAGAGGATTTTTAAGGGAGTGAATATTCTATGATACTACAGTGGTGGATGCATACCATTAAACATCTCTTAAAAATCCACAGACTATAGAATATTGCAAAGGAAGTTCACTATAAACTGCGGTCTTTATGCAATAGCAATGTGCCGGTGTAAGTTCACCAATAAATGTTTGCTATTGTAGGGGATGTTAAAATAGTGGAAACTATGCATGTATGGAAGGACAGGGTATAAAGGAATTTGGTAATTTTTATTCAGTTTTTCTGTGACCTTAATATGGTTCTAAAAATAGTGTCTATTATAAAAATGACATCTATTGCAATCAAAATGAGGAGGAGAAACATGATGTTAAATGGTTCTATTTATGTGTGAAAAGTAAGATTGAAAAAATTCTTTACCCAAGAAACAAGTTAGTTTGAACAATGGTGTTTTTTTTTGTTGTTATGTTTGTGGTTGTCACTGCTATTATAATTTTCTCATACAGATGACAGTAGAGAAGCTGTTTATGACAAAAATAAAATTACCAAGAATATACTAGTTGGAAGAGGCAGTTTGCAAAGCCCAGATATAGTTTCTCTAATCTCACATATTCACTGAGTTATTCCCCATTGAATAAAATACTGCCTCTTCAGTGATCACCACACCATCTTCCCTGGACCTATTTCCTGATACTTACATGTTGTGTAGTTATCACTGCATTACATTTACTGTACTGTGTCTGACAGTAAAACTTATTCAAATATTTTATAACTCAAAACTTAATTCACATACACATTCTCTAACCATATGTAGTAGTCTCTTAGTTTGTAGAATTTGTATGAGACTTTCAAGAATAAAACTTTGAGATCAGAGAATGTGCTTAGTAGTAGTTATATGTGTACATGTATCATTTGGTGTTTTGTAAATGTCTACATAATTTTAGTTTTTCAAAATGTGTATTTATGTGTGTCTCAATACGTATATATTTCTAGCATAAAATAAATGTTCAGTGTGTTTCATAAATATTCATTAAGTGAATGCTGAGGTGTACTTCATGATAAATGGATATAATTACCGGTTGAAGATTTCAATAAGATAGCAATTTGGAACTGCAATAAGTCAATTAAAGAGCAAAGGTATTTTAAAGAAGTGTTTCATGTAAAAGTTCTCTCAATATAATATCTCATTATCACTGGCTGAAAATAAAAGTTTAACAGTCATTTCTCTCTGCCTTCTTTATTGTATTATTTTCCAATCCATTAACTCTAACAAGTTAATACAAATTCATTTATACATTGTAAAAAAAAAACAATTGAAGTGCTATAGAGTATGAAGATAGAAATTACAAATTATTTAGAATGTATTTCCATCAGTAACCTCTGAACTAGCCTATTCATTTTAGGAAAGAACACTTGTCATAGCATGATTTTTAATGATCTTGTAATATTTATGTTTTCGTGGTATATATTATAAATGTTTTATCAAATGCTAGCAACTGTTCTCTTTAAACATCTGTTTTCTCACAGGAAAAATTCTCAATGAGCTCAACATATGTTGAGAGTCTATTTTAGTCACCATCATTAAATCTTTTTCTAAAAATGTTTTTTTTAAATAGAAATTATACTGTATAATTTTTAAGGAAGGTTTTCAAAGTGAAGATATTCATATAAAATATATGAAACAACAAAACTGACTTATAAATACATCTTTTATTGGACTATATTGTGAAATGCTTTTGAATTTATTTTGTTAGTGTGGAGCTGTATCTCTGTTTATATCCCTATTAGTGCTCAAAATAATCTGTTTTATAATAAGAAAATTTGGAGTGAGCTTTGGGTACAGATGTATGTATATGGTAAAGTATGTATATGTATCTATGTCTATGCCTGTGATTTAGAATTTAAAATGTTTTCAAGTAATTCAAATATTTAAATGATTGTTTTTGTTGCTATTAAAGCACATGTTTACCATATTTATATTAAATTGGTGTTCCAGTTATATTTATATCAAATTGGTGTTCCAGTTATATGCCTGAGAGGAAATAAAAGTCAGATTAGAATCAATGATGATGAGAAGTTTGAATGCGGGGTCTTATATAAAGAAGACAGAACAGATCAGTCATTGAAATGTGAAACTGAAGATAACCTGTGGGGCTTTTTGACAGAGAGAATAAGAAAAATGTAAGTTTTTAGGTTAGAGCCAAAATAGGGGAGTGTAGGAAGATGGAAAAAATTCTTTTCTTTTGTCATAGTTTTGCCTAAGGCTTCCTGAATATAACAAACTTGTTGAAAAAAATGTTCACTGTTCAACTAGAAATAACAATGTGTACGGTGCTGTGCCATGAGTGCATATTATATTTGATGCTAAAAAGGAAATCTTTGAGCCAGGGCTAATATTATAATAATTTTATACATGAGAGAATAAAACTCACAGTGTTTAAAGATCATGATATTAAAGAATACAAATTAAGGAATAAAATTTTAAGGAACACAATAGTAAGCAATTCAAAATTGTGAAATATACATGTTCATCACTTCCTTTGTGGTACTGGAACTGGAATCCAAGGCTCGCAGATATGAAATAGACCCTCTCTGCCTCTGAACTGCATGTCCTGAACAATTGTTTTTAATTCCATGGTGTAACATGTTGGTTTGTAATTAGAATCTTCCTGCTAATACTGGCTTAGGCCTTAAAAGTTCTAAGAAGTAAAATGGGAAAATATCTAATATTTTTCAAAAGAGAATTTTATTGATTACAAATATCGAGAATTGTTTTTGTCATTTCATAAATATTTCTTTCTCAAAATTTTCTCCAGTGACTGCCAGAAATCTATTCATCTTATCCTTGGTTTGCTTCGAGGAAGGGGTTGTAAGAATTACAGTATATTGAATTTAACTTTACGCATGCACTTGTTAGTTATTAAACTCAGGGTCCAGTTAGCCCAGAGCAAGGGTTATTGCCTGTGAAAAGGTACAGGTTCTTCAGATATCAGTGACTAGAAGTGCATTTATTTGTTCAGGCGGGAATAAGAAGCAAGAGTAGTTTATAAGTAAGTTATTTGTCATATTTTTGGAAACTGAGATGTCCAAAAACTATACCTGTGAACTGTATAACTGGTAAAGCCTTCTTTCACTTTCTGGTTCATAGATAGCTGCCTTTCTGTGTCCTCCCAAGGCAGAATGGACAAGGATCTCTCTTGAGACTACTTTTATAAGAACTTTAATCTCATTCATTGAAGAGTAACTTTTGTGGCTTGATCACCCCCCAAAGTCCTCTACCTCCCCATGCCATTACCTTAGGAGTTGGGAGTCCAAGCCATGAATTGGGAGGTGGATTGAAGGATTCTTTGGATGGTGAAGTCTCCTATTTCCCATTACACATCCTTTGATTTCTATATGTGACATCGTTAAGACTCTCCCTCTGTTCTTTGCAATGTATGTTGTAAGATTAGACACAAAGTCAGTTTTAATGGTGCTACTTTCCAAAACTTTCTTCCTCCGCAATATAATGTCTCCTTATTGACTATTTCAGTGAGATGTATGAGAAAGAACACAGGGATTAAATAGAAAAAATCTAATGAAGAATAATGAATTTTGAAGTCTGAAGATAAAAAATATGTATATATTCAGGGAAATGTATAAACTGGGATGAAAATCAAATGGAAAAACATTTTATCACAATTAAATACAAAATTAATGTTACTAGAGAACTCAAAGATTGTATACAAATATTGAACTGAAATGCAATGGCACCCATGTGGTTTAATCTCTCACTCTTTCATTTGACTTCCTCTGCCTTTAGCTTTTTTCCTGTCTACAGCCTGGCAGGTTCTGACTGCATCCTGTGTCTACCCGAGATCGTTGGGCAGTCAATTTATTCTTGTGCACATAGATTGATTTTTCATGCCTATTGAATTTTTGAAAATAAAGTGGCATCAAGATTTAGGTGAATATAGATTAGTCTCTCTAAAAGCATTTAATGTATCATCATGTCTATTAGTTTTCCACTGCTGTTCTGATAAATTACCGCAAAACTTAGTGACTTTAAACAACAAAAATTGTATTACCTAACATCCTGGTTCTCAGAAGTCCTAAAGTCCTTGTCAGGTTAGAATCCTAAGTCAGTATTCATGCTTTCTAGAAGTTATAGTGGAGGTTCTATTTTTTTTTTTTTTTTTGCCTTCTTCAGCTTCTAGAAGACAGCTGTATACTTTAGCTTGAGGTCATTTAATGTCTAAAACTAACCTCTGATCCCAACACTAAATCTCCTGTCTCAAAGATAACACTCACTCTCTTATTAGAATGCATCGTATTACATGGTCTCAAAAAAAATAATCCCAAATAGTCTCTATCAAGGGCACTTTGACTATGTAAGATAAAATATTCACAGGCCCCAAGCATTCGAACATTGACATCTTTGCATGTGTCTATATAAGTGGCATTTTTCTGTCCGTCATTCTTCTATTTCTTTCTACAACTATTGTTTCTATCATTTGTTTGGCCCATTTCAGTGGCTCTTTCACTGAATGAAATTTTACAAAGGTAACGCTGGCCCTATGGGTTTCATTGCCATGGACATTTGTCACATCAGGCCTCCACTCAGGTTGGATGTTTTCTTACTGATGACTTGTTTGACAAAAGACCAGACCTTGAGCTAGTTAACGTGTGGTCAGGTTTCACAGATCAGTTGCCCAGAGCACAGTAGCCATATGTCCAGTTAGATTGGTCACTTTATTTTGAGCTATATCCATAGCTCATGAGAGACATTCCGAATCTAGTGGACTCTTCTTTAGTACTCTAATATATCATCATTGTTTAAAAAAAAAGATTATGGCTGCTCTGATTGGAATATGGTTTGTCCTCTGTCACACTAATGTTGAAATTCATTCCTATTTCTGAGAAATGAAAAAGCAAGAACACATAGAACTTTGAAGGCATGATAAGGACATTGACTGCAAGAATAGAATAACCAATTCATATGACGAAAGACTTAGTGAAACAATGGGATAGTTCATGGTATTTTCAGAAATGTCCTCTCTTAAAAACCAGTTTACTAGGTTTCACATGCCTGCTCCCTATCTCTCAATTGTGATGACCCATATTGCTTAAGTGCTCTGCTAGGAAGAAGACCACGACCAGCTGGGGCACCTCAAACTTGGTCCAAAAACATAGGACACAATCAATCTATTTATAACTTTTCTAGCTGCTAGTATTGTATTATTAACAAAAGGAAAAAAAGCTCTAAGTGGTCAGTTGTCTCTTTGCCTGTTTGTATAGTTGCTTTTGACTAAGGTGAAGACACATTAGGCAAAAAAAATGTCTTTCAGGCAAAAACAATGGTTTATAAGAAAACAAGCATGCGTGGACAGAGTGATTTCTCTGTGGCATGTCAGCTCCTCAGGGCTGCTACCCATTGGGAATGTAGATGATGGGGCAGCCAAAAGTAAAGAGATGAAACAGGAACGAGCATGTGGATGTAGAAAATTCAGCACATTCCTTCCAGTCACTTCCGACAGAGTGTTTACAGGGTGTAACTCAGAAGACCAGATAGAAACCTGAGAAGGTGCTAATAAGAAATATAAATTGCTAAAAAGAGGGCAATAATGATGATAAGAGGTTATTGGTAAGCATAACAAGTAATTAAAAGAAGTATCACTGACATATATTGCCCATGAATGAGCGAAGAATTCCTGTCATGTTTACATTTTTTATTAGTATTCCATAAGCAGAGCGTGGAAATGTATTAAAATCATCAATTGTAAGGTACTAGCATATGACGACTTTAGGTTTTCTTATGTTCCTTAGACTTCAGAAAGAATTTTTTTTAAAGATTGTATCATGATACTTGTTTTCTTTTCAAATAAGAAGACTAGATAAGTAGATACAAGTAATATAGCAGATTGATTTTTTTTTTCTTTTTTTGTACTGGGGATCAAACTCACAACACTGCACTTAGCAGGCAGGTGCTTTGAGCCACTGAGCTAAATCCCCGGCCCTGGGAGATTGATTTTTAACAAAGCAGTGCTCATAAAATCTTGGTGACTGTGAAGTGTAATTGTAAACTTGATGAAAAAATAAAGGGAATTTTAGGTAGATAAAGTATAGCATACAATGCTGTCAAGAGAGGATTCTAGCCATATTTCAAGTATCTAAATTTAGTTGTATCTACTTTTCTTGTTGTGACCTATTGAACTTATGTCTTGAAATCTACAAAGTAGTTATGAGTACCACGTTTAAGAATGCCAAAAAGCCTCGAAACATGACATACATTTTATAGTAGGGCAAAGAATCTGCAATATTTTGACATCAAGTAGGCACCAAAGCTAGTAAGAAACATCTTGAATTGACAAATACAAAGTCCTGTCTCCAAATTCCAAAAGGCAACCACCGGAAGAGCAATAACATGCATGTTTTATTGAGTGAGATCAATATAATTTACACTTGTCATGTAGCTCCAGGAGAGTGAATAAGACTGTATTTCATGAGTGGATTTGTAGTAAGCAAACTGAAGTAGTATCAGGGAACTTCTTGGAAGTCTTGACAGTTCTGCGTACCATACATAGATATACTTGGTCACATTTAAATAAATTCAGAGAATAGCAATCCAAGAAGTCAAAATGTTTTTTGAAATCATAGGAAGTATAAAATAATTAATATGTGCTTTATTTGCTGTTTCCTTTTTATAAAATAAGGTCTCAAAAGTGATGATAGTGAAATATCCCTGGGTGACTTTAGGAGGAAACATCCGATTGTCACCAAGAGGGGTCCCTAATGAAATTATGCTGACTTTGCAACATCTCCTTCCAGACCACACACTGGGTCAGAGACTGGACTTGATCAGCAGAACAAAGTTAGTCATGTTTTGCAGCAGTGCTGACTGAAGTTCACCTAGTTCATCAAGCCTGGATTTACTCAAGTCAGTGGTTTACTAATTGTGAGGAAAAACAAAACTGAACCAAACCAAACCAGGGCACCACACTAAAAACTGCATTTCTCTCTTCTATCAGCATAACTTTGTAAATGGTAACATTGTACATGGTAAGGCAGGCTTTAATCGGAGGATAACTTAATGCATCTTTGCTTCAGTGGGACTACATTTAACTGCGTAAATTAAAGCCCTGGTCTGTGACATTCTCTCCCTAAAGGTGTTTCTGTGAATTACACCATTGTTTATTTGACTAAAATAAGGAAATGTCTCCAATTAACTCTGACACATCCCTGAATAGAAGATGCATTTGTATTTTAGAAATGTTACAATGCAAACAAAATGATGAGCCCCAGAATTGATAAAACATATTCCATGTAGTCCTGCCTGCATTAGACATGTCTTGCCAAATTAAAGGAATCTGCATTTTTGTTCCAGAGCATTAAAAATAGATTGAACATTCGGGTAATGTTGCTATTATGTTTCTGTTTTGGGTAGTAAGCACCTCATGGTTTTGCTCCGAATATTGCCTAATAGCATTGCTCTTTCCATTTTATATCTGCGAGAACATTAGACTTGGACGAATAAAGTTTCCCTGGGTAACTAGTTTACAATCTACTTTTTTTTCTGGCACTAGATCTTCTCTCTGTCTCTCTGTCTTTATCCCTCTGTTTCCCTTTAATCCTATGCAACTTTGGAAATTAGTAAATTAAGAGAAAAGTCAAATGTCATCAGAAAGAAGTTTGTGTTTTCATTGTTTAATCATTTTTATGCCGATATCTTGTCATCTGAACAACTACTTTGTAGATGATAGTGTACAATATATTAACCATTGTTAATCTCCTATTATTTTGTTTTGAAATTCTGTATCATTTTATTCTTTGTTCATTTTAAATAAAAAAAATTTCAACTTAAAGAAGTAGTATCTTCTTTAAGAAGTCTTAAAGTCTTAAGTCTTCTTTAAGAAGACTTAAAAATATAAGTGCTATATAAATATTGATTTCAAATTAAGTATATGGGCAAACTCACATTTCTATTTTTTATATCTCTATCTCTATCTCTATCTCTATCTCTATCTCTGTCTCTATCTCTGTGTCCCTCTCTCTCTGACTAGAGACTGAACCCGGGACATTTACTCTAAGCTACATCCCCAGCTATTTTAATTTATTTCTAAAACATGGTCTACCAAACTTACAAAGTTGCTCAAATTTGTTAGCCTCCTGCCTCAGCCTTCCAGAGTATGGGATGACAGGTTTACACTACACTATCTCACCTGACCTTTTTTGAATTATTTTACTAAATTCATACTATATCCAACATACAGTTGGATTAAAATTACTCTTGGGACTCATGAGGACTCCCCTATGGAATGTCATGGAAGAATATGACAAGATTTCATGATAGCTGTTGAAGAATGAGAGATCACTGATATTTAGTCAGTTATGGCTGTTATACATGTCCTCTTTACAGAGCTGTGTAATTTTTTTATGGTTCCAAAAGCAGTAAATATTGAGTTTATAACTTCTTACCTTCTCATACAGGCATAATAATTATTGTGCCTTTGTAGTGGGAAGTGGTCTTTGATATTTATTGGACAAAGTCAATTTAAATGTTCTTAAAATTCAAGTAAGTTTCCTTTGAACCTACATCTTCCCTACCAGAAAAAATAGGGCTCAAACTGTGAAGCAGACAATAGGGTAAAAGAAGTCAAATACACAGTGCACAAAAATCATACGTTAGTATGTTTGCAACATCTCTTCAGGATACCGATTTCCAAATAGTTGAAGGTTTGCCACTCAACAGATTCATTTTGATTGCTCAAAATTCAACATAAATCCAGTGGACAGATTTTCTTTAAATGCCAATCATAGTTTATATATCAAAGATACTTATAAATCGAAATTCTCAGAAGTGAATTGTTCTTCTACAGTAATTCCCTATCTTTTGAGATTTTGGGACTTGTTACAATCAACTTGATAAAGAAAATTCCGCTATAAGACTTCTTCACTTAGCACCGATTTATTGTCACATGGTAGTAGATACAATAGCATGGTGACTATAGTACTTAAAAGTTTTTTACTAGGATGAAAGTTACCTGAATTATTCTAATTGCAATCCCAACTTGTAAGGACCGAATTTTTACCACTAGAAGTTTTTGGACTAACTTGTAGATTGCTAAAGAACATGTACTTGACAATCTAGTAGTTTTGTATGTTTGCTTCTCATGTTTACGAATATCTACTGCAGTTTAGTATTCTTCAAATGACTCTTGCTGATGTCCTTCTGTGCTTCCTTGTTATTGTAAAGGGAAGCATTTCCTAAAGGTCACCTCTCAGCTTTATATTTTATTCTTTGCACGAAACTGACCAAGCCACTTATAAAAAAGTATTAGCATAATTTACATCTCAATTTTTAATGGACAGTGGACCTTTTAGTGAACCATACCTGATTTAAAGTCAGACCGTTGCCTGTGTATATTATGTTTGTAGAAAGTTTAGGGACTTCTATTGTGTCAGCCAACACTGATCTTCATGTTAATTTTGTTTCTGTGTTTGATAGGAAAGAGTAAAGATAATTAAAATCTCGATCATTTTGCTTTCTAAATTTTACTTAATTTCACATAAAACTACTGGAATGAAAAAATTAAATTAAGCAAAGATTATTCAGTATTTAATTTATATTTTATCCTTACAAATATAGAACCATTGAATTCATGTCATTATTGGCAAAATGAACTCACTTCAAGGTTCATATTTCATACTAAACCAACCAAACCTCCTTCCTATATTTAAAAAAGAAATCTCCTTTCAGTTTTAAAATTTCTGCGATTTGAGAGTTTATTATCCACCGAAACTAGTGTGCTGTAAATCTGAGATATAACATCACAAAGCCTATGAAAAGTTGTGTCAAGCATGAAATTAATACTTCTGAGACACTTTTATGAGAAATATATTAAATTCAATAAGTTATTTCGTTCCAGAACCCTGCAGAGTTTAGTGAAATAACTATAAATTTATCTCTTTTAACTAAAAAGAAATGTTCATGTTAACATTTGTATGCTGAGAATAAGTATTATTACACATTGTTGCTGCAGTTTGAACCCTTGAACATGATTATTTTGTATTTATAATTCTTTAGTTTCTGCAATATTTACAATTATATCCTTTCTAATATTGCAAATTTTTTTCTGTAAGCCACTTTAATTCTCAAACTTCAAAAGATTCATAGTACTGAGTTTTAACTGTTTATAATGAGTGATATACTTTGGTAGAAAATTACAGTCTGACTCCTTAAAGATAGTGTAACATTAAAATTAAATTTCCTTAAAGTTGAGGGTTTACCCTTTTATCCATGTTTCATTTCATTCCTACATTACGTTCTTTTACTTTGTAATTATGACTCAGTCTTTTGTCTTCCTTTTCTCTACTTGCATATTCAAAATAATCATCTAAACTTGAGCTATATTTTTATTCTAGGACAATTTCCAGGCAACTCAAAATAAACTATGATATTTAAGAATTACCTGATATGTGAAATGAGCACATGGTCTCTTTGTTTGCTTTTTCCTGACATCTGTTTTATCTGCATTTTAAGAACTTGCAGTCCGAATCTGAATGCATGTATGGAGTCTGAATTTGAATACATGCACTGTTTGGTTGGAATTGTAAACTGATCCAGACTCTATGAATGAAAATTCTAGTTCTGGTGGATCAACGACCTTCAGATTACTGAGTTGAAGCATAAAAAAATAATTTCTTTCTTTGAAATGTTAAGGAAATTAAATGCATGCACACTTTTAATACACATTTTATAAAATTACAAGGGGTGATAAATGATATGTATTTAAGTTTTTAAAAATGTCAACATGAAAGATACACTGCCATTAATCCCTGCTAAATACTCCTCCTGGAATTGAATATGCTTATCATTCTGGTTTACCCAATTTCAGATTCTTCACTGAAGTCAAAATGACCACGAAAGGTAAACACTTGATTGATTCAGCATGTCTAGGCAGCCAGGACAGAACAATTTAGAATCCTCACAGAAGTAGACTTCCAGGACTGCTTCAGAAAGCTGCAAGAATGATGAGATAAGTATGTTTGAAGCAAGGTGATTATTTTGAGGTGAATTAATAGCAATGTGTTCTCCAGTGTAATGATATTTTAAAATTTAAATATTCACCTTAAATTTTGATCCTACCACAGACATTACCATCAATCACTATATTTTGTACATATACAAATTTAAATATTTATACAGAAATAAAGTATATACACTATCATTTTTTTCTTTATATCCAATATCTATTACTTTCTATTTGAATAGTATATATGTATGTGGAGTCCTTGGAATACTGTAGGCATACATTTGAATTACAATGATGAACTTTCCTTCTCTTAGACTTTACCTCTTTTCCCTTTCTCTTATCTTTTTTTCTGTACCTTTCCTAATTTCTAGGCACACAAATAAAGTGATCGCAAGATCACTTTACACATACAAAGTTGCTTTTGGACAAAGGAAGCTTAAGAATAACATGAAATAGTCATACATTTATGACACACTGTAATGGTTATAGAAGCTCACAGCTGCCTTCACAAACAAATAGCTGATATAGTCACCAGGAAGCTTTTTAAGTAAAATTAATGCAGGGGACACAAATAATCCCTGAAGAAAAAAAAATGGAGGGGCCAAGGTTATAGCTCAGCAGCATGGTGCCTTCCTGGCAAGTGCAAGGTCCTGGGTTCAAATATTGGCTCAAAAAAAAAAATTCAGAATGCACAAATGAATAATTATATATCTTGACAACACTGATAACTGTGGTAGCCTCATCATGGAAGTTTTATTTCTTTCTACTTACGGAAGGTAACTCTATGTAGATTTTTAAGTATGCTCTCTATGGTTCAGACTCATATGTAATCTCCATCCCGAGTAGGCCAGAACTTACACATCTCTAATGAATGCAGAATGTCTGAAAGTCGTGGCACACATGTGTATTTCCAGATGAGAATGAGTTGCAAAATTTAAGATTTTTTAAATTTTTAGGGCTATAGCTTGGTGATAGAGCACCTCCGAATTCAATCCCCAGTTCTACCTCCCGAACCTCCACTGCCAAAAAAGAGATAACACATGTTCGTATGTGTTTTCTGCCTTTAGGTCACCAAAAAGACATTGGTTGATGTCGTGTTATGTCTTGTTTTTTTGCTTTCTATGGGAAGCTAGCAGCCACATTGTAATTTAGTCCAGGAGGATGAGACAATAATTGCCATGCGAATAAATTTACTGGGTGACTGAATTCTTGAGCAGATTCCCCAGATGGAATCTGAAGTGCCTGTGGCCACAGATAATGAACACCTTGACTGCAGCCTAACAGAGACTGTTTTCTAGAGGCACTAGTAAATTGGTGACTTAATAGGTTATTATTGTTTCTGGCGATAGGCTTTGGGATAATTTCTCAAATTGCATGAGATATCTAACATATAATTCACACGTACAGTTCTTATCATTGATTACCACTAAAATCCCTTGAAAGGATTTTTATGTGTTTTTCTTTGCAACTGATGCTGAACTATTAAGGTAGATAACAGATTAGGCTGTGAGCAATAGTGTCACATTACTGGATCATGCAGTTGCTTAACACAAGACACATGACTTTTCATTCAAATGTTACAGAGCAGCGTGAATTAAAATTGAATTAACTAGAATGTTATACAGTGAAACAGAATTGAATGGAAGAAAAAATGAGAGCACAGAATACAAAGTAACTACTTCATCATCAGCTGTGTGTGTGTGTGTGTGTGTGTGTGTGTGTGTGGCCTACGAGCATCACAGACAGAAATTTCCCCCTCACTTTGTGTCAGTTGTAGTTCCAGCTGAAATTTATTAATACACCTGATAAGATCCCTTCAGTCAAGACTGGAACAACCATGGTGCAAAATTCCTATTTTCTCCTCCAACTTTGACCCACCCCACAAGGCGCTTTCAAATATGCATTACTTCCTCCCGCTGCAACATTCAACAAAATGGGTTTAACTTTTATTCATGACTCAAATTCCAATGTATTTATTGGGGGTTGGTTATGTAAGATACCAAAACCAGCCACCTTAGTGAATTCCAGACTTGAGGAAAGCAGGTATCTGGCAGCCCAAGTTAGGAACCACAGCTAGTTTTCAAGCTGCCAGTCAAAGGTGAAAAGTAACATCGGTTCTTATGTACTGCCTATTTCCTCAGGACACATGAACCTGCATGCGATGCTGCAGATTGTAAGTTTTCTCATATTAATTCTGGAAGCCTTTGATAGTAATCATTCTTTCAGAGACAGTCTATGTGTCATTTCTGAAAGTTTTTTCTGATTGTTTCTTCCAGACTTCCATAGGATATTATTTAGAACTTCATCAGACTTCCTGGCCCTTTCACAGAAAAATTTTTCCACATTCTGCAACATAAAATGTAGGAGGCTTTTCACAGATGTTGAATAAATTATTCAGTACCCCTGGAGAATAAAAAAGTGATAGATAAAGTAAGTAAGAGAGTGATCATGCCATTTTCTTCCCATTTTTAAAATTCTTCTTCATAAATAGATGATGCATATCAAGCAATTTTTGTATAAGATTTTTTTAAAGATTCCCTCAAATGTTAGTGATTATTGTACAGATTATTTGCTTAAGCTTTCTACATGTAATGTCATCTTATCAACAAGTTTGTAGTCTGATCATGGCAAACAAATATGAATAAACAAGCAATAATCAGTTTAAGAATATTTTTCAGAAATTCTGTTTATCCAAATGTACAAAAATTAATTATAGTCATAGCCAGAGGTGGCAGAAAATAACACAGATTCCACACAAAACAAAATTTCAGAGCAATGGTTTAGAATCAAGTATGTGTAAAACCTGCCACCATCATTTTTTTATGCAGTACATAAAAATTTAAAGGGTGGGTAAACGTCATAATCAGCTCTAAGAAAAAAATTGACTCGAGAGTGTAAACATTTCTCAAAATAAAAAAAATTGATAAATCCTTGAAAGAACAATCAAACGATTTCTTCACTAAAGACTCGAAGTGAGTGAATGTGAGGAGCAGATAAGCAGACCCAGTGTGCCCACGTGAGCACACGTGGGTGTTCAGAGAGGAACAGTCAGAACAAAGCAATGGAACCCTTCCTTGGATTCGCTGTGGGCAGTGTTTAAAGCGAGTATTAAAGGGTGTGTTTTCCTTGCCAAGAATAAAGCACTTAACTATAGATCTATTTTCACAGACCGCCTACTATTTTATCATTTAGTTAAAGTTTTAAAATTTTTAAAATTTACTTAAAACTTTCAAAATAACTTGTTCGTAGTACTGTGAATGTAGGCTTCGTATTACTTGTGGATAAAAGGTGTACCTCAAAATGAGTACATTTACCTTTCCAAATTTTAACTATGTATTGTTGCCAGCCAAGATTTTGAGACTTGAAAACCTGCTTTCTGCTGGAGCACAAAACTACAATAATAGACTATATCTAGATCTCAACTTCATTGGGTTTTTAAGGAGACAAGAAAGTGAAGTCTGTGGACTGATTGGTCAGGGGCTTTTCCAGGGAATACACAAATTTCCATTTGAATATAAGTGAAGCTTGAAATATTTAGGAAAGAACACTTAGTAGCTCTTTTTAAAAATTGTATTTAAAGAGAGAGGAAAAAAACAGAAAAAAAAGGATAGCAACAATACAGAATTCCAAAGGAAAAAAGAAATGAACAATAACAACAAAAAACCCCTAAGAAATCACTACTTGAGAAGTTACATACTGTCATCTTAGAAATAGTTGTTCAAGTTACAAAATTAAAGCATACAAAGTAGACATTCAAACAGTGAGACTTAACAGTTCTGCTCAGCAATCTAACAAAAACAGTAATAGTCTTTCTTGATGGTGAAGAGTCAGGTGTATTGGTGAGTGAGGATGCTTATTGCTTGTCTTTATCCAAGATAGGAAGCATCTGAAGTGGGGAAACTTAAAGAAAATGAAATTTATTGTAAATGTGAACTAGAAAGTAGTAAAATATAGCAGGGAACTGGAAATTCAAGTTTGGGAGTTGGGCTAGAGTCTTGGCTATCCAGAAAAATACTGCACTGTGGAAAGAAGGATGTAAGTCATAGTTAACTCATAGCTGTAAATCCCATAGTTGTACAGCACTTTTATATAGGAAGATAGAAAAAAACAGTACCTCAATCTTTGTAATTTTCGTATGATAATATTGAGTGGTATTTATTGTGAAAAATACTATATTGTTAGAAGTTTTGATAATTTAGTGATTATGGATATTGAACACTTTTATATACAGTTGTAACAGTCATTTGTGTGCTTTTTTTGAGAAATGTGTATGCTCTTCATTTGAAGACATTCAAACTGGGTTGTATGGAAATTTCATATTTAGTTGTTGAGTTTCTTACATGTCCTGGATATATAAGAAAAATAGATCGAAAAAAAATTTTTCCCTAGGTTGTTGGCTTACTGTTTATATAGTTTCTTATGTTATGAAGGAGGTATTTAATTCAATATGATACCATGTTTTTATTTTTGCTGTTTTTTCCTGTACATTTGGAGATGTGTCAAAATATTTTTTGTGTACCAATTTCCTGCATGTCTTTTTCTGTTTCTTTCTAGTAATTTCAGTTTCAGGTCTAACATTTCAGTGTTCGATCCATTTTGACATGACTTTATATCTGGTGAGAGGAATATAAAAAGTAACAAAACAGGTTAGTATGATATCAGTATAAAATATAAATTTTATTTCTTCACATGAATTGTGATAAATTAACACTGTTCCCATGGATACTCACAAACTAGGAAAAATCCTTTCACGATTAACACTTAAGCAGATATTTGTAATTTTAAAAGTTTTAGGAGGAAATTAGTGGAGAGCCTAGCTTGCTCTCTGATACACAAATTTTAAGAAAAAAGGAAAACTAAAAGTAATAAGACAGTTTAGGTCTCATTGCAAGCATCTCTCCAGCTTCAAATAATGCTTTGGGACACAAACAGTACCAAATCATGGTACTAAAAAGTTATTTGCTTCACATTATTTCTCAGCTTTGCCAACTGTTGGAAAATCTCTTACATTTGGGTCAGTATGAACCATGCTGCATTCTTTTCATTTGTTCTTTTAGCAAATTGAGCACATTTACATGGACTTCTAATATTCCACTAAAATATTGCTAATATCTACAACACATGTCATTGCTAAGTACTCTTTAAGTTTCCTCAAATAATTTCTATAATGAAAATAATGAAAATATCCACATTTGTCCCTTGAGTTGTACTTTGGCAGTTGTATAAATATGGAAACCTTTTACTAATATTATGATCATGAACTCATCTGAGTGAAACAAAAAAAACAATTTTCTGTGAATCATCTGATTTTAACAAATCCTGCCCTACCTCAGTTTTTCTCTTTGGGCTTAATAAATGTGGACTGAGTCAGAGCAATCAGTGAAGTACTGAGGGGACTGAGCTGAACTCATTTCCATTTATATCTAGTTATTATAGCTTCGTCTTGACTTCTGAATGGGATTCAGCGGGATAATAACTCAGGTATTTTTAAACATGATGGAACTTCTCTTTGGTTTCTCCTGAACAAGACTCCTGGTAGAACATTTAAAATAGTAGAATTATATTTATGAATATGTTACAGTGTTCAAAAAGTGTGCAATATAGATCTGCTACTAAACTTGGGTTGTAAAAGAAAAACTCATTTTAACATGACATGGGAATTAACAAAATTTAATTTTTTAGAGTATGTGACAAATTAGCCAAGCACCACATACATACTTCTAAGGCACAGGGAAAGGATGGGAGGGTCTATGTCACTTTAATGCTATTGTACCCATAGCAATTGATAGACTCTATGTATAAACCTTTCCTATGTAAAGGAACTTTTGGGGATGGAGGTGCATGGGAAAAATAGTTGGAAGTTTCTATTCCATTTGAATGCTTCCTAGTTAACCTGATAGTTTAACTGTAAGACTTGAAGTGTGCTCTGTGACATCTGTCATGCTGCTCCATTAAATCCCATTCACTATTTCAACATAAGTAATAAAGAGCAAGGAAAAGCATACAACAGTCCAAGTGTGTTTTTAATTCATAGGACATCATCAAATAACTTTCAATAATTGGACTGTCCATAAATAAGCAATGTAGATCATTGCTCCAGAGGGAACTGAATTGAATTCATTTCATCTTTACTCATTATGGCTTTGCCTTGATTTCACAATAAAATTCTTAACGTTCAAAGAAAATATTTTTTAAAACATAATTCCTTCCCCCCAAAATCATAATTTTCACCAATTGCTTGTCTGCTATTCAAGACTATTCCTCAAGGCTTGGCTCCCTTTTCTCATCATTCTTACCATAGAAGGGCATTTTGGCCTGAGAAGCAGGGAAATTAATAGGTTCAATTACTCTGCACTAAAATCTGCAGAGTCTATTAGATGGCCAATTGCAGTCACTTATTTCCAATGGAAAGCTGCCCATTGCTGCTGAGAATAACAGCTAAGAAAGCTTTTCAATTCTATGTTGGAGCTAAAAATGGAGGAAAATAGGTCAGTACAAGGGAAGAAATAAGAAATGAAGAGTCCAGGGTGGTAGATTTGGAGAGTGTTGGCTTGGTAACTGTAGAGCCAAAGGAAAGAAAGAGATCAGAAGCAAAAGAAAAGATTCCTTGGCAAAAGCCTCATCACATAAATTGCAGTTACGCTGTGCCCCACGTACTCTTAGTTGCAATTTCTATTACTGAAACAGAAAATTTATACTGATTCCAGCGCATGCAAAAATATTTAATCTTTGCATTGATAAGTGAGATTGAATATGACCAAGCTTCTTGCTATGGTTTTGAGCTGCAAAACTTTGCTTAGGAAAAAAAAATCAAGATTTATTTTTTTTTCTTTTTTTGAGTCCAGCACATTGTGTAACATCATACAGAATTGGGAAACATACTTCAGAGAAGATTCAAAATATATTTTAAAATGTAACATCTCAAGGATTTGAAATAATCGGTGATCTGCTCACAATCATTCACAGTTCATCTAAATACGCATTTTTTTTTATCCATGTGTCACATTTAGAGTGAGAAGGGAAGGTTTATAGGAATGAGTAAAACAGAATGTTTGCTTTTCCCCAAAAGTGCAATCGTGTCGGTATCACTTGAGTTTAAGCTGACGGCTAGCTTCTCCCATTATTGCTAAAGGATAAAAGCTACTATTTGTACAAAAATTATATCTCAAACTCTCTCAAGAAAATTATTATTATTATTATTATTTTTTATTGGTACCAGGGATCGAACTCACGACTGCTTGCTTACAAGGCAGGTGCTTATGCCGCTGAGCTAAATCCCCAGCCCCAAGAAAATTATTAAGTAGACATATTTTTCTATTGGTCCCACAATAACAAAAGACTAATATTAGCAATGAGTAATATGCTTCTTTAAAAATTTTAGAGAGCTGAAAACTCACAGTTTTCTATAAATAATTTTTATTTTGTTACAAGCAGGATGGACTGTGAATATATAGTTTATTTATAATTTATTAATGGACTAGTATGTTCTAGGGGCCAGATTCTATATGAAACACTGAAATTGTAAAGGTGAAAAACAAATCTTAGTCTTCAGAGACAGGGATAATTATTTTCTTAAATTTTAATAATGATTAATATTTTCATGGTATTATCTGATCAAAAAGGTGACTAACAATTTTAGAAAATGCTATGAAATTTGTTTTAGTTTATTTTACTAAGTCCACATAATTTAATATCCATTTAAGTCCTTTCAAAAGTTAGGAAAATGTCTCCTGTGAAATATATTTGTTTATTGTGAAAATTTTTTCTTTCCTATGTGTAAAACAATAATGGGGAGACAAATATTTCTGAATTTTTGCTGGCTGATTCTTAACTGGAACACTTTTGCAAACATCAAAGTGCTTTCACGAAAAGGATAGTAACATTTAGATCCCAAGGTGGAAAGTGGTTTAAATACAAGTTGTTGAGAGTCACAAAGCATAAGACAAACATTTAATAGTTTTTTATAAACCATCATAGTGTAATTTTTAAATTTGTTTTAGCAAAGAGCATTTCTGAACTAGCTTATGTTCACTCTGTAGAAGCAATCTCTTTCTCTTTCTTTCTTTCTTTCTTTCTTTCTTTCTTTCTTTCTTTCTTTCTTTCTTTCTTTCTTTCTTTCTTAGACATGGTCTCACTATTTAGTTCATTCTGGCAGTCTTGCCTTGACCTCTCTGTGTAGTCCAGGTTGGCCTTGAACTACTGGTAATCCTCCTGCCTCAGCCTCCTGAGTGCTTTGATGGTCTATA
This sequence comes from Dolichotis patagonum, assembly GCA_004027295.1. NCBI lineage: Eukaryota > Metazoa > Chordata > Mammalia > Rodentia > Caviidae > Dolichotis > Dolichotis patagonum. The sequence goes on along the minus strand of PVJX010000192.1, from coordinate 261,008 downwards.
AAAATCTACTATATCTTTGTCTTATAGTTTCTGATTCTCAACCAATGTATTTGCTTCAATCTTGAAAGAAGTTTCTACAATTAAAATTGCTTTCTACCTTGGGATCTAATTATTACTGTCATTTTTGCAAAAGCAATTTGATGGCAATTACGGGCATACGCCACCATGCCCAGCCAATCCCTTGTTCTAGACACAAAATTGTGGTTTGAAGACCACTATTAACAGTTAAAAGATATATGACCTACTGAGAAAATTGGGGAAAAAAGTAGTTTTAAAGATACATTCTTAAAGAGTTGAGCTTCTGGATTTTCACTCTTTTTGGGAACTGACATTGCAAACAAATTATCTCAATTCAGTAAAATGTGTTGAAATAAAACTTTTCTGGGGAATGATTAAAAACTTTCAAAACATGAAATTGATTTAGGAGCAGAAATGGATTTTACATGCAGATTAAAAATAGCTTATCTCCTTGAATTAAAAATAGAGATCAGAGAAATTCAAAGGTGACAAATACAGAGGCTTGAAATATAATTCCCTCGATGAGTGCCAACACATTATGTTTACATAATTCAATCTACTTCTAATTTTAATTAGCTGTCATAAGTTTTAATTTGTAGCAGGAGGAATGTGGAGCTTCTTTGTGGGTTGGAACAATTGAAGCATGGATAGAAAGGTTCAGGTGGTGGGACAACTGTGGAGTGTTGTTTCACGTCTTCTGTTGTTTGTGGAGCTATGTCTCCTTTTACCAATGTACATTCTCTTCCTTGCTGGAGGGATATATCCCTATGGGAAGGCCTCTGTTTGTGCACTGACAGTGGCTTTTACTGTGTCTTGATTAATGAGTGTGTGGAGATAGTAGCAAGCCATAAGGCTGCAAGACCTGAGCTCCATTAATCACCGTCACTTACAAAAACGGCAGCAAACGAAAGGAAAACACAGATCCATGTTTAGAAACTTTGGGTTTATGAAATGTTTTTAAAAACCATATGATGAATCTCTTAAAGGAAAATATTTAATACAACATGGGCAATTCAACATAGCACTTAAAGACAGTGTAACCAGTTGAGAAAACACACTTAAAATTCGTGGAAAATTATTCTCTTACATTTAAGAAATTCTTCAATATATGAGATTGGTTCTTTCTTCAATCTCTACCACTTGGAAAGAGGGCAGAAAATAAAATAATAGACATTTCATAAAACACGAATGCATCAAAATGGAGCCAAATGAAAGGTGACTACTCATTGCCAAAGTCAATACTCATTTGATGAATGTTTCAAATATTTTAAATAAGATGATAGCCAACTGGTATACATGTTGGTTAATAATAATTTGTTCCATGGAATCCTGATCCTAAATGGCATGCAAATGATATTTCACTAATATTAATGAGAAAATATTTGTTTCTATTCTTACCTAAGACAAATAAATATGCTCCACAGGATCAAAGTGTAATTAAATTACCCTGTATACATCAATAAATATAGAACATGCATTAGGTGTAACAGAACGAAAGTCATATCACTTATCCAAGGTAAAAAGTTAACCTTGATAGGAATTAGTTGTTGAAAGAGTGTTGAAAAGAATCATTCTTTGGAAGAGCATTTTAAATTGTTTTTTTCTATGTGGGTATTTGGTGGGTCATGGCTATCTAGTGCCACAGAAGACACTGGTCTTTCTGTCTCTTTACTTCATTTGTATGTGGTAAGTCTAGGGTTAGGTTACTTGGTGGTGTGCTGCATAATTTAAATGTGTTCTGTATGATATTTGTAACTTGAGGCTATTTGCATCTTTCTCTGAAATCATAATATCAAAATATCCCTCTTTTACAACTTATTATTTAGTGGGTATTTGAGGGAAAAACAGTAAAAAGAAAAGACAACTGGTTATGGTGGCACATACCTGTATTTCCAGCTACTTGAGAAGACTGTTTTTTAGTATAAACCCCAGGACATTTAGAAAGACCCTGTCTCAGAATAAAAAGTGAAAAATGGGTCGAGGTATAACTCAGTGGTAGAGTGCTCCTGGATTTTGTCCTTACTACAAAAAAGGAATCAGCATTTAGGCATTAAGTTATAGGTTTCTTTGTAATGCAATATAAATTATATATTACATATAACATATATAAGAATGTATTAAATTTAACACTTTGACCACAGTTTCCTTGATTTTATGGTCATTTGTGTTTTTCATAGCTCAAACATTTCCCACAAGTCCCATATAATCTTATTTCTCATAGAAAAATCCTGTTCATTTAACAAAATTCAGAAGATAATCTCAGAAGTTAATAAGACATAATTCTTATTTTTTCCTAGAAAAACTTGTTCTTCTAAATAAATTTAGAATATAATCCTTTTTAAATCCTTTCCCATCTCAGAATATAGTTAGATTTTCTTCTGTGCCTACAGATCTCTATGCCTGAAGCTACTATTGGCACTAACTTTGCAGAATAATTTCCCAGGCCATACATACATACACATGCACACATGTACACACATACATACAAACACACGTACACACATGCACACAAACATATGTATATACACATACACACATATGCAAAATCTGTGTACTTCTTCAGCTCAATGAGGATTGGGCACTTTTTCCTTGGTCCCTAGTAAGTGGTAAAGTAATGAATATTTAATATAGATCTTATTGAATTAATAATAAAATAATAAAATGATCAAGTATATATGAATACTAATATAAACTGAGTTTTCATAGCTTTTTAAATTAATACTATATTTATGGTGCATGAGTTGATTTGCTATTTAGTTATTTTTAACTAGTCCAAAGTTTGTGTAAATATTCTAGTTATTCTATGTACTTAAGTGTCTATTAAATTATTTAGTGTATATAAAATAATAAACACTCAAGGTAATTGTTAAGTGCAGTAGACCATATAATAAAATGATATAAGCAGATATAAAGTATGTTATTAACATCTTAATTTATATTTCTCTTTCCAACCTTTTATATAGTGCTCAACTATGAAAACTAGAGTCCTTAAACTATCATCTACAAAGTGTTAATCTCACTGAAAAGCAAAAACGTATCACCTTTATCAAAATATTCACAGTTTCCCTAGTTTTCTATTGCAAAATTATATTAATTTTAGACTATTTTTTTAATTTTTTAACAGTATAAATTAAATCAACATGATTAGATTTACAGAAATAAAACATAAGTTTCAGTTTTACTCAGTAGCACGGCAGCCTTACCTTAGAAATATTCTTGAAGAGAGATTTTTCAAGTGTACCATTATGAAGCACCATGACCCCAGCCAACGTTACACACTCTGGTTTGGGGTCAGTGATATACTGATTTCAGAAATGACACAAATCTGCTTTGATTATGGCATTCTTTCACCTGTAACTTGTGTGTGACAAGGATGGATTTTAAGGTTAAAATGTACCTCCTGCTATCCAGGCTGATGCAGCCAAGTACAAGCAGTTCACTAAGGAATTTCACTACACTTGAAAAAAATCTGTACTTTTAAAATGTAATTTATTGAAGTGAAAACTCACTGAAGAAGTCTCTCTCCCTCTCTAGGGAAGGAGGTGGTCAATACAGTCAAACATAGACAGACAGACAGAGAGAGAGAGAGAGAGAGCGCGCAGCCAGACAGACAGACAGAGATATCGATCACTGATATATATATTTATATTTATATATATATATATATATATATATATATATATATATATATATATATTTATATATATATATTTGAGATGTGGCCTAACAGCATGGCAAATGTTTAAACTACAAAGTTTATTACAGTAAAAGACACACTGCCTTAAACTCCTCTAAACTCTTGTGTCTCATATTCAAAACACTTGTCCCAAAGCTCTTGCCTTTCTGAAGCAGTGCTCTGTAGGGAGTGTCTTTAGCTGTGCTGTGTGGACTGCCTTGAGGTTCTGAAATGGTTCCCAACACTGCCCTTCCGTGGTCATTCTGAGGAGGGAGAGCCAGGAGCCAAGTGACAGGAGACCCGGTGAGTCAGGTGGAGGAGGGTAAGCCGTCATGTTCTGCTGAGCTTGGCTCCCTGATGCATGGCACTCAGCAGCCAGATAGATAGACAGAGCAACTGAGGAGAAGTAGAAAGAGGGTGGGAGGGAAAGAAAGAGCTAGAGACCCAGACAGAGACATTTAAGAAACTGGATCCGGTGATAGAGACACACAAGTTCAAAATCCCCGCAGGGCAGAGGAGCAGGTCGGACGTCTAAGTAAGAACTGATGCTGCAGGTGAGTCCCAGCCTTACATGAACAGATCCGTCACTCAGAAGGGGCCAGATGTATTGTCCAATTGGATTCTCTAAGTTAGAAATAAAAACACTAAATTTCACTCACATTTATAATTACTATAAATGTATTTTCATTTACAAAGTGATTTTTGGTTGTATTTATTGTGACAATGGAATTTTATAATAAATAAAAAATAAGAGAAGTTTTTTATCTTTCAGTTAAAAGAAATTGAAACTAGGTATTGATCATTTGTCTCCTCCTTTAAATATTTGTTCTATAAATTTAAGGAATGGACTTTGTTATCTCACAAGTATTTTGCAAATCTGATACACAGTATCTTGCTTGGGTTTATTAATTCCTTGTCTTTAAAATGTGCATACTGAGCGGGTCGATGTCGTGAGACCAAAGCTACCAGGAATACATTGAGCAAAGTTGGATTCATCACTTGCTGAAAACTACAATCTCCGAAAATAATGGGTTTGTCAGATAAGCCAGGTTACTAATATAAGTGCTGATAAGGTTGAGGACAGAGAATTAGCTCATCAAGAATGTGGCGGAGTAAGTCATGTTGATTTGGGAAAGTAAGGTTACCAGTTCATTTGGAATTAATTTTAGATACTTTTGTCAAAAAGTAACTTAAATTATGTTAATTTGTATGTTAAATTTAAGCTATTATTTGATGAACATTGTAACTGTGGTATGGATTATGTGTTTTTAACTGTAGTGAACCAATTTGAAAAATTCCCCTTAAAGAAAAGCTGTTAGTTCATTTAGGGTGTTCAAATCAGTCCTGTTATTCAAAGTCAGCTTCTTTTTTTCCCCACATTTGTCTCTATTTAAGTAAAGAAATTTTCAGAGAAATTATCTTCTAATTGGCTGAAATATAAGCCAAATTCTGTAAATGGATCAGTATTGTGCACAAATGACTGTCTCTTTTATATCATCAAATTATGAAAGCACCTAGATTTCCATGAGACAGTATAAAAACACTAAATATTTTGGTTAATCTCATACTGTCTATACCAAAATCTACTCATGTGATGGGGATGCATCAAAGTAATCATAAGATTGTCTATTTAGCACATCATTTACCTCTCATGAAAATAAATCTGAAATGCAGTTTCCCATTTTTGAGAACCTCCAAAACTATTAAAGAGAAAACTCAGTTTTTAAGAAAAAATTGTTATGCTTTGTTTGATCTGCTCCAGATAATCAAGTTGAGTGCTCCTGTCAGGACAGTCTAAACAGAGGATATAGATCTTCAACAAGTCATATTTCAAAACGGTTCGAATTTGTGTACAATTTTAAAATATGTTTAACAAGATAATTGTTAGAAACCTAATAATTAATTCGCTATGTAAAATTGAATTATTTGTCAGCTGTTTTACTGGGATTTACTCCTTCCATAAATGTTATTCAAAAATTGCCTGATCTATTTTCTTTATTTTATGGCTAGATAAAGTGGAAAAAGTTAAGCCCAACACAATAAATAGTTATTCAGAAAAAATGAGAAGTTACAATCAAAGAACAAAGAAGGTACCACTTTTCCTCACTCCCAATTTAATCATCTTATGATTCCTATTATTATTTTCCATCACCTCTTTGTAGATGATATTAAAGAATTAAATGTACCTTTTCTTGGCTTCACATTACTAAAATGTTTATGTTTTGAGTTCTGATCACTTTTCATTTCTCATAATATAAAACATTACTTACCCTACAACTATGCTAATAAAAATCACTACTTTATAGAAACCGTGCACTCTACCTCATACACATTTATATTATAAATGTTTTAGGGCTTCTTTCATATCTTTTTAAAATTGTGTCCCTGTGTCTGGCTTACATCCTAGATTATAATGAAAACTCAGTAACTGAACATTTTTGAATGCAATATTCAATTGAAAGCCAGCTCTGTTTATTTTGGAATATATCATAATACATATTTAGCTTCTATTCAATGTAGTTATCTAACGTTATTTTGCTTAGAATCAAATTAAAAGACTTCTTCTCTATTGCTATCTTAAATGAAAACTATGCCAGAAAATACTGTGTTTTATCAGAAATACTGCTAAAGATTGAGCAGTTACAAGTTGAAAATTTATTTGAGTTCAGATTTTCACTATTTTCTAGTAAAAGTAAACACAATCTAATGATTCCAAATACCGCAATCTAATGTTCCTTGAATTTTTTCCACTGAATTTATAATTAAAATACCTAATAATCACCTCAAATTACATATGATCATCCTATTCATATAATTTCCTATTTAAAAATAAGCCATAGTTTAAATGCCTATGTGGTGAAAATGTGAAACCAAATGGAAATATTATCTTTTAAAAAGTATAACTTTTTAAAAAATTGATCTTTTGGCATATGGCATAAATAATAAATTGTTTAACTGTAATAGCTTGACAATTCACAATGTATTTTTAAAGGAAAAATATGTACACTTTTGAGCCGAGATGAAAGCTCAGCAAAGCAGTAACTGCCTGGCAAATGCTGGGTCCTGGGTTCAGTTCCTGGTACAAAAAACCAACTGACTAAACAAACAAAAACAGAAAGCAGAAATATATATATATATAAATTTATTTAATATTCCTTATTACAGGTATCTGTATATAGTTAGTTATTAACTTGAGTTCAGATGCCTTACAATAGATAGTTTACAATAACAAATAAATGCAGCACAGTTACTATAAACCCTTTTATAAAAGTTATGTCATCAAATGTCCTTTTAAAAATATATGCTTTGATTTGAATTGCATGGGGTAGGTGTTGTCTACTTTAGCACTCAGAAGACATAGTAATCTTAACAGTTGCATCACATTTTTTCTTCTCACAGTTTGTTGAAAATACAGATAAAACAGTAAATACTATTAGCACAATAATGTATCTGTCTTAAACTGCCTGTGGTAATGAGTTAATCTAAAATGCTTTTGACTGACAATTAAATGGAGTGATTCTATTATAAAATTCCAATTTTAATTTCATCCATATTAATAGATCTCCAGCAAACCGGAAAGGTATTTTGCCTTTTTACAATGAGATGACTTAGTATTTAAAACCTCCTATGGTTTTATGTAAATTATGTTAAATATAAGGTAAAGTGAAAATAGATTTTGAAATCCAAAAACATTAGATTTAGTAATCTATTTTGTCAGCAAACTGGTCATAAAATCCTGGCAGTATACATGGAAGTGAATTCTAAAATTGCCCATATAATGGTACAAAGAAATTTAATGAGCACTGTGAACTTTCTGTTTTAGTATATTAGTCAAGCTGAAGTCCCTTGTGTGCCTATTTTATGTTTTGTCTCATAATCAATTATACAATTTTAAATATATTAGGGTTTATCAAATGGACTTATAATGTGTGTACCCTTCTGAAATCTAACTTGCCAGTCAACCGTGGAGCCTCACAGTTTATTCATACTGATGTAGGTGGGGAAGTTTCACATATTTTCCTGCTGAATAATTCCATTGTGTGTAAGGTAATTATTAATTGTATTCCCTGTTGATTTATTTTTTTCTACATATAAATAAAGCTGTTCTGTAGGTTCTTATTTATGCCTTTGTTATGCACTTGTGCAAATGTTTTCCCGGACTATATGGAAAAAGAATTTTGTATGTGTGTGTGCATAATGATAAGCCAACTTCTACCCTCATTACCAGTTAAAATTCACATTTCTCCACATCCATGCTACTAATTTGAAATGAGATGGTTATTTGGCCAGTAGGATACGTGCTAAGTTGCATCCTTTTATTATGATCACTTTCAGCTCATTTTTACAAGTGAGATTTAGTATTTTTTCCAGAAGTTTATTGATCATTCTGGGTTCCTTTTATTAAATTATTGTCTTATATTCTTCATTGGTATTTTTTATCTCAGTGTTAAACAGCATGTTTCAGTATGATGTTTTACAAAAATTTTTACCTATTTTATAAATTATTCCTTAATTTTAATGCTTAAAATTGAATATTGTTGACATTTTCACAGAATTTTTCATTATATGATCTCTGTACTTTGTTAGGGAATTACATATATTTTAAGGACATACAGTAAAACCTAGAAATTTACTTTTAAACTTGTAAGTCTTCATGAACAGATGTTTCACAGATATTCAATTACAAAACCTGCAAAAAATGAATTGTTTCAAAAGTAAAAATAAATTAAAACTTTGATAAGTGATGTGTTCACATACCAGAATCTACAGATCTAATTTGAAAAGTATGAAAAGTACTACTAAAATATTCATTTTAACTATTTTAAATATATATAAATGTATATATATATGATTAAAGCATTTTAAGTAAATTATATTTTCTGATAAATTTTATAAAATTTATGTATCATAAGCTCTAAATTACCTCTCCTGACCTAATATCTGGTTTGAATTCATAGAAATGAAATTATATATAAACAAATCCTAAAGTTAAAACCTAAGCTGTTTTCAGAAAGCTACTTATTGAATAGTGGCTAAAAAGTAATCAGTCTGATAAAGATCCTGTACTTTACCTAGTAAAAACAATCTTCACAATGTCTTGAGATGCTAATAAGGACTACTAATATATGTCACATAGACCTCAGGTCAGCCGGAGTCTCCCACAAGTAGGTGCTTATAAAGAGCACAGCAGAGAACTTTCACATTCAAACAAATGATTGGCTTTGTCCAGTAACAATAAAGAATTTCCTGCATGCCTGGTTTTTAAAGTAAACCATGCATATCATTCCCCACTACTACAGTTATACCGCCTGAAAAATGATAGTTAACTTTTATATTTATTCTTTTATAAATTTCTTAGTTTATTATTGTAACTCAGCTTGCAATTTCTAGTGATGCATACATTTCTCATGGACTTTTAAAAAATGTCAAACTCGAAGCAGCTTAAAACTCAGTGATTTGGTCATGGCGGTAGATATCACTGAATGTCGTACTTTAAGGTTTGTCCACTGTTTAATCATAGGAATAAGGATAAATTATTATTTTAAGTTTGTTTACCATGAAACTTATAATTTATTTGTCATTGGTACTTTCTTTTATTTGATTTAAGTAAAAGGCAAGCAGAAATACAATGTCAGTTTTTATGACATAGAAATGAAATTCACACTAATTCCTTCTTCCTGAAATCAATGCATTCAGTTATCTTAAAGTGTTTAATAATATTAAATCTCTATTTCTCAGAGTTTTCCCCATTGTCATAATATTTGTATAGAGTATGGGCAAGTTGTTGTTCAGAAGTTTTGAATGCTTTCTCAAACTTGGACAATGGGTAGGACAATGTACGATGGGATGAAATTGCCCTTCCCTCTGAGATCAGATATCTAGAGAAACGTGGTAAGGGTTTAGTAGTGATATTCACTGATATCTTTCATTAAGATATGCTTAATTTGCCCACTATACAGTAAATATTCACTTTTTAATTGATAACCTTTATGGGGGAATATTTGACACTAGATAATACGGTTTTTGTTTATTACACTTTTAGACTCTAATTTTATTGGTTAATTCTGTGATCCACTTGACATTTATTATTAGAATCTTACTGTAGGAGAGATCTTTCCCTCTTTTTCTCCCTTCATTAAATGATATCTTTATAACAATATGACAAATAATCAAATATATATATATATATATATATATATATATATAATGTCAGCAACTGAATATGGTTATGTAGTGGATCTAATAATATATTCATAAAATTTTGCCTTTTAAAATATTTGTTGAGTAGTTTTATGTGAGAAATATAACTGAAGAATTTAGGATTACATATGCAAAATACCTTAAATTTACTTGTAATGTTTCAGTAGAACAATACATCAGGTATCAAACAGAGAAACTATGAATCATAAAGTAAGAGAGAAAAACTAATCAACTCACATATCCATGTACTGTGTTGTCTATTTGTATGGGGTTTTTTTTGCAAACTTTTAAGAAGTTAAAATAATTTTAAAACAATGTGTAAAGTATGGGCACATGGTTACATAATAAGCTTTAATTAGATTTATTTTGTGAATTTGTAACTTTCACATGCATAAAATATAAAAAAGAATTATGTAATTTTTAAGTCTTAAAACATTCACAAGATATCTGAGATAAACTATATTTGACTTTAATTAGCAAATCATGCATATAGACATTCTATATCTTAATGCCTTAATTATTTTCACTCCCAAATACTGAGTGCTCTCCTCTTCCTCTTCTTTCTCTTCCTTCTTGTTCTTTCAAAAGCCTATAGAGGGTTCAGGTAACCCCCCTGAATGCAAAAGAGAGACAAAGAGGATTTTCCATATTTGGGGTACTCTGGGATGACTAGTATTTTTCTGTGAAAGAAAAGGCCAGGAATCCAAAGCACTTGACTTTTATGGCATTCAATTAGGGAGGTGGGTGGGGGTCATGGCAGAGTTCTAGGGAAAAGAAATTGTGTAGACATTGGCTAAGGAGAACCAGCTATTTCCTAAGAGGCACAAAGGCCTCCCATTAACAATACAGTGGATAGCTTGATGTATGGAATGCTGGCACCTTTACTGCCAGTAAAATATAATTCTTTTTGAGTATCATGGCCTCAGCTAAGATGTCAGCTCATGCGTTAGACTTGGAATTTCACATGCTCTTGCTCCAGGCTCCATTCCTGTTATCAACAGGGGGAGGTGAGCCAATTCTTGACTATGAGCAGAAATGAGACATGGCCAAGTGAGGGAACGTCTGGTTCCAGCCAGCTCTGCATATCTCACTGAATAGGGTTGAAGCAAACGTCCTGCAAAGATGGAAACAAGGGGATTTATTTCTCAGGAGAGCATAGCTTGGTGATTTTTTTTTTCATTGTGTTTGAGTCAAAGTCTGACTGTTTTACCTTAGCTACTCTCAAACTTGGAAGTCTCAAATCATCCTGCCACCTCAGCCTCCTGCGTAGCTGGGACTATAGGTGTGTGCACCACCATTCCCAGCTCTGTGTCATTCTTATGTATCATGCTGTAAAAGTAGAGATCAGGGAATTTCACCCAGAGAATATATACAGCTAATTTTGGAAAGTAATTGTGCGTTGTCAAGGAAGAAAATGATGCAACGTTTTTATTTTTAGATTAAGAAATCTGTAGCAAATGGCTTACCATTCTTGTGGAACAGCGAGAATAAATGGCCATGTGTCCTCCTTTAAAACGTTCTACTCTTATTTTTAGAGAAAGAAACCAAAAGACTAAGCAAGTGATTCTTGTTCAGATTTTATCTGTTGTCTTTGTGGTGCACAATGATTACATTCCTTCTGGGCAGGTGGTTTATGCAGGTCACACATCCCGGCATTTCTCATTCCTTTCCCATTCCCTCATCTCTGTTCCTCCACTAGAGATCAGATGGGTTCAACAGCTGATAAGAAGATTAAATAGAATCGATTCTAAACATCATGGGCAAAGATAGCATTTTTTTATGTGTTTCTAGTAATTAACATTCAATACAGAATTGATCCTTAAGTATTTAAGTAGTTTCCATTATCATATATGTACCAATACCATACAACGAATACATTTTTATGTATCTCAAATATATAGCAATAGAAATCTTAAGAACAAATGTTTACAGTTATCTTTACATTTACATTTTGGGTTTATGACAGCAGTTTCTTTCACATTGTTTCATATACAAATATGTAATTTAAATAGGGAGATACCAAAGTGCTGTACCTATATTAGGTAGTGATAGATACTTACCAATTGTTTTTTTGCACCAAGGAAATATGCCCCATAAAAGTGCTGGCCTTCTAGGTTACATAATGTGAAGAATAGTAACCTCTGGAGAAATGGTTCTCAGAATTTGTTCTGATTTATATATTTTTGAGACACAGGTTACCATGATGTTCATTTATTCAAACATGTTTAAAGACATTCTTTTGTTATTTGGGTGCAACATAAAGGAAACAGTTTACCAACTGTCAACTCCACAACCACTGAAAATTCAAAGGTATGTTTGTGACGTCTATGACAGTAACATAGACATAGTTCTATATATATCTGTATCTATCTCTCTCTCTCTCTCTCTCTATATATATATATATATATAGAGAGAGAGAGAGAGAGAGAGTTTTATGCTTTTACTGTTCAGGAATCTGGATGCAAATTATTTAAGAAAAACATACACATAGAGCTCTTTGGAAATGAGCAAACTTCATAGTAATGTAGAATTTACATGCAAAAAAAACTGGGTGGAATTTAAAGCAAGTCATGATAACTAAATTGTGTATGGATAACAAATTGTTTCCTCACATAACTATGTCCTACTAATTGTTTGCTCAGATGAGCGGGCTCTTTATCAAGATAGATATATTTGCAGATATTTCTTGGAGGAAACAGTAAATGATTGGTTATCTTCTTAGAAAAAGTTGCCTGGAGAGAATGATTAGAGTCATTTTGGCACAAGCGATCTTGGTTCTCGAATCTGATCATTTAGGAGAGATTAAATTGTTCTCCATTAATAAAGTTTAAATGATGTTCTTGCTACAAAAGCTAATAGCTTAATTCTCATCCCCACTAAGAAATTATATTGGGGTGTATATCATTAACCTACAATGAATTCTTCACATCTTATTTTAATAAATAATGATATTTTATGAAATTTTTTGAGACAAAATTGAAAACACAGAATTAATAGTATTCTTTTTTAAGAGTCGCTGTCTGAGCAAGGCATGGTGATATACACCTATAATACCAACACTCAGGAGGCTGAGGCAGGAAAATCACTGCAAGTTTGAGGCCAGCCTGGGCTACAAAGAAAGTTCTAGGCCAGACTATGCTATATAGTGAAACACAGTCAATAAAAGACAAAAACAAAAAAAAAAAAAACAGAACACACACACACACACACACAAACACAAAGTCGCCGAGAAGCAAACTCAAAGGGCAATGCATTATTATAATAAAATCATAAAGCAAGGAAAAACTATAAGAGCTCATTTCTGCAATTATTACCCCTTCTACATAAAACTGTCAAACATATCTTATTTTGTGTAATAGAAATTTCTGTCAAATACATACATATGTGTGAGCAAACACTTATATGTACACAATATGTATATTTATATAATTATTTTGTAATTTACATGTTGGGTTTTGGAGAAAAATATTATTAACTTTGATTATCACTGACTTCATGACCTGAAAGTACATACTTCTTTGCATGTAAGAATTTTTCTCTCTGGCATATTTGTACATTGGAATTCATAACCCTTCCTGTCTTTGTATCTTTGACATTTTTGAAAAGCTATTGTGTGTGTGTTTCAAAGACATTATAATCTCTGAGATTATGCAAGATGATTAAGGTACTTTTAGAAGTAATACAGATTGAGTCAGACAAAGATGACTGTACTCTAAAAGATTTATCAATAAAATGTAGCATTTTCTTTTGTGATTTATTATAAGTTTTTTTGAGAGTTAATTATAAAATTTAAAAAGAGAAATATTTTTCAGGCATTTGGAATTCCCATTTAATATATCAGTTTAACTTATAAAGAATTGATTTCTCAGAGCAGTGACTTCTCAGGAATGATAAATTGGTTTACAAGAACTTCTAGAACAAAACACTAAAATATTTATCATTTCTCATGTCTATCTAGTGTTAGATATAAATAACAAAGCCTATTGTGACTGGTAGCTTCATAGATCAGGCATAGAAGTTTCCGAGTAGATACTGCTGTTTATACTCACTCTGTGGGTCTGTAGGAGAGTTCCTAATGCTTAAATTAGAGCAAGGACCTATCTAGGAGTGAAAGAACAGAGCGTATCACTAAGGTGACTCTCTGAATTATTTTAGAAGATGTTAGGTTCAATCTGACAAACATTTATGCAACATTAAATATTACAATCATTTAGTAAGTAAGTACAAAAAGTCTTAGAGGGCATTCCCTGGGAATGTTTGTAAGAGGACTCTTTTGCAGAGCAGTTTCAGTTCTTCAATGAAAGAAGAAAAATGAGTTGCTTTCTACAAGCTTTTTATGAAGATTTATAAAGGATGACTTATGTGAAAAACCTTTTAAATATGAAATGGTGCAAGCACAAACACAAGGATATAAATCAAGAAGCAGAGCACTTCTTCAATCTTCATGAAAATCTGGGTGTCATTTTGCTACCTCAAGTTTCTCTGTCTCCTGGAGCTTTTAAGATGGAGAACTGTAACTAAAAGCAAGTGACAACTCAGGCTTAAAGCATCGTTTATGATGAGGAGAGAGAAAATATGCAAAAGCATGACAAACAATTTAAGGGGAAACTAAATGTAACAAACTGTAAAACGATGTAAAAAGGGAAAACCACATTCAGTGTCTTAGTCACTTTCCTATCGCTGGTCATAAACCCCCAAACCCAGAGTTTAAATGAAGACAGGTTTATTTTGACTTACGGTTTTTAACAGGTTTGGTCCATGGTTGGTTGGCTCCAGGTAGGATGGGCATGGAGGAAGGTGCTGGTGGGGAAAAGCTGCTCTGGGCTGGGGATGTAGCCCAGTTCCACCGCACAGCCTGGCCAGCCCGAGGTGGTGAGCAACCACCCAGTAGCAAACAAAGAAAAAAACGAAAAGCTGCTTAGCCAGGAAGCAGAGAGAGAAGGAAACCTAGGAGGAAGAAACACCCTGACAGGTCACAGCCCTGTGACCTCCAGCTTCTGACCCGGCCACCGTCTCGGGGGTCACTGCTCTGGATTCCGTAGTAGATTCACCCTGCAATGAGTGTAGACCTGTTTCATCCAATTACCTTCCAAAAGGCTCACCTCTGAAAACATGAGGTTTGCAGGGGACAACACGGATCTCAACCGTAACAGTCACGAAAGCAACTATGTACATGGGAAATGAAAAGTGTTCTTAAATTGTAATTTGTCAGATAAACAAAATCATTGTTTATCAAAATGAATTAAAAGAATTGAAGTTTCTGTTTCTATATTGTGTGCCTGTGTATTTTTGTTACACTGATAGACCATGGCTGTGTGTCTTTTGGATTTTGAGTTTGGATTACTGAGATTGCAAGAGATTGTCCAATGTTTAGATTTGGATCATGAGATCATTTTGAAAATCTAATCTCCTTTGACAAGAATATAGCAGAATATCTGATTTATTAGTTTACTCATTCAGCCATCCTTTTTCAAGTATCTATTAAGTACCTGCTCTTTTTTAGGATTTGTTTGAAGCAATATAGAAAATTATAACACAATATGAAACTTATCACCTGTGTAGTTTCTAGTCTTATTCAACACACTGGATTGTATTAGACATTATATATATATATGGAGTAATGCTTGAAAATGTGTCAGCTCTCAAGTTCTCATAAAAACCACTAGAAATTCTACTGTCCAAGTAAACTAATTTGCAGCTATACAAGGGATATGCTGGTTATTTTTATATGTCAAGTTGTCTAGGTCACAGTACCCAGTTATTTAGTCAAAAACATCTGGAAGTTATTTAAAGGGTTTTTTTTAGATGAGGATACAATTTGAATCAGTAGACCTTGAATAAAGCAGATTGCCTTCAATAATACAGTGGGTCTCATCAAATCAGTCAAATGCCTTATAAAACAGCAGAGCTTCCCTTTTGTGTGGGTAAATCTGCAGGCAGACCTCCTGTGAACTTGAAGTAGAACATAAAGTTTTCCTGGAGTTTACAGTTTATCAGTTTACAGTGCAGACTGTGGATTTACCAGCCTCTACAGCTGCATGAGCTGATTCCTTATATGAATTCCTCGCTATGTAGCAGTATATACCCCATTCATTCTCTTTCTATGGAGAACCATCAGCAACAGAAGAGATAACATAACTAAGAAGAATTTAACAGTATCTTGAAAGGGGAGGAATCAGAGACTCATATTTGTCATACAGCTTGGAAATTCAAGAGCTAGTTTAGATTGGGCAGAGTGTGGGTTGATGAGCATTTAGAGGAGGTGGACCTGAGGCATGCACTGATAGACTAAGCTGTTAGTCTTGACAGTTAATCTACTGCAGTTTTTCCATGTCTTCAAGAAGCAAAGTGTCTCCTGTGGCATGCACCTGTGTTATGTGCCTAAATTTCATATTTGTGAGCTCTGAAATGAGAAAATATTTTTCCTACATATATTTGGAAAATGACCAAGAAAATATGTGCTTTCTAGTGTAAAGTGTATATATGTTTATCTGAAATTGGTGGGGAAAAGGACAAAACAAGGAAGACAATCTGTTTATTATGGCCCCTTTAAAAACAACATATTTTTTCTGCATTTGTAAAACAGTGCAGTTAGTGACATACTAACTAAATCACAGCTCTAGCTTACTAGTTTTGATTCCAGTGAGTTGTAACGCTATAAGTATTTCTAGACCAAAAAGCCTGAATTCTCAGGACACCTTCCATGTGATCTTCCAAACTTCATTTTGTTCAGGTAACAATATTCTGCTATTTCTTTAGGGATTATGCAAATACAGAATATATATGCTCAGAAATGCATAAGTATAAGTACTTTAGGAATGATAAAATGATGGTAATGGATATTTGGGGCAAGCTAGAGAATGAGTCATTTATCAATAATTATTATTTGAATCATATTGCATAGTAGGGTGATTACTCATTCTGTTCTCAGAACTTAGTATATAAGTTTATAGCCATTTATTTGAGGATTATAAATTGACCAGTTAATCCAACATATTTTGAAATTTTGAGGATTAAATCTTCAAATAGAAGAATAAATCTTTAGACTTTAAAAGATGATGTTTATTCTATTATTACAGCACACTTGACTTTTTACTTTGTTATACTGCCCAATAAGAATCATCATATTTATTGAAAGAAAATTAAAAGCTCACATCCCAGCAATATAAAAGAAAAAAATCCTATATAATAAGTGTTAGGGAATACACCTACAAGTTTTAACCATTTTGGTTACAACTTTGTTTTTTATCTATAAATTATTTTTGCATATTTTTTGTGGGGTAGTTCCATATGTACACAGAGATACTTTGCCAGAATTGTGTAAAGTAGATGCCAAAATCATTTCAAATGGCTTTGAATTGCCTTTATCTGTGTTATCAACCTAAATAACATACAGAAATTCTCCAAAGAAAATAAGTTGAACCAAGAATAGCAGAACAATATAGTGGGAAAATATAAGTCACAGTAAACTATGGGCCTCCTCAGAGACAAAAGAAAAAACAAGATTTTAAAAGATAAGTTTGAGAAGTTCACTTGTGGTGTTTAAAAACATAGGATATTACGTAGACTTATCACGGAAATTGTTGTCAGTTTGTTAGTGGACACTGTGAGGACATGCTCTTGTATCTCTGACCTGTCTGTGGTCCTTGTGATTCATGTGGCAAGTATCAGTTTAAGGAGTTTTGGTGATAGCACTTCAGAGACCTTATAATGCTTCATGATAATTGTGAGCAGTTGTTACGATCGGTATGGATGTAGGAGGACCATCTCCTCTCAGTCTCCTATGCTGATTTTCTTTAGGTTTTACACAGTCGATTCCTCACACGGAATAAATTCAACTGTAATGTGTATGCTACAAAAGTAATGTTTTTATTTAGGAAAATTAATGTCGTGTTGCTCTGCACATCTTTCACCTTCATGGTCCTCGGGCACATAGGTGGCAGCACACTCCTGCCACAGGTATCAGCTGGTGGGACTATCAGTCTCCAGCAGCCCTTGTGTTAATTATCTTGCTATAGTGGCTCAGGCAGATAGCAATCCTTCCCAAAGAGCAGACAGATTTAAAGAGCCAGAATTAATTAAAATGGATTCACGCATTCTGTCATGTAGAGGTGTGCTGGGAGTCTTTCGTTTCTACACCCCTCCCCACTTTGTGATGTTGTTCTACAAGGAACAGGTGGGGATCCCACCTTTGGAATACTAATTATGGGGCTGCCTGGGATTATCCACAGTGATTGGCAGTGTAACGCATGGCAGGAGGTTAAAATTTATTTCATTTAAGGGATTTCAAGAGGGACCAATCCTGTCTTCAAACTTTCATGAGTTGTTATTGAGACGAAGACAAAACTGAAAATCCAAGGTCACTAAGGATTATCAGAAAACTTGCAAATAAGTTACACATTTTAATAGTTAATTCTTCAATATTACATGTTTTTAAAAAACATGTAAATTTTTTGAAACAAAGGCAACAAAAGTATCTTATTCTGTATGTTAGCAATCTTTATTTTTCCTTTAATCAAAGCATTTGAATAAAATACTCTATACATACCTATGAAAAATAGCTAATAAGAATAAATTGAACTGACAATTTGACATGCTTTTGTCTCATATATATGTATGTGTCTGTGAGTGTACATTGCTTACCAGGTTGTGTGCTGATTTTTTCCCCAAGGAAACAGAGTCAATTCTGAGCTGCTGTAACAAAGAAGCCCTATGTGTTTAACCAAGCTCAATATTCCTTCCATGTAGGGAGTCTTAAGATTTAACAACCAATGAATAACAATTTATAAAGCAATTCAGAAGATAGTATTATAGGGCTGGAATTGCGCTATGCCATCTTCATCTTTAGTAAGTAGATTTTTGTCTACATCTGCACACGAAGCCGAGTTATCTGGAGGATATGAATAGTGAGAAGGTTTGACTAAAACACAATGACTTTAAAAACAGCATCCTAATTTTGTAAGTAGGGTAGCTATATAGTGCAACATGTACATTCATCACGAGGAATATTTTATCTTTCTTGGACCTTTATATTTTCCCTGGCTCTCTCCTCCTTTTTATCTAGATCTTTATATCTTCAGCTCTCTTTCCATCTCCACAGACTCTACACCTTGCTGCTTTCTGAAGCAGTTCTGGAAGTTCTCTTTGAAAATGTCTTCAGAAGGTGTGAACAAGAATCAGCCAATGCTGATGCTGAATGCCATGCAAAGGAAAGGCGGGCGTGTAAAAGCAGTGTAACTCACCCTCCTTATTCACCAGATTTGACACTTTACGACTTGACTCTTTCCAATGTCAGAGAACC
Source organism: Dolichotis patagonum (assembly GCA_004027295.1). Classification (NCBI taxonomy): domain Eukaryota; kingdom Metazoa; phylum Chordata; class Mammalia; order Rodentia; family Caviidae; genus Dolichotis; species Dolichotis patagonum. Next base: position 241,812 of record PVJX010000192.1, on the reverse strand, counting down.
TTTTAGGGTATTTTGCAGCCATTCCATATATTCAGGCAGCCAACACAGAGCAAGTAAAACAAAAAGATAGAATACTTAGACAAGTGTGTCACAAAATGGCAAGAAGAACACGGAAGAATATTTAAAGTGAGAAGGAGTATTTTTAGGGATAATATGTCTTCTGAATTTTTCTTTCCTTTTTTTTTCCATTTTATTTTAAAGAGAATAAGACAAAAGAGGTCAGTACAGAGCAGATCGGAACCGGACAACATAGGCAACACAATACTTAACATTAAGACAACCGAACATTAACAATAGCTATCACAATATTTCTTTCTCTGCTATAGTTGAGCATAGTTTCAAATACAATAATATCAAACATAACAAAAATGTATAAAACTATTCAAAGAGTGAAAGAATTACAGGACATTCTGAACCGAATAACAGAGAATGATCCATGTGTACTATAATATCTCATTTTCAATAAAAAATTTTGTTTATACTTTCACACATACTCAAATCCCAATAAGACACAATGTGATAGATAGAACCAATGGAAATAGAAGAATGGAAGCTTGGACTTCTAAAAAGGACAGTATTAAATCAGCAATAGCTGTCATAATGTTTTGTTCTCTTCAAAACAGCTGTTCATAGCATCACGTATAATAAAGTCAAACAAAACAGAATAAAACCATTCCAACTGATGAATGAAAACATTGAAAGTCTTCAAAGCTTTGAGATGGGGACTCATGATTACCTTAAAACATTATATACTCTTACAAACTCTCATACTAGGGAGACTATACAGTATTTACACATGTGAGTTTGGTTTATTTTGCTTTTGAGTATGGTCTCAAGTCGTGTCCATTTATTTATAAATATCTCGATGTGATCATTCTTTATAGCTGAGTAGTACTCCATTGTATAGAAATACCACAACTTTTTTATCCATTCCTCAGTTGATGGGCACTTAGGTTGTTTCCAAGATCTGGCTATTACAAATTGTTCTGCTATAAACGTGAGTGCACATATATCACTGTGGTATGATGTTCTCAGATCTTCTGGGACTATGCCTAGAAGTGCCTTTTTTTTTTGTTTTTTTTGTTTAGGGAATTGAACTCAGGACCTTGTGCTTGCTGGGCAAGTGCTTATGCCACTGTGCTATAGCCTCAGCCAAAGTGTCTGTTAATATACTAGATGTTACGTACTGGACTATTACTCTGGATGAAGGGAAAACTTGAGTAATTTGTAGGAGAATATATGCACCTTGAAATCGTAGTATTAAATAAATGAGACACAAGCTTAACTATCACATGGTTTCTCTTATATGATAAACCCAAAGTAAAGAGCAAAATTAAAAATCAACAGTAGGAAAAGGGAGATAGATCTTTGCAAATAGAAAAGGGAGCAAGAGATGGATAGAGGGAAAAACATTGGTGGAGGCGCTGTAAAAAGAATTAAATTGCCTTGTGAATATGTGCCAACTCTGATGAATTGTAATCTGTGGTACTGCACACATTCTAATCAGAATAGATTAAAAAGAAGTTTAAATATCTAATGTAATTGTCAATACCTCTGATCATATTGTGTTCATATGTCATGGGCCAATCACTAGGCAAGAGGGACTTGAGAAGTTAAATTCCTATCAAAAAGCAGATGATAGATATTAGAAAACAGCTAGTATCAAAATGGAATGCAATAGTCAAAGGAACGTTTAAAATAATCAAGTTGAAAAACAGGAAATGTTCTTAACTGTTTTATACATCTCACAAACCTTAGGTTCTTTATATGTGAGAAACTCAGCTCTCAATACACCCTACCCTTCCAGGCCGTCTGTAATACTTACCTCAGTGTTCTGTATCTGCCTGTACCCTCCTTATCCATGTGACCCCAAATCCGACCTGAGATTTCTGAATCAAGATACCCTAGAGCCATTACCCCAGGCCCTAGAAGAGGGTACTATGAACATTCCTTTGTCACACATATGGCTGTACCTTTTTGTGACAATGTTGGCACAATGTAATGACTTTATCCATATTTTTCAAACATTCAGATTATTCATTGGTATTTTCTACTGATTCCATTGCTTTCAAAACAGGAGGCTCATTACTTTGGGTAGATAATGGATGACTGCCGGGTTATTTTGATCATCTAGATGACGAAGTCATTTTCAGTCCTTATGCCTTCAACTACTCAATCTGGGTGATTACGTGTGAATTAGCAGCACAAGCTTAAGGACTGCTTAATAATAGACCTGCAGTTTATAAAAAGACCACAGATGATGATAAACAGCTGTTTCCCTTTTCATTAAGAGGCAAAATGAGGAAATAAGCATAATAATTTCAGCAGAAAAGATTTAGTTAATATTTGGGGATTTTGATTTCTCAGGACTTTTGTTAACAAAGCAAGTTGTTATGGAGGATTTATAAGAATCAAGAGTGCAATACTGTTCCTCAATATTCAAATTTAGAGTACCAAAAGAGACATAATCTAAGGGGTTTATCTTCTGCTCCACCACATGTGTAGAAATGTATCTCACTTATTTCATTTTCTTTCCACTGTTTCTTTCTCTCTCTATTCCAAAGGCTGGAATATGCATCTAAATCATGATCTCAGTTCCTTTCAACATTTCCCCTTTCCGTCTGTACACCGTATAATATTCAAAAGTTCACTTTTAAAAATGTGCTGAAATATTCTTACATATTTAGTTTATGTTTAGAATAAAATGCTAACTCCTCACTGAAGCCCACAAGATCCTGTGTCATCTGCTTCTGTTTTACACCATTGACTCATCTACCACTGGACCTTCTTCTCCCTAAATATAATCTTTGTGTACATTGTATTCTTTTTTTTTTTTCCTTTGAGTTAATCTGCTTGTTCTTATCTTAGCGCCTTTTAGATTTCTACTTGGCCTTAATTGCACTATGGATCCTAACATGCCTGGCTCTTAATCACCATTCTAATGATGAAAGTTACAAACTTCGATGCATTTAGGTGTCTCCATATCTGTTACCTTTGTTGTCTACATTCTTCAGGAGACTGTGTGTTTCGGGAACAGTCTTGCCTGTTTTCCTCACAGCAACACCACTGCCTAAGTCACCTGTGTGTCCCCATGTGTGATCCACGTGGCAAGTCTCGTGCACGAATACCGTGAGATTCAAGCAACAGGAGTGCCAGAACAGGTAGATGCTTCAGGAAACCCATTGTTAGTAAAACTAGTTTCCTTGAAAGGCTAATTATTGAAGTCACTCTACTGTTAATATACTGCATGGTCCATTAAAGTTGCTTTTTCTTGAAATATTCTATGTTTACAAATATTAAAAGAATCTCTGTATTTAAGTGCGAACAGTTCCTCTGATAGGACTACCCATGGAGAAAATTTTATAAATCTAGGCCTAAAACAGTATTGATTGTACCTGCCTCAAAACAAAACAAACAAATAGCCGTTCCAATAGTATATTTACTTTTACTAGTGCTGTATTTGCTACATTTCTCCTCTGAACATATCTATGTTGAAGTAATAGAAATTCAACTATACAGATTTTTCTGGCTTGCTTTCTTTAGTCGTGTGGTTGTTTACATTTACAAAAGAATACAGAATGTAGTATCTGCTTGGTCAACTGCAGAGGTGGCCACCCAAATAGATGTTTCTGTACCAAGTTCCTCAATGCATGGTTTTGTAATATTTACATGTATGTTGTTGTTGTTTGCATCTAGATGCCTCTCAAAGCCTCATGCAGTCATAGGGTTTTTTCAGAGGTGGCTGAATCTACAGTGCATAATTGATTAATAGCACAATGCTGGGATTAAGGTTGGCGGGATTGAGTGTAGGTGATTGCTGGATCAGTGCACTGCTTTGTTTGACATCACCCTATCCCCGGTAGACTGGATACAATATAAGAGACAGAAAGAGACTTGTCTGTCTCCTCTCTTGTTGCTTTTTCTGTCTTCTGGCACCATGACTGTTGCCTCTGTGCCATATGGCACCCTGCCTTGGAGCCAGTTGATTGGGGACTGAAACATCTACAACTGAATAAACCTTTTTTCTCTTTTAACTTGGGGTGTCAGATACCTGGTCTCAGCAATGAGAGAAAAGTAACTAACACAACATGTGATACTTTTTTATGCTACAAGTAACTGCTTGGAATAAAACATTAGCAATGTTACTGTGACATTTCATAAGAATATTAGATGGTTTTGTAAGCTGGTAACACACTTAAAACAATTCCCTTCAGAAATAGTAGTGGACACATACTATTAATTTGATAGATACATTTGCATGATCAAGGAAACTTGTTGTAAATGCTTTCCAGATAGATACAGGGAAAATGTTCTGTATCATGGTCATGGTGTTTTCTGGGGCAAAACTGAGGAATGCTCCCAGGAACACTTCACCAGCTCCCTTTTTCTTTTTACTTCCAGACAGGGTCTCACTGTGTTCCTTGGGCTGGTTTTGATCATATCATCCTGCTGCCTCAGTTTCCCAGTATTTGACATTACAGATAATGTAATAATAAATAATAAATGCAATAATATCTTTATTATCATGCCTGATAATGCTTGTATGTCTAGACAGTTTATGTTCATTAGCTTAATGTGTCAAATAATTCCAAGTGCACAGGGCTCTTAAAATTGTGTTGGAATGACCAAGAATTTTAGCTGAAACTTAAACTTACGGAAAGACCAGATCATGTAACTTGAGAGATTATGTTTGTTTTGCGTGATGTAATAATTATATTTGTAAATTTCTCTGTTGCCTTGGCACTCTTAAAAGGGGACACGTGAGGCTTTCTCATCAAAGCTGAATGTTAAAGAAATAGGTCCTCCCACTGTGCCTTTTCTTTAAACTGTGACTCATACATTCCCTTTCCTGAAAATTAATCCATTTAGTTTTCCACTTCCATCTTTTTTCTTCATTCCTCAACACATTTTTCTCTGTTTCCTAATCTACCTAATTACTATTCTCAGAATCCCAGGAAATCATTTATTGTCGCATTAGTCCAAAATTCTAAGGTTTACTTTAAATTCACAGTTTCTGAGAATTGTGTATCTCCTTCTCATTTTCTCTCCCTTTTTTCCCAGTACATATGCCCCTAACATCAATTACATTTTTACTGCCTCAAATGCATTGAGATCATACTTCTCAATTATAAACCACCTATGCAAATACCAAATGGTTTTACTTAAACATCTTGTGTGTGTTTCCTTATTATTTTGCTGAAATTATGACGTCTTTCCTTACCTCTTTAATCTTTTCTTTCTATCTTTCTTTCATTTTATTAGGTAAATTTTTAAGGCCCTACACATGCAACACAAGGCCTCTACCACTGAGCTGCTTTACCTGTCATTTAGTTATTTATTTTTGATACAGGGTCTCACCAAGTTGTTGAGACTGTGGTCTTTTGCTTTAGTCTCCCTATTACTTGAGATTGAGGGGTGCAGCACGGTGTGTGACTCTCCCATTCTACTTTTAGTTACGTCAATTTAAATAGATCATCGGTATGTCAGTATTTAAAACATTTATACATTCTATTGCTGATAGTGACCTATAGGAGGTGTGTAACTTCCTATTTTGTCCCAGATTATTTCTTTGTGTATTAACTCTTCTCTATGAAGCATCACAGTATCCCAAAGTTTATAATTTTATCGATCTTTGAGTTTCTTTCCTATTGTTATTACCTTAATCAGGCTGTCATGTCCTCTTGCCTGGACTAATGCCATGGCTTTCCCATTGTAGTCACTGGTATTTGTTTTTACTCATTCAGCCCGATTACATTTGTAACGAGAAAATAGTCCAAGTTACAACCTTAGTTTAAGGGGTGTAGGAGGCATGGCATTGCCTAAAGTATAAACACTAATTTCCTTAATAGGATAATCAGTGCCCTTCATCATTGGAACCCTGCGTCCTTTGCAGTAGCATCTCCTGTGGCTCTTCACGTCGAAGCCCCAGGTTAAATGTCACCACCCCCACAGTTGCTTTCCTGAGTTCTCCACTGCAGGTCATCCTTTCCTCTTCTGCTTTGTTTTTACAGTATTAAATGTATCTACTATAATATTGAATTATTTAACTGCACAAATCTGTATTTAGATGATGGAGAACAGGAAGATTGACTTTGTGGAGATGTAAAAAGTGTTTGAGGATCAGGGAATAAGAAGGAGAAAGGGAGGAGAAGGAGACACAAAAAGGATCACACATGATCTGAACACATAACAATAACCCATGAGAATATTCATTATGTGTTAGAGATGCAGACTAATAAAATATTTTAAAATCTTTGTATTGACTGGTAATCTTATCAGAACCGTGTGGCTTACTTAAATGGTAAATGTGGTGAAAGAAGGGCAAAGCACTGATGACTATTCTGAAATGGGAAATTGTGCATGTGTGTGGGTATGCAACTCAAAAATGATGATGCCAAACATAATGATAAAGTACTACCTATTTGCAGTGTTTTGGGTGCATGAGGTAATGTGGAAGTATAGATTTCTGAACATATGTCAGGAGGAGAGAATTACTTTTTAATGTCTGTTTTCATATTATAACAATTCAGTTTTGCCTTGTTTCTTGAAGCAATCACTATCATTGGAGAAAATACTGAAATGTGTATTAGATATTTAAAGACCATTGCTTTCCTCAATTTGATTTATTGGGGTTCTGCATTTATTCTACAAATACTAGTAATATAAACTGGATTTTACTTAAAAAGGGTATTTTCTATCTGGAGAATAAACTTACAACTTTCTTTCAGTAATCTTACAACACACTTCTTTTAGTGATAAGAACTGTAAATTCATGAAAACCATTGCTCTAAACTGAGAATTTTGATAAACATCTAACATTTGAATTACATTGTTACACTTGATTAAAATACAAAACTGTGTCCCACTTCGATGACTCTCTCAGTGATCAAGCAATAAGAATTGCCTATAATTAGACCATCTAGGCCTTTCCACACTAACTTGTCCCTGCTCTTTAGAAATGACCTTCACTCCCTGAACATTCGAACCCTCCTTTGTCTGTTCTGTGTCTGTTACTGCTTTCCTCCAAGTCTCCATATTTTGCTAGTAAATTACAACTCTGCTTCCAAAGAATCAGTTCTCTTTGTTAAGGACAGTTTTCAAGACATAAGTCAGTATCATGCTTTTCCTTCCCCCGTCCAGAACACCACTATCATGTTCTACATTACTTCATGTTTAGCCTCCTAACGAGTCAGTGTCAAGAAGGGCATGTGCTATGGCGGCAGTGCAGAAACTTACAGGAGAACAGTTGTTGATAACAAACTGAAGTCAAAAAGCCACACTCCCTAAACCATGAGAGAGTTTATTTTTATATTCCTGCTAAAGCACAGTGAACAACATCTTTAATGAAGAGGTTTAGTGGGAGGCATCTACCACAGCGCACTTCAAACTGAAACATCACATTAGGATTTCTGGAGACTGAACTAACATTTCTCTGGATTTTGTTTCTGGGGATATACTTGAAATTGAACCTGGTGTACTGTGTACACAAAAAGTTGCTTTAGATCTTAAAAGTGTGCTTTTCTCCCTTTGAGTTATAAAAGATAGTCCAAGTCTTTCATTAAGCTCTGGAAACAGTACCCAAAAGAAAACAAAATACATCTTTATTCTCATTCACACAGTCTTCTGTACTGAGCAGGTCAGCTTTTCTTTTATCTTCAGCTTTCCTCCCCCGTCTGTCCTCTGAGATGTCTCAAAAGCATTTTACTTGGGTCCTCATTCCCTGCCCTGGAAGCATTATCTATATTTTGGGAGTGCTTTGCTGCATCCAGTCTCCGCACTTAAGTCTTGTGTGTTCCATCATCATCTTTTATATAACACCACTTCCGCTGCTGAAGTGTTACAGCACTGGGCTTGTATTTCACTGAAAACAGTATGACAGCAGAAATCAATTTGTTCACTCATATGCAGAAAAAACAATTTATGTTCATTAGCATATGCGTTCCTTTTTTTTTTTTTTTGAAGAATCCTTTTTTATGTCTTATTGTTTGGATTTATACACATTTTATTTAAAGGCATTTTACAAATAGGTTTTTTTCTCTGAAACAGATTTAAATAGTTATTTCTCCAAACCCATCACAACAGCCATTATGCCCACTTTAGCATTTCATTGGTTTCGCTCCCAATGATAATAGCATATTTATGTACTTTATGAGAAACAATTCCTCTTTAATCTGCTTAGAAGGAGACATAATGTTTCCCAAATAGAAGACGATGAAAAGTGTAAGCATACCATACTCCCATGGCTATCTGCACACACATTATTGCATGGTTCAGGAAAAATAAACTTAATTAATAAAAATTATTGGTTTGATTTCACTACAAAGCAGAGTTTGAAAAACTAGGAATTATAAATCATTATTTAAGACAGACATGTTGTTTGTGATGCCTTATTGAAGAAATAATTAGCTGTAGGAATTTCAGTTATATTTCACTTATTTAGAAAGGCAAAAAACATACCCAAATGAACACAATATGAATTTATTTGGATTTTTCTTTGAATGCTTAGATATTATCATTTTTCTAAAAATTTCAAGTTACTAAGTATGAATAGGGTTTTTCTATAGAAGAAAGTTGCAAAAATGTTTAACCATTTCTCTTACACAGTGTACTGATTATGTGGCTTGGCAATGTGACTTTTAACTTATTTTCACTATATTTTATTTTGTCAAAGTATACATTACTTCCACGACTTGGAAATATTAAGAGCATCAAGAAGTACATCAGAGTGAAATTGGATATCAGGCAATAGAGTCAAACTTTGAGTTTCTTAAGGCTTCAATGTTGAAAGTTCTGAATTTTTAAAACTTTTTTGCATGACCTTGTTTCTAGCACTATCTATAGTTGCACTGAATAACATATTTCTATCTCTATCACATAGTGAATGCATCTTTTTTTTCTTTCTTTAGTCATTGTTTGAGGCATAAAATTCAGATGTATATATTTAAAACTAAACTTTCTTCTCTAATGCACTGTGAAATTTTTCAAGTGTATTTTCTATAGAACTAGACAGAATGTGGCTTTGTTATGATATGGGAATAGGTTTATGCATATACAATAAATAACAATTTAGTATAATTCAGTGACATACATTGAAAATTACATGAAATGTAAACAAGTTAATTATGCTTATTTCATTTCAAAATTACTTCTACTTGGTTTCAAATATATAGCATGTATCTGACAAACTTTTCACAAATAAAATATATAATTTCTAAAATTATTTTTTATTTTAAAAATGCAAACAGTTACAAATAAATCCTTATCTTTGACAGTTTTGTCTGACAGATCTTTACTGAATCTGATGTAAATATAACAGAACAATAATATTTACTCTCCTCTTTTTTTCTTTGTTTTGTTTTTTCGAGACAGGATCTTGCTATGCAGTTCAGGCTTATCTTGAACTCACTATGTAGCCCATACTGGCCTTGAACTCAAGGAGATCCTACTATCTCAGCCTTCAGAGTGCTGGGGTTACAGTCATGCAAAACCACACCCAACTTATTTTTTAATATTACTAATTTTTAAAAGTGCGACAGTCCTTTTTAAAAATTGTGATTGTTGTGGAGTTTGAGAAGCTAATAATTTCATGTCATAATACAGCCACCAAAAATGAATTTTAAAAAGGCAATCATGTAACGTTCCATCCTATATTTTAATTAGATGACTACTTTGGAGATTATGTAGCAGAGATATAATGACCATATATAAAAAATTGTGTTCCTTTTCTATGGAATATTCTATTATAATATGAAGATTATAATTTTTTTGATACCAGGGATCGAGCTTATGACCTAATGTTTGCCAGTCTGGCACTTTCACCATTGAGCTAAATCCCTGGCTGGGTAAATTATTTCTAAAAGTTAAAATATTTATCTTCAATTGACAGATGACTCATTTGTTATATTTCATACATACATCAATTATTAAATTTCTCAGTGTAAACATTTTTGAACTTTTAAATTACTTGCCACTATAAGAATAAAGCTTAATTGCTAGAATAATAAGTAAAACATAATGTTGCAAGTTATATAATGACATTCCTACATGAGAGACTTAAATTTTAAAACATGTCAAAACTCACAAATTGGTCTTCAAGTCTCATACTGTTAGTTTTTAAATTTCTAATAGGATGCAGAGTTATGAGGTTGTTCACTTAACTACTTAGTTGAGAATGTGATTAAAAGCCACCAATATTCTATAAACCTTACTTCTAAGGAAGTATTACAAATATCTGTCAAATAACCAAATGACCAGTAGGAGAGACCTGAGTTAGTAAGCTACTGAATGTGACAGGCCATTAAAAAAATACTTCAGGCAGTCAAAATCTGTTAAACAAGTGCTTACCTGTACTTAATCTTACATAAGGTTGGCCATTTATAGCTTTGAATGGTTTAATACACATTTTAGTTATGTTCTTCAAGATATAGAGATTAAAAAATGCTCTGCAAGATAAAGACATGTTTTTATATATTCCACATTGTTATTTAGGAAGTAGTTGTTCAGGTTACAAGATTTAGGTATGAAAAAAATGATCAAACAAACAATGAGAACGCAAACTTCTTTTTGATGAATTTACAGAGATCAGTACTATAATTATCTTGCATTTATATATATATATATGACTTTTTAAACTATCTTGCTATCTTTAGTGATGATATAATTTTAATGTATAAAGTATAATACAATTAGTATTTAAAGTGCCTAACTACTGTGAACTGTAAAATTATCAGTAAATATTTTTGTATATAATAGTTTTGGATAATTTGTCAATCTTAAAATATGAACCAATGCATTTTTTTGTTGTTTGTTGGTTGGTTGGTTTTGGTGCCAGGGATGGAACTCACAACCTTGTACTTACCAGGGAAGCACTTGAGCCACTGAGCTAAATCTGTGGCCCCTTACCTTAAAATATGAACCTATACTAACAACTTTAGAAAAGAAAATAAGAGAAGTTTTAAAGGATTAAAATTTTGTCATGGAGGAAGAGCACATGTCCACTTCCTTTCATCACGTGTTTTCAAATTATAGACATTACTTCCCAACAAAAGTGTACACATATATATTATTTGATATAATATATTTGATATATATTTACTTCATATATAGTGTGTATATACAATTAGCTAAGCACATCTATATGTATGTATGTACATGTATACATAATGAAACAGAAGGAGAGGAGGGAGAGAGATCAATTTGCAGTGAGGATTTAGCTCAGGCAGTTATGGAATCTGAAAAATTCTAAGATCTGTGATGTGAGTCAGCAAGATAGAGACCTGCAGACCTGATAGCACAGCTGCAGCCTGAATCTGCAGACTTCAAAACACGGACAGCTGCAGGGGGTGAGGGCTGGTTAGAAAAGTGATGGGCTCAAAATCTGGGAAGAGCTGATGTTCTAATTTGAAAGAAGTCAGGCAGGGAAAACTCTCTCCCTTCAGTGAGACTCAGACTTTGCTTTACACTCAGACCTACAGTTGAGTGCATGAGATCCTTACTTACTAGAGATGGCAAAGTACCTGATCATTCTATCGAGTAAATGTGAATCTTTCACAGGTCCACCACCACACAGCAGAGTGAAGATGGATACATGAGGAAATGTATGTGTGCTTAAATGTATGTATACATATTTTCCACTTGAACAATAGCTTATAGATTGCACTATTGATATGATTTTCTTAACTAGTGGGAACAACCTGCTGTTTAGTTGATAGTTCCTATATCTGAAGGTCAGGCATAGAGGATGAAGACTTCCTGGTGGAGAAAGTTCTGTAGGTTGTCTACTTTTGCTGCCCTGTAGAGAGAAATAGCCAAGGTACTAATTTTTCTCCCACTGTTGCTTTCTATGAGCTTCCTAAAAATTTACCCCAGTCTAATTCTTCAGCAGCTTTCTTATAGCAAACCATGTGCGGTTATTTTTCTCTGTTTCAGGATTATGTGTCTACTTTAGTTTTCACATTCCTAAAGACACAGGATAGAGCACTTTCAGAGAAATCAGAGCCTTGATTGTTTGGAAGATAAATCCCTTGTTCTTGCTGCTGTGTTTTGCTGGATAGAGCATTTTTTCTCATATTGAGCAAGTCTCTGTGTGGAAGTCTACATGGCAACACTCCTGTATCTATTCCAGCTGAGTACGATAGACCTGTGCCTCTGCATATGTGGGTATCACTGAGCTTTTGTTCCAAAGCTGCCTGCGTGTGAGGTGCAGACTGAAGAGTGAGGAAAGGGTTCTGGGAAAGCGGTGCATAAAAACATTGGTTCCTTTTTCCTAGTATTCTCTCCATTTCTAAATATTACTCTTCATCTGCTGGCCCCATGAGATAATCAAGGCTGTATGAAAGCCTTTCAGGTTATCACCTCCTCCCGGAATCCACCATTAAAATTTGTCAAAAAAAAGTGAATAAAAGATCATTTAAATCAGTTTGATTCGAAATTTTCTCATATTTGCCACCCAAAGTATCTTAACACTGATATCAACGATAAGTATTAATAATATTGCACCAATAATAACACTAATAATGTCAATGGTAAGTATAGGACATAACCTGTTGTATTACAAATTTACCCCAAATCTCCAGAAATATACATGCTAAAATTAATAAATATTACAGCAATGTCATAAATAGTCTTTTATTTGACTTTTAGACAGATTTGAGTTTTTATCTAAGGAATATGTAAGCCTGTGGGTAAATTTCAGCCTAAATGTACAGTCATATGTCTATGAAAGAACAAATTTCTGATTCTCTACAGAAAGCAGTTAATGCTGAAAAAATTGGTGATCTAATTCAAGCTAATTCTGTATTAGAATCATTGAATGAATTCATGTTATACAGAATAAATAGCATAAAATTAAGGAATTATCTTGTCCTGTGAACAGCAATACTTACTTTCTAAGTAGGTAAGGTTATGCTGCAGTGAAAGCATTCTGCACACAAATAACAATTTTTTTTGCATAAGAAACTGGAAAGAATATTAAATTCTGTAAGAACCTATTCCTGCTTACTCACGAGCAAATTATTTATAATGCTAATTGAGAAATCATAAATTCCACTTGGGTTTGACATATTGAAATGCATTAGTCTGTGATAAAGAGGTATAATTTCATGACATTTATTCCTTCATTCATCAGTCAAGGTCTAGTGGCATAATATATGTCACTTTATGTATTTTGAAGTTTATGATCTAAGGACTTTCTTAAGGTCACAGAGCCAGTGCTGTCAAAACCCCTTTGGAATCTAACTAGAGAAGATTCCATTTTAGGAGTTCACAGTAATATCAAATATTATCTTCGTTTTCTCATCGCTGGAGAAAACACCTGACACCTGCAGCTTAATGAAGGATAAGTTTAGTTCGGCTCAAAGTTTGTGGAGGTTTCAGTCCACAGTTGACTGACTCCAAGGCAAGGCAAATCAACATGGCAGAGGAAGCGTGGCCTGGGCAGTGGCCTGGAGTAGAGACAACCTGAGGGAGCAGGACAGAGATCTACCCTTTCTGGCGACAGCCCCACTGATCCACATCTTCTGACCACATCCCATCTCCTAACAACTGCCCCACCTCGGAGCCCATGGACCTCTTGAGGGACATCAAGATATACGTCACAACAAATACACTGTAACAAAGGACTGGAAAGAAACAATAAGGTGGTTGCCAGGGACTGAGGTAAAAGGGAAATGTTGACGGCATTGTTAAAGAGGACAGAGTTTCCGACAGGCAAGGTAAATATGCTCAGTAGAACTACTCAACAGCATAGTGCCATAGCTAAGGATACTGTATTTTACAGTTTAAATTTGGTAAGAAGCCAGGTCGTGTGTGATTTGTTCTTACAAAACAACACCGAATATAATGGAGCAGGAATAAATTTTGAAAAAGATGACTGTAAGGGAAAAACATGTGCTTAGAACATGCAAGCTCTGGGTTCAATCTCTTGAACCAAAGGAAAATAGACCTGTACTCATTAAAAGCAGGCAGCTTTTTAAATGAAAGTCACATCTGACTGCGCTTTGACAAAGAAAGTATTCTTTACATTTTATTTCCTGCAAGAGTTTGCGAGGAACTGATTTTCTGTCACTACTTGTATTAGTTTTGTAACTTTTTATAGAAATCATTTTAATAAAAGTTATCTAATTTGTTTGCATATGTTTGATTACAGTACTCTTTTGAACTCATTTTATTCCAGAAAGAGAAAAATCCATATAATAAGATTAAAATATATTACCTCGTTGGCTGGCTTTTATGTGGTACCCAAGGGGCTAAACGAATAGGAAATGTGTGGCATGAATTGTGCATACGTTAATCATAAATGTTAAATATATGATAGAATATGTCTGAATCCCACCAAATGTCAGGAAATGCTAGGTTTTTAAAAAAAAACAATTTAGGTATTATGTTTCTATCAGATAGTGCCATGTTTTTAAACTGCCTCTATTAAGGATATCATTCTAGATTATTACCCTAGATATTTTATTTTCATTATGTTTTATTATTTTCAAGTCACTGAAATTTCTTCTCATTCATATTATATCTTCTGTTAAAAATTTATGTTTCTCATTTACTTTGTGATTTTTCGTTTTTCTACTCTATAATTGTTTATCACACTTATGTGTGCCTGCTTGGAGATTAATTATACTAACAATTTTAGATAGTTAAATGAGTAAATAAGAAATGTAAAAAATAAATACCTCTGAAATAAAAAGGTTTTACTTTGAGACCCATAATTATTTATATTCCCTGATTTAAAAGTTTTTGTTTCCAGGAAAAGATTCGTGATTGAACTATGGAATTAACGTGTTCATGATATTATTATTTTCCTTATAACCGTGAAGTAAAAAAAAAAAAGGAGCATCACAAGATTAAAAGAATCAAGACTATACTCAGAATGAAACATATAAGATAAAATACAAAATATTCCCACAGCTTTATTAAAGAAAACTCAGTGAGTAAAAAACTACTATGAAATAAAATATGTTTTGTAAAACCTTGGGATATTTTCTAAGTATTACTATAGAAAACTTTTGTCTTTATACTTCCTGGAAAGAAGCTTGACCTTCAGTATGCATAATTCAAAAAATATTATTTTACAAGCCATCTCCCTAAGTGATTGTACCTATGAATTAAATATAAAATATAGAGTTGCTTCTAGGGAATATGGACTATACTGACAGTATCTAAAAGTTCTATATTAAATGCACACAGACTGCATTCCTGTAACAGTTGGAAAAAAATAGAAAACTATGGAACTTTGAAACATTTCTAGTGAGGAGAAGAATAACGTGAATATGGCCAGACTGTGTTGCTATGACAACCATAACTTCTCTATTTCTAAGCATTCTTGCATTTAAACTTTCAGCTTTCAGGTTGTAGTGCCTCCCCCACCCCCAATCTATCTGATACATATGTGAAAATGCTGACAAAAGTATAAAAAGGAAAAAATATTCATGGAACTTCTGAAATAGTATCCAACAAAAAGAAACTTTAAAGTAGAAAACATGCTGACTATAAAACATACTTTTTTTCTAATATAAAAAACGTGCGCATGTGTGCATGTAAGGAATGTTATTAACTCTGGTAGATTTTTGTTAGAAATGCAAATCTAAAAACAAGGAAAAGGAACTTTAAAATCAGCAACAGTTATCTTTCCTGAAAATACATTTTGGGAAATATTCTTAGAAATATTTTGGTAGGGTTACCTCATCTCATTAAAAACAATTCATGTACACTTACATATCAAAATTATGTAATCAAAGCAAAGTATATAATATGAAAAAGCTATATATAACTGTCTCCGTTATAAAATATAGATTCTTTAACTAGTTCAAAAACTTTTATTATGAATTAGAATGGGAAAGATGACAAAATGGTGCTATTCTTTTATTTAAAGTATCATTTAATCTCTACAGCTATGCCTTGGATTAAAATTATATATTTTAATTCTTTAGTTATAGAGATCCCAGCTGAGAAAATTTAACTAATTTAGACAGTTTAGGTGAAACAGTTAAATAATTTCTGGGTAATAGAAAATCAGATTATGTAGATATGCTGTTTTATATTTATTTCAGAATAATAGAGTTATATAATTAATCACAAATCCCTGTCTAGTATTTCTGCTATTAATTTTTTGGCAATTTCTTGATAGCTATTTCTATAGACATTATTTCAGACTAATTTATGATGATGTTCAGAACAAAACTATAAGTATGCTAGTGTCCAACAACACATATGAGCAGCGTATTTTTCAAGAAAATGAAATAATCATTATTGTCAGTATCTGATGCTTCAAATCCACTGATTTATCTCTGTTGATTTCCCTTTACTTGAGAGGATGTATGAATTCTAATTTCTACATAAGTTTTAAAAATATTAGTTCTCTGTTGTGATAACTAAAGACAAACTTACTGTTTCTCCTAAATTGTGTGTTAATATGTGCACATGTGCACTTACTTACGTATCTCTGTAGAATACTGTTCTAGAAATATAAAGTGCATTTTTTGAAATGTAAAACTAGAATTTCAATTCAAGGGCTCAACTCAAACATGGATTATTGGTCTATGCTTACACCACAGGACTAGCGCATAATTTTTTCCTCTGAAATCTTATCTCCTAGCCCACATTTCTAGCACTGTCAGTTCCACTTCTAGTTCTAGCTCCAGCTGCAGCTCTAGTTCCAGCTGTAGCTCTGACTTTAGCTCTAGCTATCTCTCTGGATCTGTCTAAAACTTAATGTATTTTTAATGAAAATACTTTGAAGGGTACCAATGTATCACTCTCTGGCTAGTCACTCAGAAAATATCAGATATACTGTGCATTTTAGGAAGGAAGAATTGTACCTTAATTGTAGCTAAACATTTATTTCGTGACTACTGTATGTTACAGGATTATTCTGCATTTAGTTGTGGTGGTTTCTAATTTCATCTTCAACAGGGGAAGATATTTTAATTCAACACACAATAATAATTCCTCCTATGTCACATAATTTGTGAAATCAGAGTCAGCAATTTGGAAATTGATGTAACTAATCCAAAGCTCATTTCCTTCATAAGTTCAGTAAAATCCTAAACTAAGAAAAGAATAGTCAACAAGGAATAATCTTTCATCTCTGTGAATTATTTCATAGGAATTAAAGTAATGTCTCACTTTTATAAAATTATATTTTTTAATGTTTTGAAAAATTTACTTGATTCTCTCATGTAGGAGTCCCAACAATGCTGTGTTCTAGGCATCCTTCTTGTCTCCACAGTATAACTTATAAAACTATGATTTACAGTGCAAGCGTATATAGGAAAAACCACACACATAATAAGTAGTATTGCAGGAGTATGATTTTAAACAATTTGTCTCCATAACATGCTCTTGTAATGGCAACCAGTGTTGTAGATACAACATGGGTTTTGAACTAAGAGTTCCTGACTCATAAGCTCTGCATCTGAATTTCTTTCTAATTTTGGCAATGGCAGTGTTTCATGAAGGTACTCCAGAGAAAGAGAACAAGTATAATGTGCATATGTATATAAAGAGACGTATTTGAAGGAACTGGCTGGCATGCATGTTGAAACATGATGAGTGCTATGTCTGATGGTGAAAGCTAGCAGGCTAAAAATTGTTCTGGATCATCAGGGTGGGGTCAGTGTTATTACAAGTATCATTAAAGAACCAAAAAAGGAAAAATGAGGATAGAATCAAAATTAACCGAGATGAAGGTAGTAGAAAAGATACTGTGTTTCTGGCTTTTAAAATGAGAAACAAAACCATAAATTAAGGCATGCAGGACTCTTCCTGAATCCTAAAAAGGGCAACAAAATGTATTTTCCACAAGAGCCTCCAGGAAGAACGCAGTCTTTTATACTTTTGACTTGATTCTTTAAGGTATGTTTGAGACCTCTGACGCTGACAAACATAAGATAAATCTTTTGTTGAAAGCCACTAATCTTGCAATGAACATTACTACTGCAGTAGACAGTGTTATATGTCACATGTCA
This sequence comes from Dolichotis patagonum, assembly GCA_004027295.1. NCBI lineage: Eukaryota > Metazoa > Chordata > Mammalia > Rodentia > Caviidae > Dolichotis > Dolichotis patagonum. The sequence goes on along the minus strand of PVJX010000192.1, from coordinate 223,843 downwards.
CATACAAAGTAATTTTGAATGGAGTCAGAGGAGAAAATATTGTTACCTTCCAAGGAAACATGTCAGAATTACAGCACACTTCTCACCAAGAATCTCTTCCAAGCAAGAGACTAAAGTGGAATATTTAAAGTGGTGAAATGAACCCCAGCACTGGTAATGCACATTTATTTATCCAATAAAATTATTCTTGAAATTAAAGATTAATATTTTATCAAGGAAAAAATGAGACAATTCAAAGTCAACAAACCTTCTCTGTAGTAAATACTATAAGCTGCTTTCCAAGGAGAAAAGAAAATTGCATATAAGACACATTTATGTCATGAAGAAGGGAAAAATAACAGTGAGCTATGGTTTAGCTCATATATTGCATTTCATTAATTTATTATTTATTATCATAAAAATTGTATTTGAAGTATCAGTATTGACATGGTGACTATAACATGGGTATAGGAAATGAATCATAGCAATATTATAAACTTGGGGAAGAATGGAGAATGCTGTATTAAACATATATTCTAAAATGGGTAATATATGTATTTTTAAAAAACAATTAGAATAAAGCATATGTTTTCGTTACTTGTTTGTTTCTGGGAAAAAAATGCCAGTCACCCACAATTTAAGAGTAAGTTTTTATTTTAACTCATAGTTTGTAGAAATTTCAGTCCATAGTCAGCTGGCTCCAAGACAGAGCAGCATGTCAGAGGGCATCAAAGAGGAGAAACAGTCCATGGCAGTTCTGACAGGAGCCAGGAAACAGCCTTTCTTCTTTCCCTTTTTATCCGTCAACAATAAAAACCGATTGGTTGATACCACCCATACCCAAGAAGGGGTCTTCACATCACCTATACCCAGAACAGTGTTAAACCAGTAAGTGGACCAATTCATATTCATTATCAATAACTTCCAGATTCTACCTGGGAGGACATAAGACTTTGGGGAACATTTTTGATATTAACTATAGCAGTGTGTAATGTAAACTTTTTGGCAATTGTGATTTTTTAAAAAAGTATAATAAATTTACAAAGAAAAACAGAAGAATGTAAAGTGTGGAAAATCACTTATGTTGGCGGGAAATGGGGAGTGGGACAAGAACATATGCAAAGAGTGAGTGAATATGTAACAGAAACGTGTTGGATATTAACATTTCTACATAGGTATAATAAATATAAGTAGCTTAAATTGCTTAAATAAAATACAGATATCATCATAGTAGATAAAAAGAACAAACCTAACACAAAAACTTTCTTTTAAATATAATTCCACAGATAGATTAAAAGTAATCTGTAGAAGAAAATATATATGATACTAAAAGGAACCAAATGGCAACTGCAGTATTAACATTAATTACAAAGCAGATTTCTAAGTAAGAATATTTCTGAAAAATAATGATGAAATAGTAAATTCTCCATGAAGAAATAATAATCACATATATTTTTTTTAAAAATGTCAAAGTACATGAGATAATACTGAAAGGAGAAACAAATGTACTGTAATTGGTGTACTCACCTATACTCTGCTAGAAAATTAAAATTCTAGCAGGCAGAAAAAAGAAGTATAAATCACCAAGTTAGAATTATCCATTATTGCTATTTAATTCAAATTTGCAGAACAGTACATCCAACAACAGCAGAAGACCTGCTCTCAAACTTAAAGCCTATTCTAAACCAATAATGGTGAGCCATTCAGAACTTTGAATGATATGAACAGATCACTGTGGCATAGGTACCATAGCCATACCACCACTGTTGTAAGCTGTAACACCTTTGGGCCAATTTAAAATGATAACAGTAATACAAAGTATTTTCCCAAACTATATGAGAATTGAAGTGGAATTTAATAAGCTAGTTTAAAGTTCCTAATTATGTTGAAATTGAATATGTTTCTAAATAACACATGCATCAGGGATCTTGCTAAAGAAATCAAGATAACTAGAGGAACAAAGGTATAACTTCCCAATATTTGTGAGCAGTATCATTAAGTGCATTCAGCAAAGGAAAATGAAAGACATAAATATATTCACACCAGCAAACTAAATGAAGAAAATTAATCTATAGCCTAATAAAAAACTTAAAAAAATAGAGAGAAATCAAAAGAAACCGTGAACAGGGATATAATAAAGAAATTTAATGAATTGACCATTAAATAATTGATCAGGAAATATTACAATTGAGTAAGATCTCTCTAAGACAACAGAGTAAGGTCATAGGTGATTTTTATGGAATTCATGTTGTACAGCATGAATATTAAATTCTAGGCATATGAAAATATATATGTATAATGTATATATTATATATATTCTCCTTTAAGAAATAGGATAATAGGATAAAGTTTATTTAAAAGAATGCAACTTTCCAATTCTTACCAACAAAATTTTTCATATATTATAAATTTTTAATGATTAAGAGAAGTATATTAAACTTTGACTATAAATATAAGGCATCACACTATACAAATGGTATTTCTAATATAAATAATAAAAGGTCATTAATATTATGTTATTACCATTAAAAATACTAATAAAGAATACAGTGCAAATGTGTGGTAAAAATTTTGATAATGTAAGTAGAATTATACAATTCTTTGAAAGACATAAACTAATAAACTTACACAAGGAAAGCTACTCAATATGAACAGCTTTATATCTGTTAAATACACTATATGTAAGTTTAAAACAAAAAAGGAAAGTAACCAATATTATGTTTCAGTGATGTATTCTACAGATATTTAAGCAATAAATAGTATTAAAATTCAAGATTTTTTCAACAATATAAGCAGCGGGAACCTTTTTAAACTCCTCTTATGAGGTCAACAGTAGCCCAATAAAGAGGTCGGAGCAAGAAGTTTCAATATATTATCATACAGAAGGGTACTAATGGCTAACAGTATTGTGCTGTACGTTTCAAAAAGTCAGACAAAAGTATCTAAGTGTTTCATTTTAAAGATATAATAGAACTTACAAGAATAGACATGTTTAACCTGAATTTACCACTACAAAATGAGCCTCTCTGAAATAACAAGAATATATTCATTTTAGTATTTATATTTTATTTTTACCTTTGCCCATTCTATACCATATGTTGTTCAAAGTTTATAGATTGGGCTAAGAAGGGAACTAAACATGGAAATGGAGTATAACTCATCAGTTTAAAGCTGTATATTGGCAAAAATATATGTGACATCATGGATACATATAAATGAGGCTCTACTTTTCATAAAAGATAAAAAAGGAAACATTAGTGGGAGAAATGAATCATAAAATGACAGAGTCAAAATGAATATGCTTAACTAAAAAAAGTAATGATTCACAAAGAAAATGGCAGAATTTTAATAAAAGATCACAATTTATATAAATAAAATATTTCATTCTGTTTTTACATATTTTTGAAAATATGCCTAGGACTATGATGTGTGAAAAATCATTAAGAAAATTCATGCCATACTTAATTTTGAAAACTTTTTTTTTGTTTGGACTGAGGATCAAACTCGCAACCTCGTGCTTGCCAGGCAGGCCCTTATGCCACTGAACTAAATCCCTGGCCGCTACTGAAAACAATATTTAAGATTATAGTAATCATGTAAATCTTGATGGCATATACTTTTATTTTTGTTCTTTCGAGTGAATTCTGTAATTCCAATAGTAATAATAATCATAATAAAAAACACTTTACCCTCAGTTTGAAAATGTAATAAAGGTCAGTCTATAGTTAAATTTGCATTAATTATCTAATATTGATTCTTAAAAAGGATAACCAATATGTCAAGAACTCATTGCCATCCCACATCAAGTCACACAAAGTATTTCAGTATGCTCTTCACCATACACTTAAGTATACTTTATGTTATAGCTATAAAGAAACTCTTGTTTATCAATATGGAAAAACTATTTCAAAAGCATGTGTATGTGTTTACTAGGGCTGTTTTTTTAACAGTTGTAGAGCATGAGCTAATATAAATTATTGTCTCCCAGATGTGCTTGCAGCGGCCTGTGATTGTAAAACGTGGAGGTGCCTTCTTCTCAGGGCTTTGATGCATGGGAAATTTGTTTAGTTTCTCTCTGTGAGTTTCTGGTGCTTTTCAGGAAAACTAGTGCCTTCCTTAGCTCAGGTGGTGCATCGCCCTAATCCTTGTATTCATGGATTATGTCTACCAGCCATGGATAGGTTTATGTCATGGCACCCATATTCCCTTCAAGGTGATAATTAAGTCTAAAAAAAGTCATTAAAGTGTGTCCCAAGCAATATAGCAGTAATCATTTACAAAGAGGAGCTTGGGACATGGCCAAGTCCAGAAGGAAAATAATATGAAGATCCAGGAGAAATGACCGTTGCCCACAAGCCAAGGAGAGACCCCAACTCTTCCAGGCTCACTGCACACCTTTATCTCAGCCTTGTATCCTCTGCTACTGTTCTGTTTCTTGAGCCACCCTGACTCTGGTATTTGCTCTAGCAGGCCTGGCAAATGGACAACGCATAGAACACACAGCTTTTAGGAATATACAATGCAGTGCCTAAATTAGCTTCTCTGATTTCCTTTTCGTGTTTTCTTCAACATTGTCGCTACATATTTGGTTAGTTGTTGTGAATTCCTTTTCATTATGGTTTGTACTAGTTTTAAGATTAAAACAATCTATGACATTTTAATTGTGTAAGATGTATTTTTAACTGAACCATATCATAGTTGTGTATGGAAAAGTGAATGATGTTTACATTAGAAAACAGTTTTCCTTTGCAAATGTTGCAAAAGGCAAACATAATGCCAGTCATGCCTATTTGGAAGCACATACAAATTTATCAAAACAGAAGACTGCCCAAGAATTAACGCTTTAAACTTATTGCCTACCACTTTCAAAGTAAAACTGAGCATTGAAAGATCAAATATTCTTTAACAAAGAATGTGAAAGAATGCATTTTTATTTGTTTGTTTCTGGTGCTGGGGTAGCTTTGAGGTCTCTGAAGTAGGTTTCCCCCACAGAGAGATGACCCTGTATCACTAGCCTGCAACTGAGATTTTATGGAAAGTTAAACTCCATTTTGCCAATTTTTGCAACTGATGCAGTTAAGCGCTCCTCTTAAAAGAAAAACTGTGAATGTACTAGTTTCCACATTTTATTTTTAATTTTTAGACCAAGCTGTACATTTCATTTTCCACTGGAAAGGAAAAGAAGATTAAGAATTTACATTCGTGTTTACAAAAATACTAGCATTTTCATAGCAGTATTACACTTACAAATTGCATAATTTGTAACGTCCATTTGTTCATTTACTTAAATAATTTATACTTAACTCTTAAAATACTGGTTCTCAAATTGTACGTGAGGGTTGACTAGAGAGTTTATAAACTATATTGATGCTTAGGTATTAACTCTGGAAATTTTGAGTAATAGATCTGTGGGGATACAGATAGAGGATAATCAAATCTCTTGCTGTTTGGTAAATCTTAAAGAACAAAGACTTTCTCCTTTTCTGTTGTTTTGTTTTGAAAACGAAGAAGACTAAACTAGAATATAACTATATTGAGGGAAGAAGCTAATTGAGAATACTTGATTCAGAAGGAAGCAACAAAATAATTTCTTAGCAACAAAATAATTCTGATAAAATTGTGCTATGACTAATATAAAATGCTACATCTCTTTTAGCATGTAGGGATAGGGAAGTTTAATGGTTTTTATTTCTTCTAAGGTTTAATATTTTACTCTATCCATATCAATGTATTTTTCTAAAAATCAACTCTCAAAAGAAGTTATATAAAAAATACTATTAAATGACCAAAATTGTACATATTGAGATTCCTACATTAGCTTTCTTCTAAAGTTGGTTTCTACACATCTACATACAAGTTACTTAAACTTCAGAATCTCTTATGTAAAAAAATATTTTGAGCATCTACATGTCTCTTTCAGATGACCTTTCCCCCCTCTCTTTTCAGTTATAATTCTGTACAACACTGTTTTCCTTTGATAGTTGATGTGAATGTACTTAAACATTACATCTCAATTTGAATTCAAACTCATTCAACAGGGGTTGAAAAATATCTGTAATTATGTGCTTTGTATATGTAGCTTTTGGGCTAAAATGATTTTCTCAGACACTGTTTACTGCCTGCTGCTGGGGTTTAATGAAAATTGTTATAGGTTGGCAAGAATGAAATTTCATGTAAAATGGGTCTCAGACCATGTTATCCTCTCCTGTTCACTGTAGTGTCACAAAACGCTGAATGACTTTCTAAATTGTTATACAGTTTTAAGGATAATCAAGTCTAAAGGAGGCTAGAAAGGTTAAGTATTCTCCTTGCTATTTCTTTTTGTTTGTATCTTATTTTAACAAATTCTTATAATTTATTTACAAGATTGATGTAGACAATAGGCAATAAAGTCCATTATTTTTAAAAATGAGTTTCACTTTGGTATTGAAATGCAATAGTGTGCTTTCCAACTTAATTGTGTTAAGATAAAAATATTCTTCTAAAATTTGATTAATGACAAAAATTAATTTTCAGAAAACTAATATTCACTACGGAAATTTTAATTGACTAAGTAACCTTCCATATATTTATTTATTCTTTGTGATGATTCAATATAGCAATAGGTAATATGATTGCAAATTAATAGTAAACATCAAAAAATCATCTTGTAGTCATCAAAAAATGAAATATTCTCTGGACAGCCATACAGAAGTGCAACCCTGAGGCCTGAAGCCTGCGAGCTTATCCCATAGTCGACGCCCTTACCTGCTGTGCCTGACAAACGAAGAAACTAAGATGACAAATTTCAAGCATGAACTCAAGGCAGACTAAGAGAATTTCTGCCTTCTGTAATGACAGGATAAACATCCAGTGCAGTGCTTTGGCTATGGACTCCAGAGACACTGAAAAAAAAAATATTTTTTAATCCTTCTGGAAAGTATGGGTAAGTGTTATAGAGGGTATCCTGTCTTATTTCCTGGGATGGTGAATGTGCTGAGACATCACCCACGCATTTGTGATGGTCACGGTAACTTTGCAGGTGTAATGAGGGCCATCAAACAGTTGGCTATAAAATTCGAAGATTAGCCTGGATTTTCTATGTGATGCAATGTAATCACATGAACCATTAAAAGCCAAAGTGGAAGAAGTCAGGGATTTAAGCATGAAACCACTTCCTCATTTCTTAGATTGCTTGAAGTAGCAGTGAGCCAGATGGAAAGGATAAGAAGGAAATTAGTTTTGTCAAAAAACAGGCAGTCCAGAAAGGATCATAAGACTTAAATGGGGACCACATCCCTGTAGCCGCCTGAATTTTGATCTTGTTAGATGCTGAGGACAGGAAAATTACTATGCTCTGCTAACCTACAGAAAATGTGTGTGAATAGATTAGGGACTTAAAGTGTCAAGTATGTGATAAATTGTTGCAACACCAACAGAAATTTAATTAATCCAGAGAGCTAGTGTGTCACTGAGGACTTGCACCTCTAATATTTTGAAAGCTGATCTAGCACTTGGGAATATCTGTACCTTGGGAACATGGGTGACTGCTAAGGAGTAAACTGGAGGCTCTTACAGACAAGGGCTTTTGTTTTCTAGAAATTCAAACCCTACACTCAGTGGGATAGGATTAGGAGGTAATTTTGCCACTAAGAACAATTGACGATGTCTGCAAATAGTTATGAGTGTCACTATTTAGGAGAGAAGAGTACTACTGATTAACTGATGACATCAAAGGATGTTTTACATCTAAACTGGGCTGGGGATTTAGCTCAATGGCATAAGAACCTGCCTGGCAAGCGTAAGGTCGTTAGTTCGATCCCCGGAACCGCAGAAAAAAAAATGCATCTAAACTACATAGGTTACCCCAAGACAAATACTCACCTCTCTCAAACTGACAATTCATGTGTCACACATACGTGAAATCCTAGGTTGCTGCCACATGTGGATGCATAAGAATAGCAAAAACAAATCTTTTGTGAATTACTTAAGCTCCTAGTCTTCAAGAAGTTAACATATACTTTATGGGTAAGCAGTCCAGCATGAAGTAGATAATAATTAAGCAATTTAGGAGATAAGACATTAATAAAAATAAGGAATGGGATGATGGAGACAGGCAGAGAAAATTCTGATGAAGAAATCATCACAGACTTCTAGAAACTGCTACATCTATTCCAGAGAAGATAAATTAAAAGATTGAGTGTTTTGACAAAGGAATAGAAAATATGTAATGTGACATATCAGAATGCAAAAGGTGACTAACATTATTAGCAATTATTAGCATTCTAAATTAGAAATTTAGAATTCAATTAATATTTTTAGAAGTACAGGAGATAAAAAATAATTACTGACAGAAGAGTTAAAGGCTATGGAAAGCTAAAGAAATAACAAGAAGTATTAAATATGTTGAAAGCAAATTTAGGGCAGTTAACATATTTAGTTGTAATCTCATGTAATAAGAGAATAGTTGGAGCAATTGAGAACAAAAGTTTAGAAAGTCTTCAGATTTATTAGAAATGAATGAATCAGTAATTTGCAGAGTTATAGATACAAAAACTGCAACTTTAAATAGGATAAATTCAAGGAAATTCACATTTAAGTACAAGAAATTTAAAGTGACTGTAACAAAAAGCCACATGAAATGACATACTACATTCAGAGAAAGAGATGAAAACCAATTTTTTAAAAAAAAAACAACAAAAGTGAAATGAGTGAGAAATATCTTCAGTGTAATGAAATGTGTTCTTGTTTCTCATTTTCTAGTTAATGTTAAATAAAGACATTGCACATAGAATTAATTTCTACATTGAACTGACTGTGTAAAGTTAAATATCTTATCTACTGCGATAGGAAAGCCAAATTTTACTGCCAACTTGGATTTTGCTTTTTCTTTCCAAGTGAAATATTCTATTGCTTTGATACCAGGCCATCATATTTCTCAGAAATTATGCATGAGTTAAAAGGTACACACAAAATTCTGCACTTGAACGTTTATAACAGTTTTATTCATAATTAAAAAATCTTGGAAGAAGTGAGATAATCTTTACTAAGTGACTGAATAAGTTATAATATATCCAGTTGGTGGACTGATATTTACTACAAAAAAGAAATAAGTTATCAGGTCACAAAAAGATAAGTAACTGTAAGTGCATATTTCTAACTGAACTAAGCAAATCTGAAAAGGCTTCATACAGTGTGTTTCCAATTATGTAGCATTCTAGATAAGGCAGAACTAGAGACAGTGAGATGAACAGTGGGTACTAGGTCTGTCATGAGGGCTATCTACTCTAAAGGTAGTACCCCCTACACAAGGCAGATTGGTAGTAAAGGTAGTAAAGCTAGATGCCTGCCACTGTGTGTGTCTTATAATGCAGAAAATGAACAACAAAAGTGAGTTTTCATGTAAACTTCGTACCTTTGGTGACAAGGGTATGTTAAAAGTAGGTTCATCAATGGCAACAAATGTGTCAATTTGTTGCAAAATGTTGATAATGGGAATAAGAGATCTATAAGAATTCTATAACTGTCCATATATTTTTCTGTACACCTAAATATCCTTAAAAGATAAAGTATATTTAAAAATAAAAAGTCTACTGTAAGTGTATACAATAAAACATATTTACATTTTAAAGGAGGATGAAAGTGTATATATCTCAATTTATTTCCTGTCTTCTGCCTCAACATTTTAGCAAAATATGTGTTTATTTGGTAAATGGTCCTTTCTTCAGAAATATGCCATTCGGATTTGAATGTTTGTATTGTCTGCACATGTCATGGTGAATTCTAAGCCATGGTGATGGTACTGTGGCTTTGATGGGGAGGTAGATCCCCTTTCTGATCAGATACTTTATGAAGGTGATTAATGCCCTGATAGGAGAGAGTCCAGAAAGTTACCTCCTACCTTCTTTCAAAATACATTTCTATGTTTATAATTGACTAAATTTATGATATTTTTCTATAGTGGCCCACATACATTAAGTCACATATAATATAGAGTTTGTTCATTGTTTCACTAAACTCATGCAGAATGAATAAATCACAGTGAAAGGAAAAAAAGAGATAGGACCACATTAATCTCAGTGCTATGGTAAATAGTGTTTCCAGAGTTTCCTTCTGAAGGGTGAAAATATATCTTTCATTCTTGATGCTATATCCAAACACACAAGTCTGGATTATATTTTCTCCTTAACAAAGCATGCTTATCTAATAGTTTGCTTTCTTTAGTTTTTACTAAAATCTCTAAGTTACACTTTCTATACCTGAGAATACTGAAGCTTAGGTATAATTTTTGTGTGATATTCTAGAGGTGGAAATTATAATACTGTCATTCAAACCTAATTTTTTCTGTTTTACTGTTTCATTTCATACTATTAATCTTGAGGTGATAGTCAGCCTATAAGAATTATCTTAAATATAAAATTTCAGCACACTAAAATTATGCTGATATGTTAAAGCGAATCATGTGTGCTGGTTTGTTACAGACACTCCTGTTGAAAACATAATTGGTAAAAGTGTTTTGAAAAACTTTGAAAATATATGAAGAACTTCTTTCAGTTCTAAGTAATTCATTTAGTTCCAAGATATCCCAGCATTATCACAGCTATGTTTATGATAGTAAGAAAACTGACCCAACCTAGAAATAGAAAAATACTAGGTCAGCCATAACATTGTAAAAACATGGAATATTATGTGGCTATTTAAAAATGATATTTTGTATAATTTTTAATGACACCAAGATATGAAATTGTGGAAAATGTGAAGTAATATATTGGCAATGGTAAATCAACCTTATGTGTATAACGTGAGCTCATCTCTCTTTTGCAACTTTTGGCTGTGTGAGATTAAGAAATTCTCTTTTCATGAGTTATTTTACTCGAGTAAAGTGGGGAAAATTGCTGCACATACTGTTTATCAGAGTTTTGTGAGGACTGAGGAGAAAGTAGATCTAATGTATAGAATATTTCTTACAGCTTAGTATGTGAAATGGTTGCATGTGATTTTTATAGTTTATGAAGTAACAGTGTTTTTTTTTATTTTTTTCTGTCTCAGAAACTATCTTTCATAAGGAATTATCCCTAAAATACCTTAGTACCTAATACCTGGTAACTCCCACTTCACCAATTTTCCCTCCCCCACTTAGGATTACCTAAACAAATATTTTAAAAGACAATAAGGAAATAAAGTGAATTGTCTTAAAGCTGTGATCGCAAAATACAGAATCAGCACTGAGGTTCTGGAATATTCTGGGGTCCTAGAACAATAATTGTGATGAGAGACATTCAAAAGCTTTTGCCTAGAGTAGGTCTATTTTTGTATTACCTATTCATGAAGCCTACATAAACATCTTAAGCTGTTTCCCTCAACTCAACTGCTGTTTTGCATCTAGTATAACTGCAAATATTTCACTATCTACTATCAGGCTGCAGTCTGTGGTTGGCCACTTAATAAGTCTTTTGTTCCCTTGGATACAGAAATGCAAGTGAACCTATAATTTGACAATAGCGTCTTTATAATTTGCATATGTAATCCACAATCATATATATCATATATATATCATATATATAACATATATATGTAACAATCATATATAACATATATATAACATAATGTATAACATATATATAACATATATATAACAATTACATATATATATATATATATATATATATATATATATATATACTTGGTATAAGACTGATATGATGAGGTGGATTTGACTTAAGAGTATAGAAAGCAGTGGATGTATTTTTTTCTTCAACCTCTTTGTACCCTTTGCACCTTGGTAAAGCTGTGAAATTTCCTGCAATGAGCAAGTCGTGCATTTGTAATAAGAAAAAAAAGCACTGAAACAAAAGTCTTACAAGCCTTTTAGAGAAAAGGTTTAGCAATTACCTTCTTTACAGTAGTGTTATATTTTCTGATTTTCTCAGAGTTACTGTAGAGACACTTTGAATTATATTGCCCCTCAACCACAAAGTGCTTCTCAGTGTTTACAAGCTATATTTAAAGGGACTCCCCTAGTGAAATGCAGCTTCATTTAGGGTGATATTTTACAATAATTCTGAATTTGAATGATGTAACAGGAATAGAAGCACCAGAATTATACACTTCCCTCATGTATGATTCAAGGTACATAAACACATATGGGCAGAAACACAAATTTAGCATCAATTTTAGAGTTTTCCCTTAGAGAGCAGTTATTTTCATCCACACTCATTTTTCTTTCATACTTGTTATACAAGCACACACAATTTCCTGTGTGAATATAGATATGCATCTGCTTCAAGAGGACATGTGTATAAAGTAGCTAAAGGCTGCAGCTATGTGTACTCATATTTGGAAAGACATCTGGGTAGGTTTGTTTTACTCTGATTTAACTTTGCAAAAGTCTTGTACTTCACTTGAATTTTTGAGTACTTGAACCAACTGTGGACTCTTGACTCTGCATGACATACGCACTATTTATCATACTTACTCATCATAGTCATAATTGCAAACCTAGGGTCAGTCATTGTGAATTTAAACTGTATTAATTCTAATAAAAAGTCCCTGGTTAATAATTTCTCTTTGAAGCAAGTTATGGTTTTTAAATAAAGAGTGGTACAATATCACTTCACTTTATGTTTCTGCTGAGGACTATGTGGTCCTTTGCAGGAGATGAGCAAAGTACCACCTCTTACACTGATTCTAGGTCTCAGGCTACTTAGTTAGGAAAGAAACGTGCTGACTGCATACCAGGCAATAGGCTTGTGGTTGGGGAAGCAGGATTGTCTAAGAGATGTCAGGTTTTCTGGGGGCTCCTTTCATGGAAGGAATAAATGCAGCCTGATGAATCAGGATCTAAGATGCATGTTACAATATTGTCACAAAAGTGAAAGGAGATACCCACCAATGCAGTCAAAAAGCAAAGGGGACAAGTGTCGCCAAAAACTTTTCCATCAGAGACCCACATTAGAGATGTCACAAATGTTGTCCATTCCATTCTCATCATCTTTATTATTCTAATGTAAATGCAGAAGTTGGTTGATAGAAGAGGTGCTTTTTTACTGTATGGTCCTTGGTGTCCCACAGAAGTGCTGAGAAAGTTGAAAGCCTATTGCATTTGTGTTTCAAAGGCAGCTTCTGAGCAGCTGACATACAATTAATGTGTCCAAGAAAAAGTTCTAGCACTCCACGAATCTTTTGAGCATTATAGAAAATACACATGCAAACAGATTACTGTAATGAAAGGAAATGCTGAAATAAGAACTATGCCCAGACAGCTGAATTCTACTTAGTACCATTAGAAAAGGGATTTTCCAAGGCTCAATTACATTCATGCCACATCCCTGTTTTAAACATTTTAATGAGCAAAGTAATACTTGTGTTAGGACTAAATGCACGCTGAAATAATTCCCACAAAGAATATGAATAATTTTACCAGCTAAGGGAAGAAAAAATGTTTTCTGTACTACACTAGAGACACAAAGTTGTAAAATCAAAAAAAGAACATGGACCCTTCTAAGAAAGATTCATCTGTGTGTATGTGCACATGTGTTTCTATTGATAGTGATGATGTATCTTTTAAGTGCTGGACAGGCAAATTAGTTTCATTATTAGATCAACTATTGATAAATTGTATCACTATATTGTCCAAAAGTAATTCAATCACATTGTATGTTAAAAGAATCCCTGTCCCATTTGAAACATATTTAGGAGAAAGTAGGAACATATCTTTCAAGTATTTCAAATTAATTTGGTGATGGACATTTTATATGTTAATGTAACACACACTCTCCCTAAATAATTTATATTATGGATTTTTACTTTTTATTTTAACAAGACATGTATCCAGTGTACATTCTAGTTTTAGTATACAATTTCTAAAGAAATGTATTTTAGGATAGTCATCATTCTTCTACTTGGGAGAGATTTCTAGCCAGAACTCTTACACGATCTTGGTTTTGGAAGGTAGCATGATCTTGGTCTTCCCAAATTGCAGCACCAGGAGAAATCAATTTCTACTACTTACAAGCTACCCTGTATATAGTATTTTGTCAGAGTAGCCTGAGAAGATTAAATGAGTCTCTTTTCAGAATGGGAGACCATAATGTCCTCTACGTATGAGAATAAAATATACATAAATAGTTGAGAATGATGCATCAGGTATAGACAAAACTCTTGAAAGGCAGGATCCCATTTAAGCCTCAGAACTGTTGCTTGGATTAGATATCATTGCTGAGCCCATATAGATATGGAGGTGGAGCCCAAGACAAACTGAATAGCAAGTTCAAGGTAATATAACTAATTACAGGAAAGAGAGGTATTCAAGATCTTTTGAAGCCATGTAAAGTCTACTAAGTGTAGTAAGTATAAATAGTGAAAAGTATTTTAAAAACTATAAACATGCAACTTTTACTGTCCTGTAATCTCCTTACCTTCTCCAATACTTGGCGAAACATACCCGTAAGTGTTGGTGGAAAGGAAGAAATTTCTCCAACCGTTGGCCTTACCTGTTTTTATTGTGCTCTCTCCTTTGAATTATACACCTGGCTCGCATTGCCAGGAAATGCCATGAGATGCACTGTCACATTTGCATGCACTTCTGCCCTCACGTTCACATTAGCTTCATCTCACTGTCACAGTGCGAGGGACAGAGGCTATTTTTTCTTTTCATGTTTGCTCTTCTCTTAAGTAGAAGATTGAGTAATTATGACATCACTGCACACATCTACACCATAATCCTGATTAGAATCACTTTGGTAATATTTTCTTTTCTGATTGCCTTTTTTTTTAACTATTTGTGTTAGTCACATTTTTGTTCCAGACAAGCAATACCTCGACAGCCTCAACTTAAAGAAGGTGAGATTTACATTTTAAGGGGATTCAGTCATCAGTTGCTGGCTCCAAGGCAGAAATATCTTGGCAGAAGTGTGTTATGGAGTAAAACCGCTTTGTTTGTGATGTGCCAGAGAGAAAGAAAGAAGAGTGAGACACAGACCCCAAGGGGAACTTCCGTGACACACTCAGACACACCTAAAATCACCAATCTTGGATTCCCAGTCCAATCAAGTTGACAATCCACCCCCTTATCAGTTAAGCTTGACATACCATTGTATATTTACCACTGTATTTTATAAAAACAGGGAGGCATTTACAATTAACTGATAAAATATTTTCTTTTCAAATCTACAGTGAGTTTACTAACTGCAGAGTCTGCGAGAACAGTCCTAAGTTTTCCCTCACCTTAGCAGCAGCCCTAATTTGAGTGAGCCTGGCTACTTTCACTTCAGATCAAGAAATATGTTACATGTACAGTTACCATTTTGTTATGAAATGACACAAACTGCACTCAGTCAAGGGAAGAGATACATGGGGCAGAGATCTTGAAGGGCCCGGGAGATCTTCCAGTCAGCCTCTCTTGGGTAATGGAAGGCATTCTCTCTGGAGAGCGAACTACCAGGCAGGGTGCTTACCTGACTTTTGGTGTCCAGAGTTTGTAGTGGATCTTGGTGTCCTAGTGCTTGGCTGACCTGAAATTCAAGCCCTCCTGCAGTCTAGTATGTTTAGTCTCCATTTTCTCTAGGAATTGGAATTGACATCGCATCTCCAAAAACCATCATGAAAACCCACATTGTATACTGTTCAGTAGCCAGAACCACTGGGCAAACAAAGATATTCTAAACAGACAGAACATGCCAGGGTCCTAGACATCATTGCACTTTAACTAAGGGCTAAAGGTGAGCCTGTCAAATTAGAAATGTGATAAAGTTTTAATGGCCTTTCTGAGTTTGTTTTTACTAACTTGAATCCCTTACGCCTACATCCCAGTGACCTGTAAGCAACAGTAAAAGGATTTATCTTTCCTTCTGAATACATGTAACACTAGAAAGGTTAAACAGTTTATTTCACATCTATTTAAAGTACTTATTGTTCATAAAAATCCTAAAGTTCTGTCTTTACTGGAAGGCATGAGAATGGGCAGATGCAAAGAGCAGTATAACTTTTAAAACTAGTATTTATCACTGAGTTTTTGCAGGCCTAAGCACACTATATAACTTTCTGTAGTATTAATGGTGCAGCTGGATATATTCATCACTTTCTAAAGATTTAAACCAATGTTCTTGATAGGAAATGGATATTGAATATTTGAGTGGTTTCCACAATAAATATATATTTAGTAAACATGTATTATTTTAAATAGGCATCTGTTAAATACAGGGAGGCAGTTAATATATGAAAGTCAGCCTCTCTTGGGTGACTTATATGAAAGTATAAATGACTCTAAAGATTGAATTACAAATTAAACACCTATGCTTTATGAAAAGACTAAGATAGAGAAAAATCTGAATTAGGAAGAGTAGCAGCTATGAATATGCACATTGTTTCATTTATGCAGGCATAAGGTTTTAAACTTAACCAGGAAAAATGTTAGTCTTCAGAAAAAAATAGGAATTCACAGAATGTTTGAACACTTTTATGAAGCTAGTCATGCAATAGTTCCCCATGTGAAAATCACGGCAGCAGCAGGCAGCGCTGCAGTGAATAGGTACCTTTGGACCTAACACACGTTTACCTTTCTTCCTCTCCCTATACATCCCTTAGCATACAACCAAAGCACTTTTTCCAACTGAGATGGGAAATGGCAAGAATTTCAGAGAACATATTTTTGTTATTATGTGTCTACCATTCATTCGACACATGCCAGGCAGGTGAGGTCATACTCTCAGGTCCTTTTGCTTTATGGAGGAGGCCCAGTTTCCCATATTTTCTTTCTACCCTTTGTCAATCTATCAGCAAACTCTCAGCTGCCTTTTCCCTGTTATTCCAATCCTATTTTGGTTTTCACTTTTCATTACCTGCTTTTACAGTGCTACCCGCTGAATTACAGGTACTTGAAGGCATCCAGGTCTGTGCTGTCTTCTGATCTCGAGTGTGATTCTCCATCCCTTTCCATCTGTTCCAGTAGCCTTCAGAATATCTGACACAGAGTGGAAAAGAGTGATGGATGAATCAATGAATGAGTGAAATACTTAATGCTTTCAAAGAGCTTTTTATAAACACTTAAGATGCAGTTCACAGGTGGAACTGACATTGTACCACAATAAAATAAGTAAGTAACATAAAATCACAATTTATTAAAACATGCTTAGATAGCTGAGGTAATAGAGTCAGATTTTCTTTTCCAGAAAATGTAGACAGATAGATAATTAGCATGATTCCTAGATTTGCTGATTAATATCAGATGTGTCATGTAATACTTTGTTTTTAAGGTTTGATTTTGACAAGCGTTGAGTGCGCTAATTGCAGAGGAATTTTGATGCTCTAAATAACAGATGTGTAGGGTAGCAAAGTGAATGTTATATTAACTGAGAGTTTGGAAGTGTAAATTGTACTTTTTTTTTTTGTATGGAGGAATCGAACTCATGACCTTCTGCTTGCCAGGCAGATACTTATGCCGCTGAGCTAAATCTCCAGATCCATAAATTATACTTTGTCCAGCCAGAAATATGATTCTCAATAGACTTCCAAAGATAAGGTTAATAGTGTTCTATCTATTAGAGAAAAATAAAAGCTTCAAATCTGTGTTAGCCCTTTAAAATTACCAGGTTATACACCAGAATCTGATTTCAGCAGTATGTAAAATATCACTTTGGCCTGCCATCTTTCATGAAACATTTTTCTGAAACTAAAAGAACTTACAAATGATTACTGAGAACAGTGGGTTTTAAAAATTATTACAAAGATAGGTGGATCTTTTGGGATAAATTAGCTGCTAAAGGTCTAGTGTGATGGCAATGATTTCTGCATTAAAGCATGCTTTTTAGGGTGCTAATAATTCTAGTTTTGCATTAGAATTAGTGTTTGCTCCTTGTAATTTTTTCCTCATCTATATCAAGTAAAGAAGTACAACTAACTATGTTTGCAATGGGATCCTCATGACCATTCATCAGGTATCACGAAAAACTTGTGGAATATGTTATTTGAAAGTATTTTAGTACTATTTTTATGGGCCAGTGAATACAGAAGAAGGTAGGGAACATATATGAGAGGTTTTCTTGACTTATCAAGCAGATATTCTATTCTGATGACGTCTTCCCTTGTTCCAGCCCACAGAAAGCTCTCAAATAGAGAAGGAACTACTGTGTCTAAGAAACACCCTAATAAATCTCCGGCGAGAAGGATTGGGCTCTAAAGTCACGGGCCAGCTGTTGGTCTACTTAAAATCATGTACCTGGACCACATCACATTAGAAAAGAAAGAGCTCAAGAGAACATTGCAATAAAGAGGAAAATCAACTTTGTTGACATCCTAGATTTTCTATTAATGGAATGGTTTAGGCCATTTTAGAAACAGGAAAAACCAATAGAAAATTATAAGTTGCCTGTAATGCCAACTTCATCTGCTGTGCTTATTAGAAGTTAATTTAATTTTAATAAATAAAGTGCTATGCAAATTTAGATTTGAAAACAAAGACTAGGTCTTTAAAAAATCAAAATTATAAGTTATTAGTAAGAGGTTGTGGATTTGATATAAAAGACAAGGGCTAAATTTTATTGCCAAAATGGTGTAGTGTGTATTTTATTTCTGAAGTACAATAAGAATAAGATAACTTGATCTCCACACTGAATTAACACATATGAAAAATAATCTAGATTCATGGGTGAGGCAAGGGATGTTTTATAGCTCCAAACATGAAGATACATTGGTCATCGAATTAGATTCTGAATCCATAAAATGTGCATTATTGGAATTTTGAATATCTGTATTAGGTGGACTGTCAACCACATTAGTGGGGCAGAAAATCATTTCAAAAATAAGCAACAGAATTAAATAATATGGTTGATTGCACAGATACTTACACCCACACATTCACTCCGTCTCTAATATGTATGTTTCCAACATTCATTTACCTCTGCAGCTACTTTGCAGTATTTTTTTATCATGTCACAATCTTATTAAAACTGTTCCTAATAGATAATTGATTGAAAACATTTATGGAGTTCATACAGTACATTAGGCACTTTTCCAAGCACTTTCTATATGTCAACTTAATCCATACTTTAAGTGTGAGACAAGTGCTACAGTTATTGTTTAGGGGAATAAAAAGCTAAGAAGCTAAGTCAAAGAACAAGGCTAAGGTTACTGGGTTTAATTTCCTTTGTAAAGTTGGAAAATTAACATAGACCTTATTGTGTACCAACATAGTTATCTGTAAAAAGGAGCTTATAATGTATAATTGCTGTAAATACTATAAGGTAAATGTAACTTACACTTTCAACTGTGCTAGATACGGAAAATATTAAAGTATAATTTATTACTATACAAGTAAAGCTATCAATGCGGAGGAATGTAGAAACAGTGGGTAAGAACAGAAGCATGAGTAATTTCATGAGGTTATCCTATGAAGTTGTTCTAGGATCAATGAAACTGATTATCAAAAGGCTTTTTTCCTTAATTCAAGCAAATGCAAGAGAGAGAAAGGAAAGAGAGGATTTTGATACTAAGGAACTTGTGCTTTATATTTTTAATAAAATTAAAAAGAAACAAAAAAGGTGTCTCAGCCACTTTTCTCATTGCTGAGACAAAATATCTGACACCCAAAATTTAAAGAAGTTTTTTTGTTTTTGACTCCTATTTCAATCCGTAGTAGGCTGGCTCCAAGGCAGGAAGACATAGTGGTTGGGCCCTGGTCAGAGACAGCTGCTCAGGCCATGGCGGACAGCAAGCAGAGACAGCCAAGGGAAGAGCCCTGGAGGGGATGTGACCTTCCGGACCATGGCCACAGTGACCTAACTTCCTGAAAGCAAGTCTGCAATAATGCACCTCTTACCCAATCGCCTTTCACAGGTTCTGCCTAGGACTGCATGCGGCTTTAAGGGAAGATTTAGATAGAAGCCTTAACAAAAGATATAACACTCAAAAAACCAAACAGCTTTCATTAGTACAAAAGTATACTGATTTATAGGCATAAATATTTAAACTCAGTTTTGTTTTTTTTGGGTTTTTTGTTTGTTTTTTTTGTTTGTTTCTTTTCTGGTACTGGGGATTGAACTCACAACTGTGCGCTTGCAAGGCAGGCACTTATGCCGCTGAACTAAATCCCCATCCCTAAACTCACATTTTTATATCGCAGCATTGTATCACAGAGTATTTTTATTTGCTATCTTTAATGTTTTCCCCTACCAGTTCATAAGAAGGAAGTGCTACTTTCAAAGTTATAATATCAAGAGTCACTGAGGACTTACTCTGGCATTATTGCGATTGTAGGCACAGACAATATTTATAAGATAAAATTTAATTTGAATTCAAGAGATGGCTGGCATTTGTTTAACAACTGTAAATTACCTGAAGCTCTGGATATGCTGGGGTTTTCATTTTGTCATGATTGCCCACAAGAATTCTTCTGAAAAGCACAAAGTTATTACTTCTCTTCTTCAGTATATTTATTTCAAGTTTTTTTAAAGAATCAATCAATTATCAAATGTTCCTTTGTTATTATTTTATTTTTACCATAAGGATTTCAATATATTGACAAATGTCAATAGTAACATTCCAAAGATATATATGTGGTAACTCTCACACTTTATTTGGTACAGAATTAAATTTTCTTAATTAGAAGGCTTCTTATTTCTAAGCATAGTGTCATATTACCTTAATGATTTACAACAAGATCTGCTTTTTAATGAACATGTATAAGTGTTTAAATGCTAGAAGTGGTAAAACTATGGTTGTTATTGTCCATTTTCCAAGTCTGAATTTTGTTTCTTTGAAGAATAGAATCTTTTCTTAAGACTGTGAACATTATATGTGATGTGCTGAGCCTTGTAAAATGCAGTCAGGTTGCATCTTCTCCATGTGGAGTGGAAATCAGTTCCTCAGACTATTTTCATCACTGTGATTTTATGATAACTTCTTGCTGTTTTGTATAACCATTCAATTATTCCCCTACCTTTGTATCTGGAATCGGTCAGAGAGAAATGTACCTAACTTTTTACATATTTCCATTACTTTACTTTGACCTATGTATTTCATATGACACTGTGGCATATGTTTATATTTCTTTAACTTCTTACTTTCTCTATTGTACATTTTACTGTGTATCATTTCATTTTTTTTCTGGATTTCTCTCAACTTTGCATAGGATTGTTGGGCAACTACTGAGATGAGGAATGCTCTTTGTTCCTCTAAGAGATAAAAAAAAAAATTGAGAATAACTCTAAACCTTAGCAGACTTGACACAAGATATTCATATATAATACACAATGGTATAATAGATGCTGATTTTACAATATATGAAATTGTATAATTTCATTACATAATATATGAAAACACATGCGTTGAGTATTTACAGATGTATTATTTTTAACACCTAGTGCAATCTTGTAAGGTTATCTTTGCTCTGTTCTTTTTATGATGTCATAAACAATAATTTTAAGTTGAAAACCCAGAAAGGCACAGCTTTTCTGTCCACAAATAACATAGCCTTTTTGTTGAGGTTTACATATGGAAAAAGTACTGTAAAATATAAAACTTTTAAAGTCTTTTTTTAAAGTCATGAAATAAACTTTAGAAGGTTCTCGGATCTTTACCTGGGTGTGATGGTGTATACCTCTAATATTAGCATTGGGAGGCTAAGGCAGAAGGATTCCCATGAGTTCAAGGCTAGACTGTACTATGTGGTAAGTCAGTGTCATCCTGAACTACATAGTGAGACCCTATCTCAAAAAACAAAACAAACATTATCTGATCCTGTAATGAGAGAGGTAATCATCTGTTTCATTTCTGGCTGGGTTTTCTCAATGATGCCCTCAATTATAACACTGAATACTTTAACCAAAACTCCTTCTTCTCCCAAAACTCTGATAAATACATTATGAAGCTGTTTTCTAAAATCCAACTTATTTGGCCCTAACAGGAACCTTATACTGATCCCGCTTATACTTACGTAGTTCAGTTGTCAACAGTCATTACTGTCGCAGCTACTTCTGTTGACAGTATTTGTTCCCATGCTAGAATGTGAATGGTACACTTACAGAATACCAATCTCAAAAGCCAGTTATTACCAAGTGCTTTGAAAATCAACCCTTACTTTAAATAAACCTAAATACATTTTGTCTTCCCTATAGATTTTGAAGAGTAAACTAAACCTGAATTGTAACCTCCTCAACTTTTGTTTTTCTGTAAATCTCAATGTCAAAACTAGAAGTTTGAAGTATCTTTGTTAGTCACTTTACATTTTGAAATGAGTTAGAGTCCTTGTACTTAGGAAACATATTTGGGTATGAAAGAAACAAACCAATACCAATTATAATTACAAAATCTTGGTGCTCTTTCCTGTAATAGTCTAGGTTTATGCACAGCAGAAAATCTAGTAATTCATTTCAGAATTAGCAGGAACCTGACCTCTTTATAGTTTGTTGCATTAGCATCCCTAAATTATGGCTTCTGAGCTTGCAGGACTGTGCAATCTATGGCCTCTTATTGTTTAGTTTTATTGCCTTTATTCATATTATAATAAAATTTAAAGCCAATATTTTTCTTCTATAAATTAACTATACTGAATGATTTATAGCCAACACGAGACAATTTCACTTTCCCAAAAATAATGATGGCCAAATACCGTGGACTACAGGTTGGAAATGTCCAGAGAGCAATTCTGACATACCAGAAACCTAGTGCATAATCATACATGAATGCAAGGAAAACAAACAGCGTGGACTGCATTCCCATGCATCTAACTAGCAGAGAGACAAGGAAATAATCAATACCAGGGAAAACAGAAGAGTTATAACCATAGAAATCTGACCCTCAGTCTCTGCCATAGGCTCAATGATCCGAGCACTAAGTTTTGCTCAGAACAAATTCTATTTTAAACTTTACAAATACTTCACTCTACCAGTAATTTATCAACTTGGCATGAGTTTCCATTTGTTGATGGGTTACTCGTTTTTAACTGAAATCTATTATATTCAGTGACATAGACTGTACATTAATTCTTTGAACACTGTTGGAAATTCTTCAGACTGACTTTTATGAAAACACTCCATGATACAGGCAAAGGATATATATTGATCAATTATTTAGAAATGCACACTAGATCAAGTATGTTTGTTGTAGAGTTATATTGGCATGAATGTAAATCTATAACATTATTTTTTTCTGCTATACTAAAAATTGCTGAAAGATAAATTATGAAAATCTTCTGTTAAAACCAAAGATGTATGAGTTTATTTCTGAAATTTTACCATGTTTTGGTGTATGCAGTTTTAGACTGTTTGGGAGGTAAGTATGCACTTAAATTTTGTATATGACCATCGTTTCTAATGCAGCTTTTAAAATAAAGACTATCTACTTAATCCTGTTTATTATCTATCCAACTTATTTCCCTTTACATCTTGACAGTGTCCCTGTACGTCTTGTGGATACAGTATATAAACATGTTTACCTTGAATTTCCAGATTATGTGAGGAAAAATTGATCATTTAAAATGGCAGACCAGAAGTTTTCCAGATTTTTCGGAACTTTTGCTACTCTATGATAATAGGAAAATGGTAGAATAGTGTGGCAGTAAGGAGCTAGTCCTTGCAGGCATCGAGGAAAACAGAAAGAAGAGCCAGGGACAAGAATGCATCCTACCAGGCAAGGTGCTT
The DNA here is from genome assembly GCA_004027295.1 of Dolichotis patagonum. Lineage (NCBI taxonomy): Eukaryota > Metazoa > Chordata > Mammalia > Rodentia > Caviidae > Dolichotis > Dolichotis patagonum. The sequence continues at coordinate 200,252 of PVJX010000192.1, read as the reverse complement.
GTCTTCCAGTCCACTTCCAAAGGCCAGCCTATGTGTACATTTTGCATTCCTGTCATTTTAGGAGATTATATATGTAGATATGTTGAGTACATGTCCTATAAAGACAGCAAACTTGTGTTTTCAAGCTCATTTTATATCTCTGATATTCACCACAATACTCAGTATAGGGTGAACTGTAAATATATATCACTATCATAAATAAAATATTGTGTGAATTAGCTATTCAAATGACATGTGGAAACAAGCAAGACAATACTTTGCATAGCAAATGTACATCCTTTTCTAACTATATGTTAATTTACATGAGATTATATGTTACTATATCTTCAAAATATCTACTATAACGTGTTTTAGAAGTGCTATCAGGTCACTTTGTTGAGGATATATTTGGCATTATTATATCATTGGGATGGTACACTGAAAAATGACTATACCATTTTCCAAAAGCCTACAGTTTCTCTGAACTACTGTATGTTTCTGAGATGGTTTGCTTTCTTAACTTCATACTCATACCACTAAAGGACACTGCACCAAATATTAGTCACTTTCCCATTGCCAGGACAAAATACTAGATATTCCAAATGAAAGCACAGAAGGCTTGTTTTGACTCAAGCTTTCAGACAGTTCAGTCTGTAGTAAAAAAGCTGCAAGCCAGGAAAAGAATGGTGGAATAGTGTGGAAGGGAAAAGAGAAAGAAGAGCCCCAGACAGGAATGCACCCTACCAGGCAGGGTGCTCCTCTTTCAGTCCACTTCCAAAGGCCAAGCTCAGAGCTCATGAGACTTGGACATTTTAGATCTAAACTATAACATCTCCAAAATGAATTTATTACAAATTTTAGCTTAAAAGAAATAATGCTCTGACATCCAAATTTGCCAGCAGAAAATATAGAACTCAAACAAACTCAATGTTTCATTTTTATAATACTAAGTACATTTGATTTTAGATTGGCCCCCAAAGTGAGTAAAATATTTCAGGTGTCCTAAGAAAGAAACTCTTTTAATGACAATTTCATAAATACTTATTTCCCCACCAAATCAGGATTAAAAAAACTCAATATGATGGTTTTTATGTGTTGGTATTGTTTGTTTCACTTTTTGTTATTATAGATGATACTGATAAATTTTAATATCTAACTACTCTATTGCTTTCTTCAATCCACTTCATTTCTAAAATGCAGATGGAAGACACTATATAGAAAAGATTAAAAATTGATATTGGAGAACATGCTAAATGCTTAAATAAGAGTGAAATCATTAGATGTTGTCAGCCGAATTATAGGAGATTGCTTTACTGTTAGCTGTTGCACAGTGAAAAGTTCAGAGAAAGATTCACAAAGAAGATTTAATTTGCACAAATAATCACATTAGCACAGTTAAGGGACATTAACAATTAGACTGTATGTTCAACATGAAAACAATCCTGCAGAGTTTTAATTGAAGGGATTTATGCATATTTAGTAGGCTTAATGTTGTGCCTTCTTGAATCGCTGTGCTGTGTAATGTGGGCGGGGTGTGATTTAGCTGCAATAAGGCCAATTCACAGTGGTGCATCCAAAATGCGAGTCTAAATGCATGATAAGGTGTAATGGGACCCTGTTGAAGAGCAGGGCTGTGGCAGCAGAGAGACCCCCTGCATGCAAATACACGGATCTAAGCGCTGTTCTTCAAATGAAGTCTGTCTTCTTCTTAGCATTTATTTTCCTAGGCAGAGTAGAATGAAAGATGAAAAGGAGATTTTTTTTTCAGAACAGCAATGAAACACAAAGGAATATTAGGAGACCATGTATCATAAACAAATTCAAACTTCAGTTTATATCTATATCTGTGAAACCTATGACCAGCATTTAGAATGCCAATATTTTGGACCAAATAATTTAAATGTGAAAATATCATTAGTAAAAGTGTATAGACAGATGCTCATTGTAACACTATTTGTTTTAGCAATACATTCAAAATAATTACACGTCCATGAAGAGCTAATTGAAGCAGGATGTGTTAACATTGTTCTCTATTATTTACTCATAAATTCACATGTATAAATTTACTCCAATGAACAGGAAAAGTTATTTTAAGGGAAAAAGGTGAAACGTAAAATTAAATTTGGAATAAAAACCAAATAAAATATAAATAATTAAAAATGAAAGAAATATTTGCATTATGTATCAAAGTATGCTACATTAGATATGATCTGCTTTCTTTGCTTTAATAGTTTAGTTCATATATCTATTCTATAATGACCTCAATACCTTTTTGGTATAAAATACACAGTTTGGATATTACTAAATAAAACCATCATGTGTCTACAAATGCAATACTTGATAAATATAAACATGGGCTATTTTCATTAAAGTTATTTAAGGCAATAATTACAATTTAAAAAATTTTATCAGTCACAGACACATTTAACATTGTACTTTACTGATGAATATTTTAAAGTATAATATATATATATATATATATATTCTATAGATTCTATGCATATATTCTGTATATTATACACATATACCCTATAATTCCATATATAGTCAATGTATTCTGTAAATGTAAATAGACTATATATGTCTTCTTTTGCCAGTGATAACTGCTAAGATAGTATTTGCTCTTGGACCTAATTTATCACTGCCAGCTCCACTTTCTTGGAAAGTTATTTCTTTTGCTCAAACCTCATTCAATGTTTTGAGATATTTGGTTCTGTGAAATAATCTACCAACTATCTGAAGCCTGTATAAAATTAGATGATGTAAACAACGTGTCATTTGATGTTTTATGACAATTATTCAGGGAAAAATGCAAGTAAACCTAGTATAATAAATATAGCTTTCCATTCACTTTATTAGGCATTTTAATTAATTTTTCCATTATGATAGGAAAAAATACAAATAGTCATCATTTTTAGTCTTATTAGTGACACAAAAGTAATGACTGTATACTAAACAATGTGGAAATAGTTTTCCATTTTATTATATTTCCTTATACCTCTATGCATATTAAAAGGAAAAAAAGTAATTATCTTCTCACTTAGTGGCATACACAACCTGAATTTTTCAGTTGTACCATTTTTTTAAATTTGAGAAAACTCTTTTTCTTCACAAGGTATTATACTGCTCAAAACATTTCAATAATTTCCACTGTACCAGAGTTTTTTAATTCAGGAAATTCATATGTATTAGAATAGTGTGTATGCATTATTTTCTTAAAGTGAACTCTTATATATCCCAAATAGCTGAACTTGAATTTACATTGCTCCCAGTTTCCCAAAGAATTTTGGGTAGAGGCTAGATGACATGATTTGGGATTTGTGATAAAAAGCACTGAGTATATTTGACTAATCTTGTTAAGATCCTTGCTGTTCAAGCATTGATTAGTGTTGTACCCCTGAGGAGGTATATTTAAGCTGAGTTTCAGCTTTTTTCCTGTGTGTTTTGAGGACACATAATCTACTTCAAGTAAGCAGTGAGTTAAACACACACATAAATGCTCAGAAGATGCACATAATTAAAAAAAATTCTATGAAACATGATTGTAGTAATTTTATAAGCCAAACTAAGAAATTATCTTTGGACCTACTTTCTGGCTTTTGAGTTTCTGGGGAGCTACTGGGATGCTGGACTGAGTCCAGCAGATTGCAGGGCCTCAGTCAACCACGTTCAGTGTCCTGGTTTCAGTCCAGAAGGCAGGAACCTTGCATGAGGACTCTGGGCTCAATTGGGCTGGCCAGAGAACAACCTTGTGACCAGCACTGCCAGCTGCTGAGTTCATATCACACCCCTAGGACAGGGGATTGTGCCCTGGGGATCTGCTGGCCCCAGTTCACCATGCCCAGCTTCTGCAACTCAATTAAGAAAGCAAAGAATCTGCAGAGAGGTGGAGATTGCTTGAGGTGAGTTCCAGTGACCTGGGGAAAGTTGGAGACCTACATTCTGGCTTTTGAGTTTCTGGGGAGCTACTGGGATGCTGGACTGGGTCCAGCAGATGGCAGGGCCACAGTTAACCATGCTTAGCGGCCTTGTTTCAGTCCAGTTGGCAGAAACCTTGTGCGAGAAGTCTGGGCTCAATTGGGCTGGCCTGGGGATGGCTTGAGACCAAGGCTACCAGTGGTTGAGTTCATATCCACACACCTATGACAGAGGATTGTGCCCTGGGGCTTTCTCTTGCCCCAGTCTTCCACACCATGTTTCAGCCTCTCAATTTAGGGAGCCAAGTATCTGCAGAGGAGCTGAGACTGCTCCAGTAGCTGAGGATGCAGTAGGAGATTTGTGACACACCCTGAGGAAGCTTTGGAACACCACTCAAACCAAGGAAATAAAGAAAAATGACAAAAGGAAAGACCCAAAGGCAGGCTCAAATCACCAGCCCATCGAAGAAAGCCTGGGAGCCATGTACATAGAAGAAAATAGAAGCCATACACCTGAAATGATATCAACTGAAATACAGAAGCAACTAGGGGAAGCTATGGAGAAATTCAAATTAGAAATATTTGCCCAGGTAAAAGAAGAAATGATAAAAGTAGTGAAAGAAATAGTGAACACATCTAGTGAAGACACAGCTAAAAATTTAGAGGAACAAAGCAAACAGATAGAATCCCTGTACAAACTTTATAAGAAACAAGGAGAATACATAAAGCAGATTCAAAGAAATATACAGGAAATCAAAAATTCTATTGAAAACTATAAAAACCACCTCAATGAAGGTGAAGATAGAATTTCAGACCTCAAAGATAAGATTGCAGCTAGTGAACAGGAAAGGAAAGATCTTTTAAAAACAACAAAGAAGGGCCGGGGATTTAGCTCAGTGGCTTAAGCGCCTGCCTGGCAAGCGAAAGGTCATGAGTTCGATCCCCGGTACCAAAAAAAAAAAAAAAAAAAAAAAAAAAAAAAAAAAAAAAAAAAAAAAAAAAAAAAAAAACAAAAAAAAAAAAAAAAAAAAAAAAAAAAAAAAAAACAAAGAATCAGGAAATAACAATTCAACAGCTACAAAATGATGCAAAGAAAAATAACATAAGATTAATAGGGATAAATGAAAAAGAAGGGGTCAGCCAAAATGATATCAAGAGGATGTTTACAGAAGTAATAGCTTAAAACCTCCCAAATAGGAAAATGGAAACATTTGGATTAGTGAAGCATATAGAACTCCAAATAGCCATAACCAGAATAAAACTACACCCAGACACATAATAATCACCATCCCAGAAATTCACCATAAGAACAGAATACTAAAAGCTGTTAGAGAGAAAAGACAGATCACCTATAAAGGAAAACCTATCAGAATCACAGCAGACTTCTCAACACAAACAATGAAGTCAAGAAGAGCATGGAATGAAGTATTTCAGATCCTAAAGGAAAACCACTTCCAACTCAGACTGACGCACCCTGCAAAACTGTCCATCAAAATGCATGGAGAAATAAGATACTTCCATGACAAAGAACAGCTGAAAAACTTCACGAACACCAAACCAACCCTACACAGAATACTGAAATACATTCTAGATACACATAGGATAAAACCACCAAGCAAGGCAGAGAATTAAATGGAATGGAAAGCTAAAGATACAACAACAGAAAGATAACTTGTCAACAATAAGCCAATATGTAACAGTTATAACCATTAACGTAAATGGCCTCAACACACCAATCAAAAGAAACAGACTGGCAGAATGGATCAAGGAACAACATCCAACCATATGCTATCTACAAGAAAACCATCTTACCCAAAGGGAAACCCATAGACTGAAACTCAAAGGATGGAAAACAATACTTCATGCAAAAGGAAACAAAAAAAAAAGTGGGAGAAGCAATCCTGTTTTCAGACAATGTGAACTTCAAACCAACAATGACCCAAAGAAATGAAGAAGGTCACTACATACTAGTTAGGGGAAAACTTCAAAAGGAAGAGATAACAATCTTAAATATATATGCACCAAATTCCAGAGCACCCAGCTATACAAAGCAAATATTAACAGAATTGAAAAGTCTAATAAGCAATAACACAATTAAACAGGAGATTGTGACACACCATTGACACAGAGAGACAGATCAACTAGACAGAAAATCAGCAAAGAAATAGCAGAACTGAATCACACCTGTGAACAAATGGACTTGATAGATGTATACAGAGTATTCCATCCAACAACATCAGAATACACCTTCTTCTCAGCAGTACATGGGACATTCTCTAAAGTAAACCATTTACTAGCCCACAGAACATGTTTAAATAAAGACAAAAGAATTGCAATTATCCCATGCATGTTATCGGATCATAGTGCTATGAAATTGGAAACTAATGATAAAAGCAACTTCAAAAACCTCACAAACACATGGAAACTGAGAAATACACTCTTGAGCAATCAGTGGGTCATGGAGGAAATTAAAGAAGAAATTAAACAATATCTGCAAGCAAATGGAAATACAAACACAACTTACCGGAATTTGTGGGATTCAATGAAAGCAGTCCTCAAAGGAACATTTATTACACTGAGTTCCTACATCAGGAAGACAGAATGAAAACAAATAAGCAACCTGATGCTACAACTCAAACATATAGAAAAACAAGAGCAAGCCAAGCCCAAAGCAAAAAGAAGGGAGAAAATTATAAGGATTAGAGCAGAAATTAATGCAATAGAGACTAAGAACACAGTACGAGGGATCAATGAATCAAAGAGTTGGTTCTTTGAAAGAATAAATAAAATTGATAAGCCACTGGGCACCTTATTAAAAAAAGGAAAGAAAAACTCAAATTCATGCATTAAGGAATGAAAAAGGTGAAATTACTACAGACTCAGTGGAAATACAGAAGATCATCAACACGTATTTTGAAAACCTCTACTCTCATAGATTTGATAACACTGAAGAAATAGATGCAGTCCTAGATACATATGAACTACGAAAGCTGGATCAGGAAGATGTAAAATGCTGAATAAGCCAATTTCTATTACTGACATTGAAAATGTAATTAAGTCCTTGCCAACAAAGAAGAGCCCAGTCCCAGATGGATTCACTGCAGAATTCTACAAGAAATACAAAGAAGACTTAATTCCGATACTCCTCAAACTCTTCAATGAAATTGAAAGGGAAGCAATTCTTCCTAAGTCATTTCTGGGAGCAAATATTACTCTAGTACCAAAACCTGAGAAAGACCCAACTAAAAAAGAGAACTATAGGCCAATCTCCCTAATGAACATAGATTCAAAAATTCTCAAAAAAATATTAGTAAACAGGATACAGCAAATCATCAAGATTATTCACCCCAACCAAGTGGGATTCATCCCAGGAATGCAGGGATGGTTCAACATACATAAATCAATAAATGTAATCCACCATATCAATAAAGCCAAAAGTAAAAACCACATGATCATCTCTATAGATTCAGAAAAAGCTTTTGATAAGGTCCAACACTCATTCATGATAAGAACCTTACAGAGAATTGGAATAGATGGTCTTTGCCTCAATATGATAAAGGCTATCTATGACAAACCTACAGCCAGTATCATATTAAATGGCAAAAAACTGAAAGCTTTTACCTTAAAATCAGGTACAAGACAAGGATGCCCCTATCACTGCTCCTATTCAACATAGTACTGGAAATACTAGCCAGTGCAATTAGACAAGAGAGAGAAATAAAAGGAGTAAAGATAGGAAAAGAGAGAGTTATCATTATTTGCAGATGACATGATACTTTACATAGAAGACCCCAAAAACTCCATTGAAAAATTCCTAGATATAATAAATAAATTCAGCAGTGTAGCCGGATACAAAGTCAATATTCATAATTCAATAGCATTCCTATATACTAACAACAAAAATACTGAGAGAGAAGTAAGAGAAGCCACACTGTTCACACTAGCATCCAAAAAAATGAAATACTTAGGAATTAATCTCATGAAATTGTAAAACAGCTATACAAGTAAAATTGTAATACCCTGAAAAAGGAAATCGAAGAAGACCTCAGAAAATGGAAAGACATCCCCTGTTCATGGATAGGAAGAACAAATATTGTGAAAATGACCATTCTCCCAAAATTATATACAGATTCAATGCAATCACAATCAAAATACTACTAACATACCTCATAGATCTGGCGAAATCACTCCTAAAATTCATCTGAAACCAGAAGAGACCTAGAATAGCAAAGGCAATTCTAAGCAGCAAAGGCAAGGCAGAAGGCATCACAATCCCTGATTTGAAATTATACTACAAAGCTACAGTAATAAAATCAATATGGTACTGGAATAAAAACAGACCTGAAGATCAATGGAATAGATTGGAAGATACAACCACAACGGCAAACCCACTCAACCACCTTATCTTTGATAAAGGGCCCAAACATGTTCACTGGAAGAATGACAGTCTCTTCAACAAATGGTGCTGGAAAAATTGGCTATCCATATGCAGAAGACTAACACTAGAGCCATGCCTATCACCATGTACTAAACTAAAATCTAAATCGATCAAAGATCTCAATCTTAAACACTAAATCTGTTGGAAGACAAAGTAGGTAAAAACCTCGAAGATATAGGGGTAGGTAGAGAATTCATGAACAAGAATCAAACTGCATGAGATATACTTCCCAGAATCAATAACTGGGACCATATCTTATTAAAGAGTTTCTGCATGTCAAAAGAGATTTCCAGCAGAGTGAAAAGAAAACCCACAAATTGGGAAAAAATCTTAATGGATTGTCTCTCAGACAAAGAACTTCTGTCTAGAACTTATAAAGAATTTTAAAAAATCAGACCCTCGAAATTCAAAGACCCAATCCAAAAATGGGCATCTGAAATGAATACACAGTTCTCAGATGAAGAATAATGAATGGCAAATAAATACATGAAAAAATGTTCATCATCATTAGTCATGAGAGAAATGCAAATTAAAACTACAATGAAATTCCATCTCACCCCAGAAAGAATGGCCACGATAGAAAAAACCACCAGCAACAAAGGAACTCTTCTGCACTGTTGGTGGGTGTGTAGACTGGTGTAGTCACTGAGGAGGTCAGTCTGGAGGTTTCTCAAAAAACTGGGTTTGGAAGTCCCATTTGACCCAGCTATTCCACTTCTGGGCATATTCCCAGAAGATCTGAAAACATCATACCATAGTGATATATGTGCACCCATGTTTATAGCAGCACAATTTTTAATAGCCAGATCTTGGAAACAACCTAAGTGGCCATCAACTGAGGAATGGATAAAAAAGTTGTGGTATTTCTATACAATGGAGTACTACTCAGCTATAAAGAATGATCACTTTGAGATATTTATAATAAATGGACACGACTTGAGACCATACTCATAAGCGAAATAAACCAAACACACATGTGTAAATAGCGTATAGTCTCCCTAGTATGAGAGTTGGTAAAAGTATATAAGATTTTATAGTAATAATGATTCCCCTTTTTATTACTTTGAAGCCTTTCAATGTTTTCATTCATCAGTTGGAATGGTTTTAATCTGTTTTGTTTGACTTTATTATGCGTGATTGTATGAACAGCAGTTTTGTAGAAAACAAAACATTATGGCAGTCATTGCTGATTTAATATCATCTTCCTTAGAAGTCCTACCATGCTTCTACTCTGCTATTACCATCGGTTGTATCATGTTGTGTCTTATTGGGATTTTAATATATGTGATAGTATAAACAAATCTTTTTATTGAAAATGAGATATTATAGTAGCCATTGATCATAGTTATTCAGTTCAGACTGTCCTGTAATTCTTTCATTCTCTTGAACAGTTTTATACTATTGTGTTATGTTTGATATTGTATCTGAAACTATATTCAACTATAGCAGAGAAAGAGATATTTTGACAACTACTGTTAATATCCAGTTGTCTTATTGTAAAGTGCTGTGTGGCTTATGTTGTTCTGTTCTGATCTGCTTTCTTCTGCCCTCTTTTGATTTATTCTCTTTAAAATAAAAAGTAATAAGAACTGTAGGAGTAATAAACCCAAAATGCATAATTGTTACTATAAAAGAGAGCAAAAGAAAGTGCTCTAAAGGATATAACTGCATGTATGTTTAAGTGTGGAAGATAGATGACCATACTACTGTTTTTGTTAGATTGTTGAGCAGAACTGTTAATAGTCTCACTGTTTGAATGTCTAGTTGGTATGCTTTAATTTTGTAACTTGAACAACTGTTTCCAAGATGACAGTATGTAATTTATCAAGTAGTGATTTCTTAGTGGGTTTTTTTTTGTTGTTGTTGTTCTTTTTTTTCCTTTGGAATTCTGTATTGTTGCTACCCTTTTTTCTGTTTTGTTTGGTTGTCTTTTTTTCTTTCTAAATAAAATTTTAAAAAAAGAAATTATCTTTATTTCTAACATGATACTGTTTATACCTAATATAAGGAAAATAATATGGGAGAAAAAACTATGCATCAAATAATTCAACTTTCCAAAAGCTAAAGTTCACAATAGCGATTCTACTCATCGGGTAATACAGATTCAGCATCTGCCTAAAATTGAGTTCATAATAGTCTGAATATCATAAAGGCTGTAGATGATCTTACCAATTTCTCATTATTATATTTCTGTAATACTACAGTCTTTGCCTATGAGTGTCACCAATTCTGTTCTTTCTGTAACTATTATTGCTTATAACATTCCAACAAATATTTCACAAAATGTCATACATAGTGATACTTAGATGTAAAAATTGTTTTCAAATTAAGTCCATACATTCTGTTTCTTTCTTTCTTTCTTTCTTTCTTTCTTTCTTTCTTTCTTTCTTTCTTTCTCTTTCTTTCTCTCTCTCTCTCTCTCTCTCTCTCTCTCTTTCTCTCTCTCTCTCTCTCTTTCTCTCTCTCTCTCTCTCTTTCTTTCTTTCTTTCTTTCTTAACCAGGAATCGAGCTCAGGACCTTGCACCTTCCAGGCAGGTGCTATGCTGCTGAGCTACTTTCTTGGCCCGCACTCAATTATATGCTCATTAATTTCTTGCTTGAATTTGAGACCCTAGTTATATAATGATAATTTGTTTTTTGCATTTAAGCTCAGGAGTTTTTCAAATAATTCGGGCTTAGCTGAAAGCTTATTTATTGTGCACCTCTTTAGCACTTTCTGTAGGCACTGCTGCATCACTGCCTCCCCTATACCATACAGGGAGAAGATAACCACAAAATGTTTCCCAGTTTAGAAGTCCTCCTGTATAATTCGAGTCAAATTGTCTGTGAGTCACACTTTCAAATCTCTGGTGCAAAAGTCCGAATATGAAAAACTGAAGTTCAATTCATGAATGTGAAGCAAACATGACACAGAGAAAACGGAATTGAGAACCATGTAGCACTGCCTTGCGAGACGGCAACTTTCAAAGAAAAGGGCCGTGTTATGCTGAGTGACTGCTCCCAGATAATCTGTTGTGTTAACTTTAAAAAGTTTCCCTAAGATTTTTTGTTTGCTTGTTTTTTGTTTTTTGGTACTAAGACTTGAATTCAGGACCTCGCAGGCACTGTGTCACTGAGCTATATCCCTGGCTCCTCCTGGAGTTTTAATAAAAGTCACATTCCTATATAATGCTATCATTACCTCTATTTTCATTACAAAGAACCATAAGAAATAAAAGGGATTAATTTCTTTAAAATTTTATTTAAAGGGGTAAAAAACAGAAAAAAGGGTAGCAACAATAAAGAATTCCAAAGGAAAAAAAGAAAATAACAAAAAACACTAAGAATTCACAACTTAATAAGTTACATAGTGTTATCTTGGAAATAGTTGTTCAAGTTACAAAATTAAAGCATACAAAGTAGACATTCAAACAGTGAGACTGTTAACAGTTCTGCTCCACGATCTAACAAAAGCAGTAATATGGTCATCTATCTTCCACACTTAAACATACATGCAGTTATATACTTTAGAGCACTTTCTTTTCCTCTCTTTTTTACAGTAGCAATTACACATTTTGGGTTTTATTACTCCTATATTATTACTTTTCACACTAGAGGCACAGTGTGGTATTTAAAAATATGATTCTTATTTATTTCACTAATGAGGATAGTCTCCAGTTGTCTCTATTTCCCTATGAAGGGCTCAAGATTATCCTTATTCATAGCTGAGTAATATTCCATTTTATAAAAATAGCACATCTTTTTCATCCACTCTGCAGTTGATGGGAAAAGAGATAAATTTGAGACAGATAGTTCCAATGCTTTCTAATAAAATTATATTTTAATTTTCATTGTCTTCTATGATTCTTTTTAATATTACTTATTTTGACTTAACAAGAATATCAAAATAATATTTTGACTTAGGAAGAATACAATCTAATCCCACTGCAAGGAGAGAAAAGGTTCAGAGAAATCCGAAGTTAGTTATTATTTGCATACATTTTCTCGCATACTACTTATTTGGCATCTTGACAATAATTATAGAACTACATAACAATTTCATTTTGGACACACAATTATTAATTTTGTGTGTGTTATTTTGTGGAGTAAAAGGTTATATAAAAGTTCATAAAACATTTTTTAAACATTTTCCACTAAAAGGAAGTAAAAATTCAGATGAAAGGTAGGTCTCATAGAAAAATGACAGATGATATTATAGAGTTTTAGTTCAAATTCAGAGAAAAGAGAAACCACATAAAGCACCCTTGCTGAGAATGGGATAGCTGGTGTTCCAACTGGGATGTGAGATAGAGATGATTGTGTCCCTTGCTGAGGACAAGATATCCAAAGACAGACAAAACACAAATTTTATAGATTTGTAGCAAAAAGAGACCTTTGACTGGAATAGAATTGATTTTATATAGATGGAGGGAAGAAAAATTGGAAATAATAGTAAGGATTTGAGTGTGCATAGATACATACTTTTAAATGTCAAGGTTATCAGGTATAAAATGGAAAATTATAGAATATTTCTGAGCAGGAGAATAAGACACAAAAATATTTGTTATATGCCTTGCAATTTCAAGTGGACTGTAGAAGAGGAAATGAGATGAAAAAACAATTGCTTGTGGTAGAAGAGATAGATTATTCATTTAGTGAAGTTTTATTTCTAGCACAAAAGTGGGTGACATGGTTTTAGTGAGAGAAAAGTAGTTTGGAGCAATATAAAGCAATATTCACAATATACTTGAGGAATTTTATTAATGACTTAATTTAAACTTCCATTTTTCCCCCCTGGAATAAGACATTGCGTCTTTCTCTTCACCTTTTCTACCATTTCTACTATTCTTTCTTGATTTTCAGGAGTAATAGCTGGTATTCTCCAAGTGATTTTCATTTACAATGGGTAGAAATCTAAACTTCCATGAATCACTACTTTCTTCTTTATTTATCTTTCTCCATGCTTTTTTTCTTCTTATGTAGTGCAAAATCCTAGAATGATTCAGCTTAATTGATGCCAGGGAAGTAATTTTGATTTATTTTTCAGATTATTAAGTGGTACCTTATTGTATGCCATTTATAGTAGGAAAGAAAACACTGAGCAAAAGGAAAAGAGCTCAGTATCCCGCTAGTAGAGAGAGCACAGCTGGGGATGGGAAACCACTGCCCCCACTCACTCGAATCTGGGCGACACTCAGAACCACTCCTGCTTCCCTTATTCTAAGAGCAACACATAAAACAACAAAGACCCTGGAAATCTCTGTAGCTCTGGGCAGAGCACATACACGTGAGTCCTTGTGGCCTGGCCGCCAGTAATATTTTCCTCACTTGCCCATTATAGGTAAGAGAAATAATACATTATATAATGAAATCATAAAGTAGTGCTTTTGAGGAAGGTTTTGAGAAGTTGCTTTTGAGAAAGGTTGCATTTCCTTTACAATCTAAATCCAACTTTGACTTTCTGTTTAGAAAATCCTTCTACCAAAATCTAAAAAATATAATTTCCCTGTGCTTTATTGTCATTGATGTGGCCTCACATAATAGGGCTTCTAAGTTATTTTGGTGTTAATTTGGTTGTAAGTCACAGGATATACACTTTTTAATAGTTCCCAACTGGTTAATGTGATAACTGCACTCGTATTTTCCCATCTATGTAGATATCACTTTTATCATGTGGTTGCTCTGCTGTGTTCTAGGGTTATTTTTTTGTGATCAATTTTTTATTGTAAGAATATTTCTAGTTTTTAGTAGTACATATTTGCAGAAAATGGTATTTATACTCCTTGTATGAACTTGGTACATGTATGCTATTGAAGATTAATGATACATTTTAAAATAATTAATTAATTAATTAGTTATATTCCATAAATAATACATTTCAAGATCTACTTTTTGTTAAATATTTTATATTTATAAATAAAGCACTTCTTATATAATTTTATGTATCCTTCCTATTCACTGACTTCATGTATACCTTACCCACTTCTATTCTTCTTATACTCTTATATTACCATGGCACATTCTCATATATTTTAAGATTATTAGTAGTACAGATTTACATATTTATTATTCTAATCCTTCTAGTTTCTCCTTGGAAATATTGGCCTATTATTTTTTATATAGAAAAAGTAATATTTTCTTAACACTTAATTGTCATTTCTTCGAATTTTTGAATCAAACATGCAAAAATTGAGATAGGAACAGCATTTTCAAATTATGTCTAAATACTTGATATCTATATATTCAAGTTTTTATCTATATATTCAAGAAGGTTTTATATGTTTCTTTGTTAATATTTTGTGTCTTCATAAGATTTTATTTTTACAACATTGGCATTATGAATTACATTTGAATATTTGTCCTAGTATTCTATAATTTTTTAACTGCTGATTTAGGTCAAAAATCTTTTTTTTTGTCTTTTTGACACAGGATCTCCCTGTGCAGTTCAGGCTGGCCTTGAGCTCACTTTGTAGCCCATGCTGGTCTCAAAGTCACAGCAGTCCTCCTGCCTCAACCTCCTGAGTGCTGGAGCTGCATGCACACACCACCACACCCAGCCAGGCCAACACTCTTAATCAGCACTAATTATGTTAGTTGGGCTTCATAGTATACAAATCTATCAATAAATATTATTTGTCTCTAAATCTCACGAAAACAATGATTACAGTGTCACTTCTTTAAAAATTGATTTTTTCCCCAATTTTTCCCATTTTTATCACATGGAAGTTCAAATAGAAACTCAGATTATAACTGATGAGAAAAATAAACAGATAACAGGAGGTAGAGAGGTAGGTCTTTGTCAAATGAGAAGGGAGTCAAAAGATGGAGACAGGGAAGAGGGGGAGGGTGAGGGGAAAAAGAAATGAAGCTGTGCTATGAACATGGACCAACTCCACACAAGGAATGGAAATAAAATGTGCTGCAAATATTTAATAACAAGAAGTTTTTAAAAAATGAGCATATTTAAAGTGAAAATACAATTCTCTTATTTTCAGGAAAATATACTAAATTCTTTCAAGTACCTTTTAGAACCACTTTGGTATCAATATATACTTTTGTACTCAGTCTTTATTATGGACCAAGGCGCAGTATTTTTCTTTAACAGCTTTAAGTTCTTCAGAATATCCAGGGCTGGGGATTTAGCTCAGTGACACAGCACTTGCCTGTCTAAGCGCAAAGCCCTGAATTGGATCTTCAGTACAAAGAAAAAAAAAAAAACGGTACATAGAATATTGATGTCTGTATTTTCCATACACATGCCACAAGCAACTAAACATGTTTCATTGTTAGAAGTTGAGAAGCCAAAAATAAACCTTTTGTTCTTGTTTTTCCATAATGATGTAGATGTCTCACAACTGGGACGACTTCCATTGATGCTTTCCTTATCCTGAATACCACTAAATACATCAGTGCATATTTTAAAGGTATCCATCTGTCATCTTAGTGTTTTTAAAATAGTTGTGCATTTTGTTGAAAATTGCCCACAGTCTTTCGGGTTGAATCCCAGGAATTCAAATTCTGTTGAAATGATTAAGCTTGTAGGGAAGTCTAACCAGGTCCCAGGTCTTCTGATACTCAAAGCAACTATGTAATTTTAAATAAAAAAAATTCATACATCATAATGCAAATTCAAATCATTTGAGAAAGTCTTCCTATTACACCTGAGCTATGAATTTTGAACTTGGCATTAGAATCACATGGCATTTCATCAGGGGAATCCCTTTAGGGCAAAAACTGACATTTGATGTCACATCATGTTCCTGTAGTCTCTTGCTTTTGTACGAAATAGAAAAGTAGATTATACTAAATTATAGACAGGAGATGACTTCAGATGACAGGATAAAGGGCTTTGATGCAGAAATGTTGGGAGTTTAAGTTCAACATTAGACACTGCTTTATGTAAGAGGAAACATAACTATATTCTAGGGAGAAACATTTTCATCTGTTCATATACTCTTAAGTAGCTCTCAAAGCAAATTGTGTGCTTTCAAAACTCACATGTTTTTGTGCTGAAAACCAATGTGACTGGATTTTGACTCTTTCTAAGCCATCAGGATTTAGGAGTGAAGCTCTAATCCAGTAGAACCTTTCAAGCAAAAAGAAGAGCTATCAAAAATTACTCTCTCAGCATGGGCTCCAGGGCCATATGCAGGCACAGTGAGAAGACAGCCTTTACATGCCAGAAGACAGGTTGCACCAATAATCAGTGCTTAGCCTTAGACCTCCAGCCTCCAGAACCTGGAGAAAATAAATTCCTGTGGCTAAAGTGAATCACTTTGTAGTATTTTGTTATGGCAGCCTCCACTGCCTAACGTAATTAGTTGAACTTTGTACTATATTTTGAAAATAATTGTGTGCATAGTCTTAATGACCCATAAATGCAAGAGAACATAATTTAATTTATACAATTCCAGATTTAGTTAGTCATGGAAACTAAAGACTGAAAATGCTTTGAGAAATTTGTGTGAAAAATTATACAATGTCTTTTTCATGGACGATTGACAGGCTGCATTTTGCTAAATATCAATCTCAGAAGTTTTAATTGATGGTGTCTCAAATACAAAGCATGTTGGTAAAACACATTACATCTAGCTGTGTGTAATTTTTCTAAGTATACTGTGTGTGTGTGTGTGTGTGTGTGTGTGTGTGTGTTTGCAGAGAGAGAGACAGAAGGAAAGAGAGGAAGGAGAAGAGAATTTTACAATGGCTAGAAATCTGAGAAGTTGAGAATAAAAACTCGTGCATGCATTTTATGGTTGAGGAAATAGCTTTTATCTACTTATAATTATATATCACTGCTCCATTTGGGATTCTCAGACTGTGATTGCTATGATGCCTGCATTTCCTGTCATTTGATAAGAATTTCTAGTCAAGACAGAAAGGTAAACTCTGTATTGTGTAAACAGCATACAAATGTGTACTGGTCTGAAAAATAATTTGTTGAATTGCCTCTAAAGCAGTGATGTGAAGAAGAAGCAAATAAAATGCTATGAGCACTTACATACCTCTTCTTGTGTACATAAAAATCTAAAAGAGCAGCACAAGGAGACGATTCGGGCTTGTTTATCCCATCTGGAGTGTGCTTCTGCTATTGCCCTCTGTAGTCTATTTTCTACATCTTATTTCTCATTAGTGGATTAGTAATTTAATATAAATCTTTAAAGTTGTGTTAATCTTGAAACAGACAACAGGTAGGGATAAGTGTAGAACTATTACTTGTAATTGATATCAGTAAATACATGTTGATAGAATTCACTACATAATGTAATTTTGTGTAAAAGAATTTCCCACAGGCCCTAAGTTTTATTGATTTATTGAGATAAAAAAGGACTGACCATAGGAAACATTTAAATTTTATGTGCACTGTCCCTTGGAGAGGACTTGTATCCACATCAGGACATCATGGAAACAATGTAGGCATCCATGCTTTTCTAGGATCTTGTACTGAGATGAATATCACAAACATGTTAGTAAAATATGCAGCTATAAGGGCCGAGGATTTAGCTCAGCAGCATAAGCGCCTGCCTTGCAAGTGCGCGGTGGTGAATTCGATCTCCAGTACCAAAACAAACAAACAAACAAACAAACAAAAAACCAAACAAAAAACCAAGCAAATATGATCAGTGAAATGAGAATTAATGCATGTTAAACAAACTCAAAGTGTACTTTTAGTGTACTTTTAAATAATGGAGAAGATAACTTTAAAGATATACATGATTTGTTTTGAACAGAATGTTGTCTTCCTACAGGTACATTCAATTGATTTAAAAAACAAAAGAAACCACTTTACAATCAAAAGATTGATCAGTGAGCTAAAGCAAGGAGATCTGGGTTTACCTGAGGAGCGCTAATGATTTGCTGATAAATTAACTCTGTCTGACAGATACGGTCCAATTAATTTTCTATTAGCACATCTCTTTTTCTTTTCCACTTCAAGCCTTCAGTGGACAAATGATTTATAGTGAATGCTGCAGGCTGCCTATGGAGTATCATTTCCCTCATTTCTGTTTCCTGATAGAACTTTGACCTCATGTAGAAATTTTCACCTATGGCTTGGGATTTATTTAGCTCAGTAGTGCAGTGCCTGCCTGGCAAGCATGATGTCCCCACCACCACCACCACCAAAAAGAAATTCTCGCTTACACAGCATCAACATGTGTCTTAGGGTGGCTAACTGACTGCAGTGTGCACTGAAACGGGATCTGGTTTACTCTTCGTCCCTTTTTGCAAGAGATCAGTTCAAATATATTTCACTGTGGCCTGTAAAATACATGCAAAAATATGCTGAAAGACCAAACATAACATTTCTTTCCTCCTTGCTAGGAACGCTGAGATGAAAGAGTTTTCTTCTTTCTGTGAGTATTACTGAATCTAGTTATCATGGGTGAACAGTAATAACTTTTCTACTAAATCATCTTCTTTCTACCTAAAGGAATTGAGCCAATATTGGTGGTAAGAGAGAGGGAAATAACTGAGATCAAAAATGCCATTATTCAGCAATTAGAATCCACTAAACTTTACCGACTCTTCATATCTGAATGTACAGGTCTATGAGATCTTATCTAGGTAATGACTGTGTTTCAGATTAAAGGAGGCTTTGCATCAGATTGTCACTCTCCAGTTTAAAGTTTCCAATGAATTATCATTCTCTTGAATAAAAATTGTGTTTCTTATATCATGGAAAATAATCCCAAAGTTATTTTTGCTAGATTGCTTCTTTACTCATTGTATATTCGCCTCCACTGAGAAATATTCAGTCCCTTTGGATTTCCCTGTAGAAGCCTTCAAGGGCACACTAAACCTTTGCTTGCCTTACATCAATTTGTGAAGACTCATGCACTCCAGCTCCCACTAAACAGGGTCCTTCATTTCATTCCAATCTCATGTCAATCATATTTAGCCTGGCCAATGGTTTTCCTTCATTACTCAAGCTTTAAAAATTATCATTCCAGAATTCTCTATAGCACTGACTGTAGAATTCTGTCAAATATAGCAAATGTTACAGATGACCAGGAAAATGTTATGTTTTTATTGGAGTTTTAAGATAAGGCTGTTTAAAATATCAACCCATACACTGCATTCTCATCTTTCTTAAGATCTATGCTTTATTTTCTTTCCTTAATTTACTGATACATGACCTTATAAATACTTCCAACTTTTTCACTACAGACCTTCTAATACAAGACATCAGAATACTTGCAGATTTTAACCTTTATTTTGTTGTTGTTACTGTTCACTGTGGTTTGGTACTGCCTAGAAGGTATCTAGAAAATTGATTAATGGTAATAATAGCATTGTCTGTCATAAGAATACTGTGAGAACTGAATGAGTTATCAGGAGAGCAAAGCTTGTTATGCAACAATTGCTTCATGTATATGGAATATTATTTTCTTTGTTATTCTCTCTACCCAGCTTATATGGAAAGACCCTCAGATGATTTTCTTAAGGTGAGATATATACCTACCACAAAGCTAAGACCAGCACTTAGGATGTCCTGCCGCCTCTATGCATAGGCGTTCATGCTTTTATATTCACAGAAGATTGGTTCCAGTACTCTACACATGCCAAAATCTGTGTGTATCATTCCTTTGTACTTAAGATTACCTCTAGATTACTTACGATACCATGGACATGGAGCGCTATACGTAGTAACAACTGATACAAGACAGTTTTTCCAATGTCCATCAGATTCTAATCCCTCCATTTGCTAATGAGGTGGGAATTAGACTTTGCTATTAAAGTTCTTTCAAATTCTTTCCCTGCCCAGTGACCACCCTGTCTTGTGTTTTCCATGCTGTGCAGCAATGATTGATAGAAGAGCATAGGACATTCACAGTGCTTCTCCAAATCAGTCTCTGTTTCTGTTCCCCACTTTTTCTTTCTTCATCTCTTCAATCTGTTTTTTCATGTAGCTGGTGAGAATGTGGTAGCTTCTTATATATGAAGATGCACTAAGGAGAAAAACAGAAACGTTGCTTGCCTCTCTACCTTCATCATGTCTTCCAACCCAGTTCATTATCTCTCTTCTCCAGAACATAAATATAAACAATAAAGTAAAAATAAAACTTTACTTTAAATATATTATGAGCATATAGGGGTGGTGGTAATGAAGCAGTTGCTAGGATCATCCAAAGACTTTTTGAAAGACAGACCCATTACTTTTCACATAATGTTATTAGACAACTAACTACATCAAAAGAAAACCACACATATACCTGGCAGCATGTCTACCTAGAAACCTGCTAAGTGGCTGAGGAACCATAGAAGATGCCAACAAATCAAATTCTAAAACCTTTCTGGATAAGCATCTAGAGAGTTACTATAATTTTTTTCCTTCTGTTTTTTTTTTCATTTGTATGAAATAAAATCTATTTATCATCATTGATATGTACTTCTTTATTTTTCCCTAAGATCTGTTTCCTTTTACCATGGTAAGCCCTGTGGTGAAAGACTGAATTAAAAATGTTCATCTTCAATGACTTCGGGATCTAAAAAGTTAGGAGGCCATGGAAGCAGTGAACTTAAAAGACAGGCAAATAATATGTCCTTGTGAAAGATAAAGTAAAATGTGAAGATAAAGAAAAATCACTTTTAAGTTTCTGATTATTTTCCCTTTCAGTCCAGTTGTAGTTTCTGCTAATATTTAGTGAGAATTTAGGGTGGTCAAGGAACTCTGATAGCTTTTAAGTGAAGGATAACAATCAAGGCTTGGGGCATAGAAAGCTTATGAAGAAAATGCTGCTTCCAATTCAAATTACCTTTAAGGCAAAAGTGAATCGCAAGCGATTTATACTTGAGTGGAGATTGGAAGGTGTTTACAAAAGCTTTAAAACTGAAGGCAAGTCTTTTCTAAAGAAGGATTTGTGAGACCTATTATGCCCTGTATAATGGAAATCAGTATATTAGAAATTTAAAATGTGTTTTTATTTATGCTCAAAAGCAATCCTCAAGTATCATGATATAAGTTATTATCAATTTCTTATTATAAAAAAACACGTCAATTGTGAGAATTAATTAATGTTAGTGATTTCTCATCCTCAAGACACAATGCCTGACACTCACAATTAAAAGGCGAATTTTAATTTGACTCATGTTTTGTGGGGGTTCAGTTAGTGGTGCGCTGACTCCAAGGAAGGAACTTCCTGGCTGACGAGCACAACAGGGAAAGCTGCTTAGTTCATGGTGACCAGAAATCACAGCAGGACAGCATTACAGAAAAGATGGGGCCAGGGACAAGACACTGAGCCTAGTGTCACACCTCTATGACCCACTCAGGTCCCTAACTGTGCGCCACCCATTCCCTCAGGTCATGGCAGCGGCTGCTTCCGAATGCTTAGATGGCTAAGCAGAGAAAAGTGAACCCCTGGGAACAAACTCCTTCTGAGGCTCTTGGGGAACAGGGTTGTAGGAATTTTCTTCTCAAATTAAAGATTTATATTTTTGTACTTGGAGGCTATGTTAGGTGAATTTTACTGATGTTTGAGATGTCTTCAAGCCATCTTATTCTTTTGTATCTTCTTGTTCTCTTGGTTTCTTTTTATTTGTACTTTTTTTATTACTTTCTTTACCTGCTAATCTTTTTTTGTTCCCAAATTTACAGGTGGTTACCTGAGGGCCAAAATTTAAGTTTTTTAAAAGTTGTGCTCTGCTTTTGGTTCCAATTCTCACTTCAGATCTGACTAATAGCAGCCATCAATCTGCATGGCACAACTAAATGTGGGACTGACTTGAAATTTTATCTACCAGATTCACTCCCCTTAATCTCGGTTCCCTGTGAGGTCACAGGACATGGGAAAATGTAGACACATATTTAGCCAGAGTGTTGCACAAATAGAGTCCAATTGCCAGTGGAATGCCTGTTCCCAAGTGAAATCTGATGCTGTCCTTTTCAGTTTGCAATCCTCTCAGTGTACAGGTTCTTCTGAATCTTCACCGGAATCACCTGTCAAACTCTGTTTACAGTATTCCAAGACTTCTCTGACCTGCATCTCCAAATCTTCCAAACTCCTCTTACAAAACAACTCCCAAAGACTTCCACACTACGCGGACAGATACAGCTATAATGAAAACCAATCCTGGGTACTAAATTTCAGTATTAGTTTTTCATTACTGCGATACAGTACCTGAAACCCACAACTTAAAAGGAGAATTGACTTGGCACATGTTCGTAGGAGATTCAGCCTACGGTCGGTGGGATCTACAGCAGGAACGTCATGGTAGAAAGGCATGGCAATCAGAGCTGCTTAGCTCAAGTTGGCTAGAAAGCAGAGTAGGGGAATCCTGCCAGAGATAGTGAGGCCAGGGGCCAGATGTAATGCCCAAAGTTACCTCTATACCCACCCAGACACACCCGGAAGTGTGTGCCATCAGCCCCCAGCATGGCCTCCGGGACAAACAAGTCGATATGTTCAAGTTGAACTGGCACATTTTCAATGTGATGTTTCTGTACCTACAAATAACATGCTTTAATCATTTTAATGTTCTTTATTTTCATTTATCCATGCTACTCCCTCTGTTATAATAATTGCTCCTGTAGTTTTCTATCTATTTATATCTATCATATGTTTTCTATTGGTTTCCACATAAGAAGACATTTGATATCAAACCTATCATCCTGAAAATGACTTGAATTCTTTCTTTGTATTGCTGAATCAAATTCCATTATATATGTATATATTCCATTATATTCATCTTATATATCTATTATATTTTATTGATTCATTGGATCTGATTACTGAAAACTAAATGTATTCCATTACTTAGAAATTTTGAATAGTGTCACAGTTAAGATAGAAATCAGGGGCTATTTTTTAATGCAGATACATTTTTAACAAGAGCATCAACCATGATTCCAATATATTGAAATAACAGAGGCAGTAAATGGCAAGTTCCTATTTCAAATCCAAACACTGTAATTTCTCTTTCTATTAAACCACCATTCCTATGAACAATTTCATTATTTTCCGGAAGAAACTTCTCTTTGTGTCAAGAGAGTGAGCTGGAGTTAGATAATATCACACATAGCTCACATGGTGTAAAATTGCATTGGCAACCCTAAGCAACATGGGTTGATATTAAAAAAAAAATTGCTGACTCCCTAGTAAAAGCATGAGCATCTCTCTATTTTATACAAGACATGCATCCACAGTGTGGTATTTCTATTTCAAGTGTTAATGTGATGGGGTATATGGCAACGACTTTAAAATATTTTGTGACTTTTTTGAATTTACAGCACGTTAAATATGAGCTATTTTTAAGGTGTACAGGGGAAGCCTAAATAAATCCTAGGAGATTTTGCTGACATGTGATATCCAGATAAAGGGAAATAAACTCACTTCACTGATCAGTTCATCTGTAGCTTTGGGCAGTTATTGGCAACACATTCAGACATTAACTATGGTGTCCCAGGGAGAGTGGATCTGTGGCCTGCGATCTGCAGACAGCCTTGTGGGACATTCTCAGAAACTGAGACTGTGTTCAGAGACAATAATAAAAGCTTAAATATTGAAATAAACTAAGAAAGTACTCAACTAATGATCTTTTAGTAACCTAGAAGGATACTTCTTACCGCTAAATATTAAGTGCAGTGGTACTTTTTACAAAAGAAAATTAAATTATTTTTCAAATCTTAAACAATTCCTTATGTATTGTTGTACATAATCTTTAAAAAATTAGGTATCTTTGTATCTGAGTCTATTACAATTTTTCCCCACTCTGGTGCTTCTTACGATGTATCACACAGCCCTGTAAGTACTTTTGTCAAATGCTACACGTAAAGTAGTTTCCTCTGTAGCTCCAAAAGGAAGACTTCTGTTGAGTCAGCAGAAGGCTTAATTTAATGAAACACTTGCTAACAGAGTTTCAGTTATGCCACTGACTTCTTTGGAATATTGTGGTTGCCTTTTCACTTGAAATGTACTGTAAAACCAGTATCGTCTCAGAAAATTACCCCACCAGATCCTGTAAGTGGATGATGTTTCAACTAGTCACAAATTTCCATATCCCGATTTATAGTTTGGTCCTTATAAAAGTCATTTAGTAGGTGCATAATTTTAGCTATGGAAAATATTATTTTTCAGTATTTTATGATATGTAACAATTAGTTTCATACAATAAACTATCTTCCATTACCTGAAAAGTTTACACTACATATTTCTCATGCTCAGAGTCTTCTCCTTACAGACAAAAGAATGAAAATTCTAGTCATACTCAATTTTAACCTCTCTCAGTTCTCTTCCAGGAAAGTCATTCCCCATTTTTTATAGTTGTCTAATCTAACTCATCTTTTAAGAAGCAGGTGAAATATAATCATCTCTGCAATGTTTTTATTTCAGAATTCGAATTTAGAATTATTTTTTTTACTTTTGAGCATTTTTATAAATTAAAAAATTTCAAGAAAATACACTTTGTTATAATTTTACACATTATTTTGCCCACTGTAGGATGCCAAATGATTAACTCTGTTATATTTCTACTTTAAAAGAAAAGCTAACTTTTATCTCCTTCATTAAAGCTCTTTATATATGAATAGTTTTTGTTTGTTTGTTTTTGTTTTTGTTGGTACTGGGGATCAAACTCACAACTGTGCGCTTGCAAGGCAGGTGCTTATGCTGCTGAGCTAAATCCCTAACCCCTATGGCTTTCAAATCACTTTGTAGCCCAGGCTGGCCTCAAAATCACAGCAATTCCTCTGCCTCAGCCTCCTGAGTGCTGGGATTACAGTTATCCACTACCACACTCAGCTTGCTGCAGTGATTTATTTTATTTTATTTTTATTTTTTGGTATATGAATAGTTTTTTTTTAAGTAAATACTATTTGAGTGGAGCTGAGAATTTGGAAATATAATAGGATCATTGAAACATGTTGCTTATCTGGTTCCTTGCCTATTACTCCATTTCCTGAAGCTTATTTTTGATAGCAAAGTTCTTACAATTTACCAAAATAAAAACCTCTGGAGCTAAAAATGAAACTAGATATTTTTTATGTATTTCCAATTAATGTAGAGAAAGATCTTCTAATTTTAGTCACTATTCTTTCGTATAGTTTAACTGTTTCATTATCAGATAGGCAAAAAAATCTCCAATAATACAAGTATTTTGTACCTGGTATAGGTGTCATGTTTCTAAGAGCAGTGTTTTCCCCAGTATACCAGTTGTCACTCAGCGTGAACATTTCTGCTGGTAGCTGAAGATGAAGGACATTATAGCAATGTGAACACAGCTGAAACCCAACATCCTTGATCACAATTCCTTATTTATGTATCATACCTTTCCATTCTGTCCATTCCACACTATCATTACCGAAACTGCAAAAATCTCAAATCTGAACATTTTGCAAGTTCTCCTGACCAGCAATGAAAGTCACAAAAAAAAGAAATGTATTTCTGCTATAGACTAGTATATTGTATGATATCTATAGGGTTAACATAAACATAGTTACAAGGCTTTTTCTCTCTTGGTTAGACTATGACTTCTGTTTGTTAACGCTTGTCTTTTTAGTTTGGGCTCTGAATATTTTCACAACTCTAGTTACAAAACACATTATATTATTGCACTTTGAAATCAATCACTTAACACCTGTTCAAAAAAGTAAATAAACATTAATTGGCAGTTATGTTACTCAAAGCACCTTGTTTCTAATTAATTGAAGAGTAGGCTTGGATCTTGCATACTGCCATTTTGCACTTCTAAACTAAGTGCCAAGAAGCTGAAAATTTGAGATTTTTATAGTAATTTATACCATTTTGTCTTCATGGAAAAAGTTTAATTTTCTGTATGATTTTCTTTAGATTTAGATAAAGTTATAAACCCACCCATCGTTTTGGTGTGCTTCTTTCATCCAATCAAATGAGGAAATGTTTATTTTGCTTTTTTGAGAAGTTCTCTTCCCAAGTTACACATTGAACTGGCTTGTGATGATGAGAAATATATTCGAATTAGCAAACAGTATTACTGGTTTTTGAGAAAGGAATAACATAAATGTTCCATCATTGCAGGATCCACTATTAATTTGTCAATGGATCTAAAAATCTACTCTGAATGACTTCAAAGTGAGGGAGAAGAGTTCCGAGCTCAAATAGTTCAATATTATTTTATCTTAAGGCTCTGAAAATAATTTGACTTTATATATAATTCTCCAACTACTTTATTATTATTATAGTCAGAGGTTTTACTAGAATATTTTAAACACGCTAAAATAAATGGTTTTTGCATACCCCCCAAAACAGCTGAACTGTAAATTATCACGTTTTTTCTCCCTCCAGCTGGAATTAACTTGTGACTATTAACATTTCCCGTTTCACAATCTCATTTACTTGTCGTGAATCTCCTGAGAGCTACGTGTCACTCACATACAAAAAGCAGAAAAGAATATGGCGAAAATAACCCCGTCAAGATCAAACATTCGGTAATTTGCACAGCCAGTGCATTACACTATCTATAAATTATTTGTACTATCAATTATCATGGATTGTCCTGGTATGAAGAATTATAATTTAAAGGCATCTTTCTTACATGTGTGACATTCTGCAGAAAATGTAAAACCTCACAAGACTGTGGAGGGAAAACATCTTTTTGGCACCTTGTTTTACATTTGATTTTCTTTCTGGAGTGATAACTGGTGATCAATCAACATTTTATCCCATCTATGTTGCATTTTATGCGAATCAAAGTTGTCTATCATTGTAGAGCCTTGAATAACCAAATGAATAAATGTTAATACAGCATTATTAAACAACTTTAAAAGATGTGAAGGGAAGTTTCAGTAGAATTCACCCGGCTCCCCAGAAAGACAACATAGTTTCATTAAAGAATAATAATGTTGCATCATACATTATTTTAAGAATGAATTGCTTTCTTAAATATGTAAGTGGTAACTAGATGAAAGACTCACATGGAGACAAATTTCTTTTGGGGGGATGGGAATATGGAAAAAGTATATTTAACAACTGTAATAAAATACATTTTTATTATAGTTCATGGTACAGTGAGGAGAAAATGCACAGGAAAGGAATAGGTTAGGGCAATCTGTGGATTTGTTAAGAGTTAAATTTCTAGTGTTATACGTTAAACACAATGCTGGACATTTATGCATAGTTCTGAAAACAAACAAGTCAGTGCATTACTTTTACCCATCAACTCCATCCTATTGATGACAAAATTGAAGGTTGGCAGAAACCAGTACACTGTTCAGTATTAAAAACTGTCTGGACCTTTTAACAAATGGTGATGTTGAGCTCCTTCCATATAATATTGAAAGAGAAACAACCAAAAATTGATCATGATCCAAATTTCAGAGCTAACCCTACAAGATTCTTTGGAGAAAACGCAGGAGTACCTCCTCCTGACCATGCATTCAGAAAGATGTTTTGCAAATGATACCAATTGAAGAAATGTCAGAAGAACATTTAGATAAATTGAATTTCAAGAACATCAGACTAATTGTATGCCTGCACAACACACCATCAATACAGTAAAAGGCAGTGTACAATACAGTATAAAGTATTTTCAAGATGTATGATAGCATTATGTATCTAGAATATAAAGAAATCTTACAATTCAACAATAGACCAATTAAAAGTGGGGAGTCAATTGGAATATGTTTTTCTCTAAAAACCACAAATATGCAATATACACATGAAAAAATGTTCCATGTGATGAGTCACTTAGGGAATATAAATCAAAACTACAATATAAGACAGTTTCACACCCATTGTGATTGGTATGATCAAAGACAGGGATTAATAAGTGTTTAGCAAGCCCATAAGAAAAATTAGATTAGTTATAAAAGGATAAGAAAATACCCATACCATTTTGTAAACTAGTTGATTTCTTAAGATGCTTTGTATATAGTTAGTATATTGCCTGGGAGTCCTTCTCCTGGGAGTATAGAAAAGAGAGTTGAAAACATATGTTCCCACAAAATACTAATACATAAACATTCCTAACTCTGTTATTTGTAATACTCAAAGTGTAGAAACAAATCAAGTGCCCACTACCTGACAGATAAATAAATAAAATATGTTATACACATATAATGGGATAACACTTCACAATAAAAATGCATACTTCAAAAAATGCAAAAAATACTGATGCATGCTTCAAAATGGATAAGTCTTAAAAAAATAATGAAAGAAACCAGTCACAAAGGACAACATATAATGTATGGTTTTGTTTATATTGTTTGTTTCCCAGAGTGGAAAAAATTTAAAGAGAAAGTAGATTAATGATTTCTTAGGACAATAGTGACTAAACAGTATTATCCATTGAGAATACATGTACAGGTTTCAGTAGTAAACTATTAAAAAATTGGGTGGTTATTAAGGTCTTGAACCTGAATGCATCAAAACTTAAAATTTGCTGCTGTTAATGGCTGAAGGACATATTTATGAACTACACTTTAATACAGTATTTTTAGAAAGCCAACTGATTTGCTGTGAATCTAAGAATTGTGTCTTCTAATCACAATAAAACATGATTAGAGGTTGTTATTGAGGATCTCTAAAATTCCTGTATTTTTACCAAAGAAACCACTGCCTTTGCCTTTGCCTTTTACACTTTTTAGAGAAAAAACAAATACGTAAAACTGTGAAAACTGTGCTGTGTTGATCTGATTGAAGGCCAAGGTATGATTTAGTACTACTTCTGATCAAAGAATGAAATTCTGTCTCAAAGAATGTGCATTCATGCCTGTGTGTGTGTGTGTTTGGGAGAGGGTCGGGGAGACATTTGCAGTGCATGAAAGGTGACAAATGGAGACAGAGTTTTGGTACGGTTTTGTACAAGCCTAACACTAATTTCTTCCTCTATTCTGTATAAAATTTTCACTGGCTTTGGTTGGAGAGATTTCTTTGAGTCCAGATTCAGCCAGATGATCAAAACTTAAACCCATCTGTCACATTTTGCTGGCATTATATTATTGATAATAACACTATCATCGATAGTCCTTACTCTCATTTCACCAGTAACTCTATAGCTGTGCTTACAATCAGTGTATGACCAGACCCACATGACTTTATCTAACAAGCATTTTTCTTTCCTTTGTAATATTATTTAGATGTTGCCTATCAATTACTTTTGCTCAGCAAAACCAAGTCCTTTTTTTCCCCTTTTTTTTATTTAAAGAGGAAAAAGCCAGAGAAAGGGGTAGAAATAATACAGAATTTCAAAAAAACAACGCTAAGGAATCACTAGTTGATGAATTACATATTGTCATCTTAGCAATAGTTGTTCAAGTCACAAAATTAAAGCTGAAGTGAATGGAACTTCCAATCCTGGTCTTCTGAGGAATATCCATACTGATTTCCCCAGTGGTTGCACCAGTCTGCACTACCACCAACAGTGGAAAAGTGTTCCTTTTTCCCCCCAGCCTTGCCAACATTTGTTATCAGTTGATTTCTTGATGGCAGCTCTTGTTCCGGGGTGAGATGAAATCTCAATGCTGTTTTAATTTGCGTTTCTCGAATGATCAGTGATGATGAACATTTCTTTATGTATTTATTTGCCATTTGTATGTTTTTATCTGAGAGATGCGTGTTCATCTCAGATGCCCATTTTTGGAGAGGGTCTTTGAATTTGTGGGGGCCTAATGTTTTTTATTTCTTTATATGTTTTGGATATAAGTCCTTTGTCTGAGGGGTTGCTGGTCAAATTTTTTTCCCATTCTGTGGGTTTTCTTTTCACTCTGTTGGTGATTTCTTTTGAAGTGCAAAAACTTTGCAGTAATATGAGATCCCAGTTGTTGATTCCTTGAAGTGTTTCCCGTACAGTTTGCATTTTGTTCTTGAATTCTCTGCCTACCCCGATGTCCTCAAGACTTCTACCTACCTTGTCTTCCAATATTAGTATTTCTGTTTTAATATTTAGATATTTGATTCATTTTGTTTTTAGTATAGTGCATGGTGATAGGCATGGATCTAGTTTCAGTCTTCTGCATGTGGAGAGCCCATTTTTCCAACACCATTTATTAAAGAGGCTATCCTTCCCCCAGTGAACATGTTTAGCCCCTTTGCCAAATATCAGGTGGCTGAGTGTCTGTACCTATACTTACATCTTCTAATCGGTTCCATTGATCCTCAGGTCTATTTCTTTGCCAGTACCGTGCTGATTTTATCACTGTGGCTTTGTAGTACAGTTTCAAGTCAGGCATTGAGATGCCTCCTGCCTTGCCTTTATTGCCCAGGATTGACTTTGCTATTCTAGGTTTCTTCTGTTTCCCAATGAATTTTAGGAGTGTTTTCTGTAGGTCTGGAAGATATGATAATGGTATTTTGATTTGGGTTGCATTAAATCTGTATAACAGTTATGGGTGCATAGCCATTTTCACAATGTTGGTTCTTCGTAGACAAGAGCAAAGAATATCCTTCCATTTTCTAATATCCTCTTCAATCTCCTTTTTTAGCATAGTATAATTTTAGCATATAAAAACCAAGGTCTTTGATTGAACAGTATCTATTAGAAGGATAAGAACTCCTTGGAACAGTGGTAGGTAGGATTATTAGAGAAATGCATGTGCAAAATGCACATTAAGGTGCACAATGCTGCCCTTACATGCTGTTATATCAGGGCCTTTTCTATTGATACTTCCTTTACATTACCAAAAAAGAATTAAGTCTAGTGACCACAGGGCACTGATTCTCAACACTCTGGGTATACCCTCAACTCAAACAGATTTCAAGGTTACTTCTTGCTGCATCTATGTGCTGCATATTTTGAGAGAAGAGAAAATCCCTGCAGCACATGTAGCAAGCAGAATATTAGATCTCTGGTATGCATGCAGGATATTAGTCCTGAACAAAATCTTTTCCCTACCTGAAATCTGTCAGCACAGGTTTCATTCCAAGCTATCTGTCCATTTTCTTCCTTAGTGAGGAAAATGAGATAAAGTAAAAGAGGGAGGGAAAGATGCTGATTTATTTTGTGCACTTACCTCAATTTGCTTTTACTTGTTTGGGAAATTGCTTTTTCAATGCAGAAAAATGTGTTGCGGTGAAGTAATTCCGCGGGTTTGATGACACTGCAGTGTGTTTCTCCCGTGTTTCTGCTGTAAGTGTAAATGAAATGCATGGGCAGCAGATTACCATAATTTACTTCCTTTTATTGCTGCTCTTTCTTACCTACTAGATTACATGTGTGTTCACTGAAGTAACTGTTTATACTTATTTAACAGTATTGACTGAAATAACCCTGAATCTCCTCCAGCGAGGACTGATTTAGCTACAAATCACTGTTCCAGTTCTGAAATCATTAATCAGCCTTAGGCAAGATCCATTATGTGGGATTTCAGCATAGGAGAAATATTAACAGCTCCCTGGAAGAAACGTTACTATTACATTGGCTGTGGCTCCCTGCTGGAACAACATATTACCCTCAAGTAATAATTATAATACATTAGTAGAGGTTTAATTTCAAATAAGTGCTGTCTGTTTAAGAAATGGCAATCTTACCATGGCTCAGAGAACAATAGATCATGTTATCAGCAAGAATAAACCTACATGGAATTAAATGAAAGATAAGAAAGAATTCATTACAGTTTGGAAACTGTAGGAAAAGGAGAAGTTGGTGTGAAATCCTTAGTTGCATTGTGATAGAAAAAATTGTGTTTATAGATCATCTCTGTGAATGATATTAGGTATAGGTATAGCTATGAATGTTTTCCCACAAGTTAAATTCCTGGCAAAACATCTGTTTACTATTTAATATATAAAATGTCAAATTAGTAATAGCATTTTTTTTCAAGGAAGCTGGAAAAATTGATGAGCATAGGAAAACTGTTAGGAAAACAGATTTTTAGTTAGATATGCATGGGAATCAATTTTATGCAAATAAATCAATATTCCAGTAAAATTTTCTATACATTTCTATGCTTTAAAGGTATACAAGAATTACATTTTCACAGGCAGTCTTTTCTTACTGAGATAATGCTGCTTTAGATAGACAGTAAGATACTGCTTTGGAGTTAAGTCTGTAAATGGTTTAGAAAGATAATTGACTTCTAGGAGGTTTGAATGGAGTGAGTTCTAGAAAAAGTCCAGGTCTCTACTGGAGAATTTGGAATATAATGTCTATTGCATATAAAATATTACTCTAGGGATATTTATAGGCCTTAGTGTATCTTATATACTGCATAGTGTAGAGTGAAAAACATGCATCCATTAATTGTATCTGCTTAACTTTGAGCAATTTAAAGCTTCTTAAAATTTTGTCAAATAATTCATTTCTTGGCAAATTATTAAGTACCTAAGCAATATCCATAAACACTAATATGGTAGCAGGATATTCTGAAATTATGATGTTTGAAAGTGTCTGAAGCCGATCACATGGGAAAGGCATTTTTGGTTTAACAGATGAACTCAGTTCTGCAGAAGACATTTTAGCACACTGAATAAAGTAGATTATATATGTGCCAGTGCTTGAAAATTGTTCTTCAGGTTCAGTGAACTATTGATTTAAGGAAATCAAGGTGATTCCATTACTGGGTAAAGAGATTCATATTTTCTTAACACTGTAGAGTTTGTAGTTTGATTTATACATCTGTGAATGTATATACTTTGAGACTTTCCATTCTATTTTATGCTTGATGGATATTATGTCATACTGTCAGATGCAGAAATCAGAATGAAGCTGAAGTATTATATGTAAGTTCTGTACCTTTCTCTGGTGAAATATGCATCAAGACTGAATTTATACAACATTTATTTTTTAAAAAAGCTTTCTAGCTCTATGTAATCAATCATATTTGAAACATAGCATAAGGTATTATCAGATTTCTCAAAATATTCAACAGTTCCAGTGTTTAAAACCTTACGTGTTCATCAACATGTGTTTATCTACTTGCTCTTTTGTAAGAATATGTAAAACATGTGTATATATCTATATTGGCATGTACACGAGGGCAATCATCTTGCTCAACTAGTTACTGGTGTTGTGTTCCCAAATAGTGCAAGCTACATTATCCCATGGCACACTTTCTTTTAAATTATGCTTAAAGAGTTATCTACTTATAAAAAAAGTTGAAGAATGTAACTATAAGTTGATTAATTAAAGAGATGGACTTTTCAGACACTTTCTACACAGCCTACAATCTTATATTTGTGTAGCAAAACATCAACCTCAGAATTTTAGAATACATTTAAAAAGTCTCTGATAATGTAAAGTAGTCATGCTTTTTATGCAAAAGTACGCTAGAATACTTATGGATCAGAGAAGAAGTATGTGTTAGTGCACACCTCACATATGATGTGATCTCAAGATGAAAGTTTCCAGTACCACAGAGGAGAAGGATCAGTTTAGATTCAATTCCAGAAATCAGTGGGAAAGGAAAGAGTTTGTGCATAAAAGTATAGATGAGAAATGAGCAGTGCACATTTCAAAACTCTGCAGGGGTCTAAGTGCTTCTCTAAAGTGTGTTTTGTAGGAATTGCTGAAGCAGACAACATGGCAATCCAAACATTACAGGGTCTAAATGTCAAGGGCTTTTGCTATAGCATCATTCAGTTATGGATATTGAAAGGACAGGAAACATGGACCTGAACAATTTGATTTCATCTGGACAGTGCCATTTTTCAACTTACGGATA
This sequence comes from Dolichotis patagonum, assembly GCA_004027295.1. NCBI lineage: Eukaryota > Metazoa > Chordata > Mammalia > Rodentia > Caviidae > Dolichotis > Dolichotis patagonum. Next base: position 166,362 of record PVJX010000192.1, on the reverse strand, counting down.
TCAGTCCTCAAAGTCCGTCCTCTAGCTCATTTCTTCACCGATTACATGCACTAAGAGTATGTAAACGTGCTGCAAGGCGTTACTGTTATAAAAATCAAAAGACAAGGCAGGAGGTATTCATACTATTTAATAATATACCAAATATAGCACTTAACCATGTTTACAGTTGTAATAGCACAGAGTTTTTTTCTATTCATGGTGTCAGTATACTAAGTATATTAATGCATTTTCCATGTTACTTTTTTGTAACAACATGTGAGATGCTTCATATTACTAAATCAGGTTTAGAATACAGAGAGGAGAGCAGGATTAAATGGCTTGTCAAGGTCATAGAGTCAGTGAATGTGTCAGGGCTATTCAGATCTGTCTAAACTCCAAGTCCACGCCAGTGGGCCAGCAGGCTGTGTGTCCCATTTCCCATCCCTCATCAGTTGGCTGACTACTTGGGCACGTTTTACAGAGCTCTTGGATGTACTTTCCCATTTAACAGCTTTGATACTTGTTATTGTTTTCTTGAGTTGTCAACCTACAACATTGTTCGTGTGATCCACCAGAATAAATGATGCAGCAAAAGCTCAAAACCTATACACACATATGGCCTGAAGTCTTACTGCCTTATTTACCTAGTAAGCACAGGTAGGTGCTCAGAATAAAGCACACCTTTATTCTAACTATGAATGGCTTAGTTAATAGAATCAATTCCATATCATTATCATACATTAGGTAAATGGGTGTTTATAATTCTTCCGTTCTTAACATTTCCATGCAATGTTTTTCAGATGGTAGTATTGAGGGAATTATTTTTCTTTCTCAAGTAACAAAATTTAGAGGGATTAATGACTGTTATTAATGACATGATTTAAACTTGTTATTGAATTAATTAAAATTTGAATTAAATGATATATTTTGTGGGCAGTAGTTTAATTATTCAAGTGACAATATGCAAGATATCTACCTCATGTCAAAAGCAAAACCACCCTTATAAATAAAAGTATTCATTTAATACATTAGTAGAAGCTTCATACACAGATAATCTATACAACAGATTATGCCACAGTCCACAGATTTTTTTTCTCTAATTCAGACTTGGAAATGATAAATCCAGGATTGATGTCTTTGTTTTATAATTATGTAGTGCTAGAAGATTACATTTCTTCAAATTATGTTATGTTTATAGGAAAAGGGAACTGGAGATTGCTTTCTGATATGTAAAATTTCTGTTTTTTTTTCCATTTGAAATTTAATGTACATGCATAATAATACTGATTCACCAACTTTCTTATTTTATTCACCAATAAATTTATTTTCTTCTAATTTCATAATATTATGCTTGTTATATGACAGTAATAATAACAGTAACACCATTGTAGTCATTTAAAAATGAATTATTGCTATGTGCTTTTACTATGTCCAGAGGCATGTATTTTAAGGCACCATAATTATTCTAAATGCAGCATGTAACAGGAGATTAATGTGTTCATGCATTGTCTGATTATTCTGTAGATGACCTCAAAAGCACTCCATAACCCTGGAAATTTCACAGAGATATATTGATCTCTTCATTAAATGAAAAATGAGTAACAAAAAATAATGCACTAATGTAGTTACACTTAACAATATAGATCTCTAAAACTAAGACTATATATCTATGTACCTATTTATATAAATTAGTTATGCACCAAACAAAAGATAGAGTGAGCTTTCTCCAATATCAAGGTGTAGAAAGGAAAAAAAAATCTTTAGCTTTTTGCTTCATAAACATGGAAAATATTCAGATGTATTCTTAGCATAAATTAGTTATTCTTTCCTTCTTTTGAAATTATTTTGTTCTAAATAAACTTAATTATTAAAAATATTTTTGGTTTTATTTAAACATTATCTCCTGTTGGAAATTATTAAACAAAAAGACTTCTAAAGTACTTGCAATGGACAAAATATTTTCTAGTTTAGTTTTAATTATTTCAGCACCTTATAAAATGAGCATACTTTGGAGGCTTTTAGATAACTGACATAGTTTTTTTCATCATATTTCACCATTCATTCTTTGTGACTTATTGGTACATGAGATCTGCAGTGTCAAGAAGACATATTTTTATCATTTCAAAATATTGTTAATCTCAAAAACTTGTATTCTGTTTTTAGTTTTATAAAATCACAACATTTATTATTTTAGTGTTGTGGCAATAGTAATAAATCTGGATTACTCAGTAACATTTCTTTCTTTATTGGAATTTTTTAAAATTTGAATTGAACTCAGGACCTTGCACTTGCCAGGCAGGCACTTGTGCTGCTGAGCTAAATCCCTGACTCTCAGTACCATTTCAGAACTACATGTATGCTGAAGAAAATTGCTGTATATATACCTTGGTAAAGAGATCACTAACTTTGCATCAAAGAAACAATTTTTTTTGTTAAATATAAAACAGTGTACAAAGATTGGATTCAGATTCAATAATAAAACTTTAGTGATGTGGTTACCTGAAGACGCAATGGATTATGTATTTGTATACCTTTCAAATTCTTCTGTGGGAACCTTAAAACCTTAAGGTCTCATAAACATGGCATTTGGTGGTAGGAGTTTTAGGAAATATTTAGGCTTAGATAAAAGTCATGGGTATAGGGAACTGCATGATGAGAGTAGCGACCTTATTAAAAGGGAAAGCTGAGAAGCACTTTTACCCATTCTCCACTCACTGTAGCATTAGGGTAGGACATAACCCAAAGAGAAGTCTCACCAGAATGTAATCACGCTGTTTCGTGAATTTAGAACTCCTCACCTCACAAACTGTGAGGAGTGTTCTGTAGCCTAAACCATCCAGTGAATGGGATTCTAGCAACAGCCCAAACCAAGAAAGAACAATATTTCAGGAGTTTACAGGAATGAAAGGGGTTACAAAGTCAGCTTTTGGGAGGAGCCTTGGGAAGCACATGTGCAGGTGTGGGTAACGTCTCTCTCTCTCTCTCTCTGTCTCTCTCTCTCTCTCTGTCTCTCTCTCTCTCTCTGTCTCTCTCTCTCTTTCTGCATGTCTCTGGGTCTTTTTCTCTCTCTGTCTCTTTGTCTCTCTCTGTCTCTCTCTGATCTCCCTCTCCCTCCCTTCCTCTCTCTCTCTCTCTGTCTCTCTCTCTCTCTATTTCTCTCTTCATTGTCTGCATGCAATGCTTGGAGTTCTCTGCCTCTGCAAATTTTGTTTGCTTAAATCTTGTTTTGAAATTTAATTTTCAGGCATGAGGCCTTTGAACAGTGGTTAGGTCATGAGATTTCCTCCCACATAAATGGGATTAATCATTGTGGAAAAGGCCTGACAAAGCTGGTGGTCACTTTCTGGCCTAGCAGGATTAAAAAAGGGGTCTTGTATGAGTAGTGGTCCCTTGTCCATGGTGCTGAATTTCTCAGCTTCCAGAAGTATGGCAATACATTTCTGTGGTTTATAAATTACCTACTTAAAGGTATGTTCTTACTGTACTTTTAACTGAGCAAAATACCTAGCTTGAGGCAGTCTGAACTTTTCACTCAGATATTTATGGTTAGGGGACAGGATCATTGGTATAAATAAAACCAATGCACAAATCAATATTTATCTGTCACTCAGTCTAATTTATGTTTTACATTTGCATTCACCAAAAGAATTGAGAAGCCATTTAATACTTTGTGGTTGGAATCACTATTCTACATCACTTTTGCAAGGTACTTCAACATCACCAGCTTGTAAGAAACTGATCCAATGTTTAATCTATATTGATGTGTGATAGTTTCTGTAGCTACATGCTGCATTTAATCTCAGTGAGAACAATATTGCTTTTATTTATAATTATATATAAACAAAAAGTACACTTAGCTGATTGAATAATCTAGTTGCTTTTTCTCTTGAAAGAAGTCATGGCACTTTTCATCTATATTACTTAATGACAAATACTGTTCCATAAAGCACCTTCATGGCATGCGTGTATCGACCATGAAACTCAGCACACTGGATGTTTAAGTGCAAAGTGAAACACACCTTAATGTGAAAACATTGGGAATTATCTTCTTTATTCTGCTGATACAGACAAAGTGCTTAACAGTAAAGCATAATCCTATTCTCCTGTTGAAACTGTGGTCTTAAAAATGGGATGTGTGTGGTTGGAATCTTCACGGAAGAGATTGATCTTGATTTCTCCGCACCTTCTGAGAGACAAGTCTGAAGAATCCGGTGCTTGGGAGTGGTGGTGGGAAGCAAGCTGGTGTGGACCTTGCCCACCTCAAAGATCGAAGAGTCCTTTAAATAGGCGGGAGTTTAGCATTAAGTTCGCTGATGAAAAGTCACAACGTGCATCAACATGAGAGCCAGGGTACTTAAGGCTGTAATCATTTGCTGACACTTATAAATAATATTTAATTCAATTTAATATTCTGCTGGGATTTGTTTCAATAATACTTATTAGCAATTGTGTACTTGATATTAAACAATTACAAATAATTGTTCACTTGATATTATTTATTTCTTATTGTAAAAATTACATAACTTAGGTTACAATAACAACAACAATGAATTCATAGTACTGATGAATAGTCTACTTTTAAGTCTGTAAATGTTGGGGAAACAAATACTAATTAGACTTGGAGTAAGATAATTTGGGAAAATAGTGTTATATCTAGAAATGCTCAGCAGTTTTGATATTTTGTGTTACCTTGCTGCTTTATGTGTTCTGCAATGGATCTGAAGTTAATGTTTTGATAATAAAATAATAAAATTTAAAATCCAGAAAATGTAGAAGAATGTTCTCCCTAAAACATATAAACAAAAGTATATATATATATATATATATATATATATATGCATTTCCTTCAATTTTATCAGTTAATCTTAATTTTAAAGGGAAACAGGCTTGTAAGAATATACAGATATTACTCTATGTGATCTGGAATTGGACCAAATTGTTCTGTAATTTTGCTAGTTCCTCTACAAGGGGGCAAATTTAAAAAAACAGTATTGTGTTGTATAAACATGTTTTTCCAAACTTGGTATGAAATAAAGACTTCAGATATAAAAGTTCTTATATTACAAAAATTATATGAATGTATGTGTTCAGCTATATATATTACCTTGAGTTTTCTATAACATAATTGATTTTTTGCTGTTAGATTCACAAAAGTGTAAAATATTCAATTTACTTATTAACATTAATCTTCAATATTTTCCTCATAGGTTTGTGCTGGTGGGGAAATGATGCAGGCCTCCTCGAGACTGAGTTCATACTCACTTGCATGAATGATTTCTAAAGACACGATTGATAAGTACACTTAGTTTTCTAGAGTTTTGAAAGACCTTTTGAATTTAGGCAAATTTCTTTATAGATAAAGTAAGCAAAAATGCTAACATTCATTATTTGCAGTGAAATCAATTTCATTAAAAATGCATTAATATAAATTCTTTGTTTAGATTGCATTTGTGTACCATTTACCTTTTCACAATGAAGAAAAAAATCCAAAATTCCTATTACTTAAGGGAGCAATAGTACAAAAAGTGTATTAACCAAGGGTAACATTTTTAAGACTACACTCTCTCACAAACTTATAGTAAAAGAATAATTGCAAATAACTTATATTAAGTATTTCAGGAAGAATTTGTATCTTGTGAAAAGATGTTATTCTGTTTAAAATTATAATAGGCACCTGGGAAGAACATAAGTAAATTTACCTAAAGAAAGAATCAATTTTGTTTTAATGCAAACTCTATAAAATGTTCTAAAAATAATCATACAACTGACAGTATAAAATTAAATGATGTGTTGTATGACATATAATCAACACTCTTGATTTCAGACAGATTGGAGAGCTGGAATATTGATAATTGATTCCTTGCATAATATGAACTATCCAGAAAGGAAAAAACAAGGTCCAGGATAAAAGAAATAAAGATTAAAGGAAGAACCATGAGGTAGAAAGGAGTTTCAGACAGTATTCAGTGATGACAGCAGGTAGAAAATCTAATGTTGGCTTTGGAACTTTTTAAAATTTAAACTATATATATATATATATATATATATATATATATATAGTTTACAAGTTGAGGAAAGAAGACAATATTTAATGTTAGTAAAACTATATAGTAACATTCAGAATCTTCACCAGTTTAAACTAGATATACATGTAGTCATTTCCAATCTAATATGTCTGCTATCCAACCCATAATTAATAAGGCATATACAACTAAATTAGCTAAAGAAAATTTTTGGTCATATTACTGCTTATGATAATCAGAAAATTGTCCAGTTTTTGATAGCCCAAAATGTCAGCAGGAACAAATTGGATAGGCTCATTTGTTTGGAGAGGAACAATGGATCCACAGTCTTCATGTATAGAAATGCTATACAGAAGGTCACATGGTAGAAGCATAATGTATATTCTGTTAAAGGACAAAGAAAGTGGCAAACACAAAACTAAACAAAAAATAAGGGGTGTTTTATCCAAGGTCTTTCCAACATCTATTCAGACAAAAAAATAGTTGGGAAAAGTAGGATATCGTGTAACAGTCAAGAGGGTTCTTATTATTGATGATGCACCTTTCCACCACTCCTTTGACTGCAGTCACCTGTGTCCAGCCTTTGTTCTGTTGGTGTCATCATGTAAGATTTAGTAATTTAAAAATTATAAAAACTACTTGTAAGCTTGGACAGTTAACATACCCTGATATTCCACTGGTTCTCAATGGTGAACAAATTAGAAATATTCCAAATTATTATTATTATTACTATTATTATTATTATTCTGTTGGGGAGGAAGGTCCTTGATGGAGTGGTTACAGGGAAGCACTGATAAACGTTGCATGATGGACAGTACATTCTCACACAAAAAGGAGAATAATCTAGTGAAAATCCAGTAGTACTGAGGTCGAAAATTCTTGACCTGCTCTATTTGTTTTCTGACTACATGATATTGAGTATAAAGTAGTTATAGAGCTCTACTGTAATCCTTTTCTAAGTCATTTCCTTGTGACCTATTTCAGTATAGTGAATAACATACTTTACATTTATAACATTTAACAGGGTAGAGCTTATCCTTCATGTTCCTGCTACAGTCTCTAGCACACACACACACAAGCAGAGATGCAATTGATCTTTTGAGCATGTTGTGCTGTCTACTATTTGGAACACACTGATGTTCTCACACACAGGTTTATACCTATGACCAAAGGAACTGTTTATAGTACATTAAATATACACTGTTATCTGCATATAGATTCTACATCAGTGCAGGTGTAACAAACAGAAATTTTTGAGCAAAAATACTTTTCATTATGTTTTCATTATACAATATTAAAATAGTAACCCTAACTTAACAAAAAGAAACATAAACATTTATTGATATGCACACAATTTACTGTAAATAATTACTGTAAAGTGGTCAGAAGAAAAATTATAAGAAACTAAAACTACAAAGCACAAAATAAAGATTCCATAGTATTTGGGAGATGGATTATTTTCATTGTAGTGATTTTTAGACTTTGAGATGTAGGAAGAAATAAATACCACATTGCCAAAGATTGTGCAAATGGAAAACAAAAGTCTAGAATTCTTTTTAGGGATATATTAGAACCTTTAAGGTTATATAATCTCAAAATTTATCCAGGGAAGACTTATGACTTCTTAGTGATAATTGTCACAGGAAGACCTATAAAATATTACATTTTCTTAATAGTTTAAGAATCTCAGTATTTTTGAAAATAAAAATAACCTCTTTCATATATTACCATGAAAAATTCTCTATCACTATATATTGAAAAATTATCTATCACTATATTTTACTTGAATTTTAAAATGACATATCACATTATGCAGAGATCTGGGGTGATACCGCACTCAAAATATAGAAGCTCCAAAGCTGCTGCAGAACTGTTCATTTAGGGTCTCTCACCAATGCCTACTTTATCTGAACACTGTTCTAAGTTATTTCCCTGTGAATTAAATCCTGACACATATACTATAGCTAAGGGTCATACAAAAATATCCAAAAATGGTTTAATTAATATTGAGTATCAGTGCACAAAAGAAATATGGACTAATATCACCGAATATATAATGTATGTTCTCCTACTCTACCTAATTTTCCCCCTTGCTTCGTCATAACATCATTACTGTGAGTTCCTTTGCCCACAACTTGAGACTCCAGCCACGGCTGCTCACACAATAATGTGTTTTACTCAGAAGGAGGAAAGCCAGACTTGTAAGGTGATCTCACTGATGGTGGGCAGCGCACTGAAAGGAAGGAAGGAGCAGCCTGGTCCTTCATGTGTTTGAACTTATAGTTGATTCCGCAGTATCTGTGCTCCATTACAATCAATGCAAATGTGATTCAAGGCAGACAAGAGGGAGAAAGGTCTAGGTAGACAGGCATTATCAGTATGGAGAAGTTTTCAGACAACAAAGTCCCAGTGGCATCTCCTTGCGTCTTTGATCAGGCCTGGTTCAGGAGATCACTTTAAACTGCATAAACTGTTACGTGAAGGAAATGCTTGGTGGAATATGTTGCCAACCCCAGCCTTCCTTCATAAGATGAAAGGGAGAACAAACATTAGATGGGCAACTAGCTATGTCTGCCACAAATACTTAATATTTTTTCCTTTTTTCCACTAGTTGTATTCCTGTGTAGCTGCATGCTTAATGTGTCTTCAGGTTTATTAATCATTTAAAACTTGGTTTGCACAAGAAAGCGTATTTTAGTTTGGCAATAGCTCGTGGTTTGCAATTTAATCTTACAAGGTAACAAATTAATTGTATTTTAACCAATCTTCCAGTGTATTTAAGGACAAATTATATTGGTATTCTGTATTGGAGAACTGATTCTTGATGAAAAATGGTTTAAGGGAAAGGTAGTTTTATTTTCATCAGTCACAGGAAAAGAGCTAGTGTTGTAATAATACATTTGTAGACCTCCTCTAGTAATTAATCCTTTTGCTACAAGTGAATGCTTCTTTAATGGAAACTATGAAAACCTTCAAAACCTAAGTTTAAAGTTAGACTATGAGAGACTGAATCAGAAGGAGACAGAGATAATGAGACAGAGAAAGAGGAGAGAGAGAGAGAGAGAATACTTTAAAAAAGAAAAAGAGAGTAGAATTATAGTAGAAATGACAGATGGAAAAATCAACAGAAACACTCAAATGTAGACAAAAGATTCTTCAGTGATAATTTTTAAAACATATATAAATTTATGAAGCCCAAATACAAATGCTCCTTTTCTATAATAAAAAAGATACAATCCAAAAAAAAATAAGTAAATTAGAAAGACTAAGTAGCACAATTTACATGGGGAAAAAAGGAAATCTTTTTTTATTGAAAAAAATTACACAGTAGTATTTTCTTGTTAGCCAAATCTTTATGGGTTATGTAGCATCATACATGATTTAAATAATAACCATTATTTCCCAGTATGATCTAATTTTTTTCTCTTTTTATAATACACAGGATGAAATGATCACTTTAGTATTCAGTGGATTTTATCCAGTTTCTTGTTGAAACCTAAAGGTACATTTAAATTGGAAAAGGGACAAGAGCAAAGGAGCTGAATTTCTGCCAGAGATTGTTATCAATATGTAAATCAGATGTGGGGCCTATTTATACACACAACACATTCCAGTCTTCAAAGAAAGTAAGTGAGCAGGCTTTTAAAATTTCATGACATTTCCAGCCATTACAGTGGAGGGTAAAAGTTTGTTTATTCTTGAGCCACTGGCATTGTGCTTGGCTAAGGTGGTAACTGATCACCATCACCCAGATAGTTAGACCAAGACCACAGATCCCACGGTGATATGGTTCAAAATAAATAAATGTGGACACACAGTCCATGCTTCAGAAGGTTCAGCAGGAGCCTGAGCCCAACTCGGGTAACAGAATGGCACCGTCAGGGTACTTGTTCATAGCGATGCTAAAAATTTTATTAGCAAAAGGTGCCTCACCATTCTCTTATAGCCTAAAGTCATAAACATTACATAAAACACAGTCTCATTATTTTTTCTTCTTAATTGATAAGTTCAGTTCTCTCTTTCACACACATAAAAGAGTAAAACGCAGAAATAAGGAAGAAGTTTGGGAGTAATAATGTATTCATAAAACACAAAATTCTGTTTTAATACAAAATTTATAGGCTGAATTCTCAACTTCCTGTTGTTTATTCTGTATAGAAGAACCGAAGTTTGCATGGACCTTGATATAGGAGAGGAGTGGGCATTGTATGGCCGTTTCACAGAATGGGTAGTTGACTGACTTGCAGCTTGAAACAGGCAGTTAAAGGATATTATAGTTAGAAACAGGATATGTAGGGTTTTATAGGCCTTATAAGGTATTCTTTTGGGTGTGATAAAGACTCTGAGGTAACCACTAATTCTTTGTTTCGTAAGACACTTAATTCTTTTGCGTGCATCCACATCTATAATTAAAATAAACCTACTAATTACTTGGCATTGAGCAGTTTAAAAAGTCAGTATAGAGAAAATTTTGTTGTCATAATTTCGTTGTCACAATCAGCATCAACGATGATTGACCTAACATATAGAAGGTAAGAATCAATTAATAAGTAACTCATTACAAGATTTTCAAAAGCATGAATTAGATGATATTATTTATTTATTTATTTATTTGGTACCAGGGATTGAACTCATGATCTTTCACTTGCAAGGCAGGTGCTTATGCGGCTGAGCTAAATCCCCAGCCCATGATGATTGTTTTCAACCAAGGATAAGACTGTTAAAAATGTCTAGAAATCTCATAGTGCTATAGAGAATATAGATTTGCCACACTGCAGAATGGATTTTGCATGATTGTCAGTTATGAAGATGGTTTCTCAAATTAGTCTCCATTAGGATCTGCCCAGTTGCATTGATGTGGGCTTTATTCCCCCTTAGAACAAAGAGTGAAGGAGTAGCTTGCTTCCCAGAATTAGTATATAGTTTGAGTTTCCCAGATAATGGCTTGGATGTTTCCTAGGCATGAAGTAGGGGTGTTCTGGAATCAGAAGACATCTGGGCTGCAGGTTTGAAACTGAACCAGTGAGGAAGATGAGCTCCAGTATAGGACAAAAGAGAAACAGCTTAGAGAGTAAGCTCCGTTTAATAACTGCTTGGAAGAAGGAGTGGAGGCTGAAAATGAGCCTTCTGAGAAACAGCTGGAAAAACAGAAACAGAAAAGCTGGACACAGAGAATTAAGTTTTCGCAAATAAAGAAAAAGATCCAGATGGGCCACACATCCCGGGAGGACAGGGGGACGGATGAGAAAAAAAGCCATGTTTATGAAACTTAGAAGTATGAACTAATGGTTGCTTCCATGTGGAGAAGTCATTTTACTGGAGGAGCAGTGTGTCCAACTGCTAAAACTGACAGCAGAGGCATGGAAATGACGCTGTATTTATAGAGGTGAGAGACAGGAGTATTTGAAACGGGAATATAGAAGAGCAGCCTAAGGGGAACTTTCCTAGGACAGTGGAGATTTAAACCCTAGAAACACTGACAAGAAATGATTCTACAAGACAAACAACTGAAAGATAAATGAGAACCAGTTGATCGTCCATGTAACAATGCTAAAAGGCCAGGATGGAGGTGGAATCCAAAGCCAATGAAGAAAAGGAAGCGTTTTCTTTCAGATGCTTCTCTATAAACAGAATATTTGAAATTCAAAGCTGAACCAAATAAAAATGCAGTGGTGTTTTGGTTCACATTTCGTTAAGAACATTATCAGAATGCCTCAATCCAAGGCCTTTTTTGTACTTGAAATTTATGTAATGTGTTAATTTTTCTGCTATTGTCACAATTAAATCTGTTAAAGAAGAACATACATAAGTTACCAATATTTTGTTAGTTGAAACATCTAATTTGTCATGCTATTCATATTAAATTTGAAATTTTTTATTTATAAAATTTAGTTTAACATTAATACAACTGATACACATATTGGAAACTGTAACTTTAAAAAACGATTTTAGTAGTTATTTTGATCTATGCTTCGTAAAGCCCTTAACTTGTTACTAGAAGTTACAGTTTATATTGAGCTAAACTATGTTTAGGTAGTATAAAAGGAGTACTTAATAATATTACTCCTTATTCTTTTATGCAAAATTTCATATAATCACATATTGAATTTCTCTGGTTGCAAAGTAAAACTAGAATCCCACCATTGTTCTGTGTTTTCTCGATTTCTATATTCATTAACAAAAGGCTAATTCCTCATGCGTCATGAGATACAAACCCAAGCATATCAAAAGAAGGTCCAACCCTTGTTGATTTTTTGACAATGTATGAATTGAAATATAAAACCATGTATACAACCCAAGGAGACAACCATGAGACATTAGTTATTTCTTTGCCTTCTCTGATTATATTTGCCTGCTTTCTGCTTACACTCCCTACTTCTGTAAATTTTTGCTTTCAAATATGCCTCTTAAATTCTTCTTTACTTTAGTATATAGAATCATTTGCTTTGAGATGGGCTACCATGCTCAGCTTTTTATTTTTTATTTTTATTTTTTGGTAATGGGGATTGAACTCACGACCTCATGCTTTCCAGGCAGGCACTTATGCCACTGAGCTAAACCCCTGGCCCAATATATGGAATTTTTGCCTAAGCCAATTGCCAACCCTATGAAAATATAGACAGAGCCAATATATACAATCCATATATGGCACTGAGAAGACCCAGGAGTGTCCTTTGGATGAGTCCAGAATTCTCAATGTTTAGGTAATGTCATGGGAAACAGACCATGGTCGTTTAAAGGAATTCCATATTATGATATATAGTTTCATTGAACGATTTCAAATTCTAAAATGTTGCTCTTTGAGTTATATTTCCAGATCATATAGATACTTAGTCACATTGAGATCAAATCCACTTTAATGTATTCTAAGACATTTTTAGTAAATTCATAGTATTGGGGCTAGAATGTTATTTCAGTTACCTGATTTTGAAACCCTTTTATATAAACTTGGACAAATTACTTAACCTATAGCTATTCTCAGATTCAGATTGAGGATTACTCCATCACTCACTTATGGTGATTAAGGACAATTCCTGTGAAGAGTCCAGTGTACACTAGTAATAGGAATAATAGGAATTATTATTATTATGGAATACTTTATTGATTAAAGCTATTTCTAATATCAGAGACAGTAATGATTATGAGCAACTGCAATTATACTGTGTATATCAGAGCTTTATTAAATAAATTCAAAACTCATTACTTATTATTGAAGTTCAACAATCCAATAAATATTTAAACACTAATGACTTTTGCATTGCTTTAATATATATTGATCAATCTATTGAAACGGATTTATGTGCTGTAATTTTCCTCTTTATTTTAGCTGAATGCTATGATGTTCAATAATTATAAAACTTAATTGTCTCAACTCTAAAATGAAAAACAAACTAGCACTCAAACAGTTTTTAGGTAAAATAGGTGAGATTTTCCTTATTGAAAGGGAATGATTGAATGGAAGCTGTCTATGGTGTAGATGAGTCTCTGAGAAGTAATATGTGCCTCCCTTGTTTTTTTTGTCTTTTAACTGGCTCACAGAGCTTGAACAGGCCTTTAGTTTGTATGTAAGTAAACTCTGGTTTATCATTAATTTTAAACATAAACAAAGAGATACATAAAACTTTTATTTTCTATTTTTTACAACTTCGCTGTCCAGATTGACAAAGTAAAAACTTGAACCTTGGGTGGAAATAACTTAAGGATGTTAATATATATCACGGGTCATTTATTAATGAAAGAGGAGACTGTAACTGGTAAAATTTAGAGGAAAACTAAGCTTTTGCACTTGTTGTAGTTGTTTTCCTGACCTTGCAAAGAGTCGTGGAATATGTGTGTTCTCACCATTGGAGAAGAGAGACTATGTAGTTATAATTGTGTAAATATTTGGCAGTAGTCAGAGCTGTTTTTTCTTCTCGGCCCAGCAAGCCACTTGCAATATATTAGCAAATACTTTTCAGCAAAAAAAAAGAAATCTGTACCAGAATTACATCTTCAGAGAAGAGAGCAATTGACAGCTTTCATCAAAGCTTCTGTAAGGCTCACTGCTAATTGGCAGAATCCAAGCATCCTGGTTTTATCCTCAAATATACTGTTGCTGTTCACATGAAGCATTAGTGTAAATCAGAGAATTTAATTTATTCCTCTGCTTCTAGGCAGTATGTTTTAAACAGTGTTACCATAATATCATGTTGTTTCTTTGGATAATGCAAAGGTGCAGGTGTCTGCATCCCATTTGTTCGGTGTATTTTCTCTCCGTTACATCGCCCATCACTACAGAACTCCATCCGACTTATATCTTCTTCTACACGCTGCCTTTCACATGAAGTTTTCCAGGGAGCTTTACTCCACTGTCTTACCATGAACCTCGTCTACACTTTGGTATTTGATATCCTTATTCCCCAGAGCTCTGGTACTTTAAACACAAATTACAATTTCTTTTTAGGTAAAGAAGACAAGATATGGTTTAGTGTCTGTCTCATTTTATTAAAAAGTTTTATTGAGATAATAGTTGAATATTTTTATGGAGAACATCATAGTAATTTGATATGTGGCTGCAATGTGTAATAATCAAGTCAGTTAATGAGCATTTCCATCTCTTCAAACAGTAATCCGTTTTGTGGGTTGGGACCTTTGTGCTCTTCTTTTGTAGTCATTTTGCAATGCGCCATGGATTATTTTACTCAATTGTTAAACTACTGAAACAGAGAAAAGACAGAACTGATTCCTTCTTCCCAATTGTGTTTTGGGTCTCTTATTAAGTTTCTGCTCATCACAATTTTCCTTCCCAGTCTCTAGTGGACACCATTCTATTTTATTCTTCTACGAGATCAATTTTTAGCATCTCTTAAAACATAAGTTTAAGCATTTGAAAGATACTGTCTAACTTTTCTAAGCAGAGGAATGAAAGATTTGGATAGTCCTGAAGTTCCTTGGTGGACATCAGTGCTCTCCCTCCTGGCATCATCCTCTGCTACTTGCAGATGTGTCCACCTCTGTTTCCAGAGTGTTTTTCAGCTTTTCATTCACCCTCATGACCCAACTAAAGAAAATCATTCCTAAACCAAAGAAATGTATTATGGTGCATTCTTTTTCTGTGCATTAATAGTTCTTTTTAAACATCCTCTTTGGAACATTCCTATTTTACTTTTATAAATAAACAATTTGCTAACCATCACATTTAAGCTTAGGGTGAGATATCCAGACGGAAGATGGCCTGTGACTGTGGGAATGAGTGATTTCTACCTATTCTTTATCTTTAAATGGGAGTGTAGACTAATTATATATTTTGATTTCTTAATACCTAAAGAAATGTGTTACATGAATTCTAGGGCTTATTTAAATATCTTAAATCTACATCTAGGGCATATTTGGGAGCAAATTACTTCTTAAATATTTTGAACTTTAAAAATATTATTGCATAGTTGGCAATGAACTACAAATTTCCTAAAGCCTACTTTCTAAAAGCAGAAAGAATATGTTTATTTGGGAATTTTGTACAAATTGTGCATATGAGTGCTGCTAAATGGACTAATGCCTAATAAAAATATTTAAAGAAAATAGTGTAGATGGTTTTTAAAGGAGGAATAGACACGGATAATGAGGTTCTTGCATTCAAGCCAGATCATAAAAAGACAAACAAGAGAGCTCATTTCTTTCAGGATATTTACTTGGCTAAAGCTAATTCTTTGTTAAGAATTAGATTAAGAGGTAGAGGATTCTGCAGTTGCAGCTCTGAAATGATCACGTGTCCTCATTGATTGTACCATCTCATTAGCTCTCTATTTGTACAAACAAGGTTTCTTGGGTTCCTCTAATTGCACATTAGAAGAATCAGGGTCTATTGGGAAGCAGAAATCCAAATTCTAATACAAAGTATGTAGAGATCTAATTGCAAATAATTTAGACTATTGTGCAAGTCAGACTTTTTAACTCCTTAATGTAATGACAGTTCTAGTTGGTTGTTTTTGTTTGCACTTGCCCAGGGTAAAGCAAAGTGTGTATAATCAATGAACTGTAATTGGCTATCACTGCATCAATACCAATTCTTATTTTTTGGAGATAAGTGCAAATTATTGATGCTAACTAAAACTCATAGCTTTAAAAATATATAAATTAATAATTTGTATTTAAATCCTTGAATAAATGAAGTACAAAATGTTTAAAAATTCATAAAATTCATAAAGCAATATTGGAAACTAAAGCAGCATACTTCTCTCCACTTTTCATCAGAAAAAAATAGTTGTAGTATTTTTGTTGTTGTTGTTCTTATATTTAACCTGATCTTTCCACTGTAAATGTAGTATTATCTTAGAAATTCTACTATCTTCCCAG
Source organism: Dolichotis patagonum (assembly GCA_004027295.1). Classification (NCBI taxonomy): domain Eukaryota; kingdom Metazoa; phylum Chordata; class Mammalia; order Rodentia; family Caviidae; genus Dolichotis; species Dolichotis patagonum. The sequence goes on along the minus strand of PVJX010000192.1, from coordinate 150,028 downwards.
ATGGTGCTAAGACAAAACACGGCAATATGTGCAATATAGCAAATATGTGTAATCATTAACATAGTTTGGTGAGAGAAAATTAAAAGTAAATATTACTGACAATCAAGTAACAATCTCCAAATAAGAAAACAGGTGGAAATTTTACAATAGTGACAGGTGTGAATTTCTGAATTAGTATACATCCTGCTCTATAATTTAACTGTCAATGCATAACAGTAAGTGGTTGCAGCTAATCCACCCTTTGCAGTTAGAACAATCTTGAAATACAGTAATTTTCCAATACATTTTGAGCATGTTTTTGGTTTGGAATTTATGTGAGTTTGTACATAAATATGTGCTTGCTTTGTTTATTCAGTTTTGGTGTCAGTTGCTGAAAAAGGTAAAGATCCATATGCTTTTTAGTGTTTTTGAAACCACTGAAACATTTATGTAATATATAAAACAATTGCCTTACCTCATCCATGATTTCAATTTCTACAGTTTTGAATACCTGCAGTCAACTAGGATTCAAAACTATTAACTGGAAAATTCCAAAAAGTAATTAATTCATGAATAAGAATAACTTTTTTAGGGTATATTCATCTAATTATTATAGTTTATTCTTATTATCCTAATTAATCTCACACTATGGCTGATTTAGCTATTATTTCATCATTGGTATGTATGTAAAAGAAAAGTGTAGACAGGGTTTAATACTCTCTGCAGTTGTAGAGTCATGGAACATCTTGGAATGTAAAATCTTCAAGCAATTTGAACCTTTGCCTTTAAAGAATGTAAGGAAATAAAGTGTAAATTCCTTTAATTCTAAAGCATTTTCCTTCACATTTACATTGAATTAATTCATTTCCAGCTGGAAGTTGATATGAAAAATATTATTGGACCAAGTGATAAAATTTTAATATTGATTTTGACTTTGGTGATAAGTGGTATGTTGAGTTTCCTATTTTTCATATTTACATTGTGATTATGTAAAATTATTCTATACTTAAAAATTGAGTTGAAGTGTATAAGAATAGATGTGGGCTCTGCAATTTAAATTTCAGTAGTTTTAAATATTTGTGTCTGTATGATATGCGTTCTATGTACATATGTATATGGAGCGACAGTGTGTGAACATATATTTGTCTATGTGTGTGGGTAAATACATGAACAATAAAATAATATCATAAAGCATGCTGTACAAATGTTTAGCATTTCATAAAATTCCACATAATATTGAAGTGAATAGAAGTGTTCTATGTTTCATTCAAGCAATGATTTGTTTAACTTTGAAACTATGAAAAATTAAATATGTTTATGCATAATGTGTATTTCTATCCTGGTTTAGGGATTCAGATCAAGAGCTAGCAAATCCATCTAGAATTTTTTCCCTTACTGTAAAAATTCATTTTATTTACACTAGATAAACTTCATGCTAACATGGTATTATCTATTATGCTAGGTGTTTTTTATACAATACTGTGAGTCACAAATAATTTCACATATTCTAAGCAGGTTATCTAATATTACCTAACATAACCAGGTTATTTAATATTACGTATGATAATAAAAGAGCATGAGTATATTTGAAAGAAGTCATAGGTTCAAATATCTCTTCTTCATGTATTTTCATGTTGGAAAACTACCAAACTACCAAGTTTGTTTTCATCAAACAGTACAATTAAAAGGGTACCTAATTTTGTTTCCCTCAGTATATAGAGAACAATGTTTCATAATAGACACAGAAAATTAAACAGATTTAGATCTGTGATTAAATCTGTCATGGCATTTTATTCGTACTGATGTTTTAATTGCAAGTCATAACCTGAAAATTGTCCCACTGGATACTAAAGCAGCTAGATAAATTCACATTTTAACTCAATTGATGACTTTACTAGTATAGATAAATTTGAACTGTTGAACTCTAAATGAAGAATGTGAAATATATCAAGTATACAACTTTTGAGAAAATAATAGTGTAATGGAAGATAGTTTCCTCCAATGAAATGTACCTAATTTATGGAGAAAAGCTGTTCTCACTTTTGCTAAGTCGCAAGATTTTTTTAGTTTATCTCTGACTCTGACTCATTCAGCAGATCTTGACAGAGCAAGGCAGTAGTTTTATTAAGGGGCTGTGCAATAAAGATGCAATAGAACTCCTGAGACATGGTAATTTTCTTCTTATATGGAGGATGTCTTCTTTCTCAGAGATTGTGACCAGTTGGGATTAGCCTACTTGCTGCCTTAGCATTACCTCCAAGACAAGTATAAACTAGAATGAAAGATTGGTGACAAATGCTTTATTTTTTTTTTAGTACAGAAAAACTTGTTTTTATTGTGGTGGACTTCTGATCATGCTCTCTTTTAGTGAAACTTGTAAATTCAACTGGATTTAAACAGACATCTCTAATATATCAACACTCTAAGATGGCCATACACAGAAGAGAATATGTACTTTTTCCATTAAAATTATACACTAGAATCAGTTGCATAGATAGATATGTTGCCTTTGTTCTATATCAGTGCTTCAAAACATCTATTTCAAGGACACAAAGGTAAGGGCAATGCAAATGAACCCAAATAGCAAAGTCTTTCTCATTCTTTATTAACCCCCAGATAAGCAGGAGCCCTGCAGTTCAGTGACTGGTAGAATGGTCTCCTACCCTAGGAAAATCCTAAGATGCTTCTTGTTGCTGTGTGTCATTTACATATCTATGTGTAGCCTGTCCAAAAACACCTTCTTTATTCTCTAATGTAAAGAAGCTTAAGGAAAAAAAAGAGCAATGAATCCTCTAAATTCAAAATCGAGAAAATAATTGAGGCTCATTGATATCCTATGGAGATTCAGCATTTTTTCATTTATTTACTTGAAAATATACCACAAAACTACTGGAGACAAATAAATTGGAAAATTGGATACATCATACTCCTCAGAGTGTAAGTCACGGAACAAGGTTACAGTTGAACCTACTCCTTCTAATCCAGCATTCTTTCTTTCAGAGTCCCAGTTTCCTGTTTGGAATGGAAGGCTTTCATTAAGTGCTCCCAGCTCTACTTGTCAACTCAAATTCTGTTGCTGTCTAGAAGATTTTTAATCAAAATTCACCTTGTATGAAAATAGGAAAACCAAATCTGTTACTTCTTTTAGGGTACTAAGAATTCAACCCAGAATCTTCACACTGAGCTACACGCCCAGCCCATTTTTATTTTATATTTTGAGGATCTCGCTAAGTCCCTAAGTAGCACAGCTGTGCACAAACTGCCCATGTTCCTATCACAGGGAATCATGTCTAGCTCAATTTATTAGTTTGGAAATCAAAAAGATTGTCTATAACTTCCATCCACGCTGTACCTAATCTTCTGTTAGCCCAAGTGTGTGTTACTGCTTTTATTTTTACTTCCTTTTAAACAAACAGTCATTTCATATATGGTTGTAAACTGGGTAAATTATGTTGGTACTCATGTTCTTAGTAACTAGTCTTAATCATGTTTGAAGATAAGGTTAGATCTTTCAGAAGGCATTTTAAATTCCAAGCATAAATCAAACTTATTACGGACTAAAATATCTACATATGCAAAATGCTTGAATACAAGTAAGATCTGCATCTCCACGTGACTTACTCAGTTTCTTGACTTCCAGGTGGGTGTGTAATGCTGCCTAGAAATGAATAATTCCATGAAGTTTCCTTCTCGCCTTGGCAATTTCTTCACAGCATCTCTGTTCTGAGACATCCAACTCCTCATTCTCCAGTCTCATCCTCAGATGGTTCCTCTTTCTTTTCATTAATCCTGTAGGAAAGGAAGACAAATCTACTCACTTTTCAGGATCTGTATCCAAACATCTGTTTTCCCTTTTATTCCCAGAAGTGAATTCTCTCACCTTCATCTATGTAAGACCCTATTACCTATCTTCGGAACCCAACACTCTTGCAAAAACAAGGACATTGTTCCAACAATTCACTTCTCAAATTATGTCTTCCCTGCATGCCTGAGGACTCCACCAGGATACTACAGGTCATTATTTACAAAACAGAAAACAGTAAGATAAAATACATCATTTTCTCTGACCTCTTCTACCCTATTTCTTTTAGCTAGGTAATAAAAGAATTTAAAAAAAGAGTTGTTTATACTGATTAATTTCACTTCTCACAGTCTTAAAAAGACACGCTTAGTCAATTTTCTTCTTTCTGTTCTGTTGCAACTGTTCCTTTAGGGCCACCAAAGGAGGCCTTGGGAACAGTTGACCACTTTTGTCACTCTGGTTTGCCCTTGCTTTCCTTGCCACCACAACTGTGTGATTTCACATCCACTCACTGTTTGAGCTGCCTGGTCTCCGCTGCCTGTCGCCACTGTCTGTCTATACTTTCTTCATTGGTGATGAGATTAAGGTTTGAGATTTTAAGTATCATTTTGCCTGGGTATTTCTTAGTTTATATCTCTAGCCAAAATGCCCACCCTCTATGTCAGCCTTGCCTATGCATACCTATGTCTATTATCATTTAGGTGACAGACATTTCAAAGTTGATAGGAATTGTGAGTAGAACAAGTGTTTCCATGTCTTAATCTTTAGAGCCTGTGAATATTTCACATTACTTGGTGATAAGATTTTTCATGATGTGTTTGAAGACCTCTATGTGGAGATCATTCTGGATTATTTAATTAGGTCCTATATATTTATGTCATTCCTTAAAAGTAATAAGTATTTTTCATCCATATGGAAATGTGAATACTAAAGAACATTGTGAGATATGCCATTGTTAGATCTGCAAATGGAAAAAGGAACCACAAATCAAAGAATGAAGGTGATCTCCAGAAGAAAGAGGTGAGAAAAATAACTCTCCCTTGGACATTCCAGAAAGGAATTCAGGTCTGCTGACATCTTGACTTTAGCCAAATGTGATCTATGTTGGTGTTTTCCCCACATCCCAAAGCTAAAGATAATAAAATCATAGTACTGAAGTAACTATCTTGTGGTAACTTGCAACTTGATGTGATAGCAATGAAAAATAGAACTGATATGCTACCTAAAATACTTTGCTGACAAATTTATCCATCCTTTAGTTACAAGTTACATGAGCAGATTTGAATTTAGTCAAAGTTGCTTAAGCATGAGACTAAATTTGAAGAAAATATGAGTTTTCCTTGTTGTCATCTAATTTAGTTTTTTTCCTGACTTACAAGAAATGTAATGCCTTCTGATTTGAATTTAACCAGTGTACTTTCTTTCTTTAAAATCCAAAAATTACTGTACTTAATAGAGATATTAGGGGAAAAATTGAACATGTTTTCTTTCGTTTACTCTAATTATCACTACTCTTCATGGCCAAATTGCTATTTTCTTTCTCCTTCAATTTTAAACTTCATTTTGAATGGGTTGGAGACTATAGTTTAAGAAATTCTCTTTAAAAGCTTTAGGAATGCATTTAAAATTATAATTTACTTGGTGATAAATTCCATCATAGAAATATTTACAATCAAATTAGTTTAAAAATGTAGACTAGCTAAATCATAACACTGTGAATAATAGAGTAATAAAGATTCGTGCACCTGTAGTAATTAACTAATGCCAAGGAGGACTCCAGGAGTGATGTTAAATTGTGTCTTACAAGAACAGTCAGTGATTTCTGTAACTTGAAAGAGGTTTTTTTTTTCAATTTTTTTGGAATTGAATAATTGTGAGGTTTTATTTTAATATAATTCTTGGATGGACTCTAACTGAATCTGTATTGCTATATAAACAGACACTTATGCAATCAGCCTGAGTTCATGATGTGAGCTGATCTGTCCCTGAAGTCACCTGCAGGCTCATGCCGAACAACTCTTATAGTTTTCCTCCTTCAGGTACAACCGTTGTTCTGATTTGTTGCTTGTCCTGTTTTTCATCTCCTTGTCAATCATAGGTACATTTACTTTTCTCTGTCACTTTCACTAAATAGCACCACTTATATTATCTAGAAATCATTTCATTTTTTTTCCAGTGTAATAAGTTATTATTGAAGAATGAAATTATATTTTTTCAGGTTTCTATGAACAGATTGTCTGCAGTTATATCAATGGTAAATATGACTTCTGTGGGTATTTTAATATATATTTTTTGACACGAGTGCCCTAACTTATCTTGGTTTTGAGTGAATTCCCAACTTACGACTTAAATGGAAGGTTTGCTTTGTTACATTCTACCAAACAAATGGGTTATTGCTGGTTCTAGTAAATATGGCAAGGATTCTTTGGCAAGACAAAGGGAGATGACAAATAGTGAGTTAAATTATTAAAGGCTTCAAGCGCAATAGCCTATTAATAATTGAATATTATAGTCTAGAGGTTGAGTGATATTGAAGGCAAATAAATTTTAGAAACAACTCATCAATCATATTTCAAGTCATGAAAATAGATGGCAGTGTCCAGAAGATATTTTATGAACATATAGATGTCTGCATGTGTGCATTTATTTGGAGCATAATAAATTTATTTGGAAACCATCACAGAGTGTTGAACAAAAAGCAGTATTGGAATGAAATATCATATACACAGTGAGTTATCTAGAGCATGATAGAGACTTTTCATTTTATACACAGGGTCTATTACAGGAAGTTACAGAAGGATTTGAAGCAGACTTCTGACAAGATCTAAGTTGCATTTTTAAACAGTTTCCCTGGCTCCTGTGGCTTGGTGGAGCAAGAACAAGTAGTCAGCTGCATTACAAGTGTGTCATTTTGTAAAGGGAACCTTGCTGTATCTTAGTCGAGGAATGAAATGGGTGCACAGGGGTTAATGTGGGCATGGCGTGAGATGCAGGACATGTTATAAAAATTAGAACTAACAGGGATTACATAGTGAACCACTTTCACATTTAGAAGAAGTATAAAACAAGCTTTCATGTTGAACGAGGTTGCCCTGTGAGCCTTCACAATAACAAAGTTTGTGTGAATGTAGAGTATGGTCAAGACTTCAGTTTTTAAATTTGTGTTTTCTACCTTATTGAAGATCTTGGAAAGATGGATAACTATATAGATCTGTGACTTAATGAAGACCTCAGGGCTGAAAATACTAATTTGGGACTCGACTTGGGTTTCATTTAAGCTCATGAACTATGGCAAAGTGACCTAGATAGTAAGTCTATATGGATTTGAGAGTGTGGAAAACTGGCGAAGAGAATCATGATAATTATGACAATGTTGTTTATAGCCAGGATATTAGAAATGGACTATATTAGAAATGGACAGTCTGATTGTACTAAGATCATTTCTCATGTCTTTCACAAAAGTTAATTGCTGAATGTTTTTGAGTTTGTTGAAAGTTACCACACTGTAATATACTGAGTGCTTCCCACTAAAATCTCAATGGAGTAATTTTTTCTGTTCTTTTAATAAAGGAGTATATAACTATTTGATGCCTCCTCATTACCTTTTTACCATGATATAACTGGTATTAATCATTTTACATATAGATCTTTATAACTAGTGCCCAAGGAGATTCAAATTTTCCACTAGCTACTTTACTATCTCACCTCTTCAGACTCATTTTCCTACTCAAAGTGGCTTATTCTTTTTTGCAGACATATCATTTGGAAGAGTGCTTGCCCATTTTACACAAATAATTTGACTAAATAAAAGATAAAAATATGAGTTTTTCTTCTAATTTGTGTTTGTGAAATCCTATGTTCAGTATCACCCAAGTGACATAAATTATTAAAAAATGTAAAGGAATTTAATGTTCACTGCATTTTAATGCATTTAGGTTATAAGGGCAATATGAATCAAGAAAAAATAAACTAGGAGAAAGTTGAAAGGCAAGACTGGTTCAAAGAATCATTTATTTAAAGAGGCTGATCTGACATGAAATTATTAAAAATACTGTCCCATCATTCAAGTCTTAGTTTTAGAGTACAAAATCTAGTTTGACTGATGCTTCTTAGAATACACTTCATTTACTCTTTGATAACACTACGGTAAAGAATGTCAAGAAAAAGAACGTCTTGTAAATATACCATATGTAATTTTAACTCTGAAAAACATTGGTGTTGATTACCATTGTGCTCGGTATTGTACGTTATTGTTATTATCTCCTAGCTACAGTGCAGGAGATCATTTCCATAATGAATCCATTTATCATCTCTGAAAGTACTTACAGTATTCTTACACTGTTACTTCCTTGACTCAGAATACCTGTTATAGCCTCTCTTTATTACCTCAGCTGTATTTTACACTTTAATCTTTCTACATTTCCTGCTCATGGTGTGAATAAACTACATCCTAGAGCTATTCAATAGTCACCCAGAGCCTATGTTTTTCCATCTGCCATCTTTAGACTATATCTAGTTTCACCTTGTAGTACTAATTGATTTTGGTTTAGAATTCCTATGCTTACAGAGAGTGCCTTTACCGTACTTAGAACTTGGAATTGAATACTATAAATATTTTCTCCTTCAGTACCATTTTTTTTTATTTTAACAGCTTATTGAGACATAATTCACACAATTCAATAGCAATAGCTTTTCATATAGAATTGTGCATCTTCCTTCCTATTCAGTTTTAGAATATCTTCAATAGCCCCACATGGAGCTTTGTAACTGCTCAGCTATCTGATATTTTAAATAGAAGAATGGTAGCCTGGGAAGAGGTATAAAATAGTGACATTTTGGGAGGGAGGATGCAGCAATAATTATGGATAATGTACTTCAAGAAGGCTAAGAAGGTACTGTTTAAGTCAAGATCTGAAAGACGTGACCTAATGATTATGTTCTTTTATTAAAGTGAGATTAACGTTTCAAAGTCTTTAATATCTTTAAAAACTATCATCCATTGTGTTTCTTGATTTCTCCTTTTTCTCATTCTTGTGCTTTGATTTCAAACCACTTTCCCCTCACATTCATAAAGCTCTGTTTCCATTTTATCCATCTTTTCTGATTTGTTTCTTTCCCTTCTCTCCTTTCAAGCACAAATTCCCAATAATGAATATGATCACTTTGTATACCTAAATTGTACCAAAAATTTTAAATCAACTTAAAAAAAACAAAACAAAATATTGTCAGTTTGGAATCTGTGACAGTTAATCTTGATTGTCAAATCGATTGCCTTGACAGATTAGTAAAGCATATTTTGGGTGTATCTGAGTGGGTCGCAGAGGCATGAACTGGAGGACTATTACAGGTGCCTGTTACTTTGTTCTCTGAACTCTTGAACTTGTTCTCCGTGCTTGACTTCCTGGGCCTTGCAGTCAGCACATTTGCTCACCATACGCATCTGCCTTGGAGTCAGCCAACCATGCACTCAAATGTCTGTAACCAAGAAGCAATAAAGTCTTTTCCATCTGAAATCTACATGTTTCTGTTATTTTTTCCCATCACTGGAAAAGCTAATAGAAGGCTTTCGCTTATATAAACTTCCTCTACTTATGCTTGTAAGAAGATGCCTTTTAAATTTCTGCTCCAGAGAGATTTTTCTTACATAAGCATGAAAATTTGCTGCTATTGACAGCAATATTAATGGGTATAGTAACAATGGAAGCATAAATGATGGGTATTATTTAACACCTATGCATGCTTGTGCTTATAAGGAAACATTTCCCTTGCACTGCAAAGATTCCCATTTAAAAATTGTCTCATGTGCCATTCCTATTTCTGCTTGTAAACCCACTTGTTGTGATGGATAAGGACCTGCCACCTCCCTGCTCAGTAGCTTCTGATATTGATGTTGTACAAGTGTCTCCATGATGGGTAGCATGCAGAGAGTGACGCTTCATTACCCCAGATAATCTCGCACGTCTCTCTCTCTAGTGGCTGGAATGCACAAGATGAAAGTGGTTAACAGCCTCAAACTGCCCTAGCAGATACAGCACAGTGCATAATGAGCAGCACATTTCTTTCCTGTCTTCTAAACCCCTGTAGCAATTACAATCTTTCTAATTATTTCCCTGCAAACGTGTACAGATGGTTTTGTGTGCAAAGAACTTTTCTAAATGAGTAAGAAATTGACAAACACTTTTCCAAGCAAAGCAATGTGTAACTGTGGTTAGTCCAAGCACATAATTTGGTTGTCTCTAACAACTTCAAATACTAATTTATGGTTTATTTATACAGTGCTAGGATGCACTATGAGTTAGAACACAAGATACAATCTTTGTAGATGAAAATTTAAGGATGATAGTCTGACCAAGATTAGCAAATGAAATCAAATTTAAAATAAATCTTTTTTTTTATGCTTCCATTGCACCTTGTCACAGAATTTGCAATTCTGACCCATGTCTGTGATTATCATTAATCATAAATATGCATTAATCATTGTCTTTTGTGTCTTTGTAATTTTATCATGTAGGCATATAGCAAAGCAAGGCATTATTTTTTGTACTTTTAAAGTTTATGGAATTAGAGCTATAATCCAGGTACATTTTTTCTACTTTTAAATTTTATGCAATTAGAGCTATAATCCAGGTAGATTTTATGGTTTAATATTATACATATTGAGGTTTGATATTAATCTATGCTACAAAATTACTTGCAAATATTTACCCAAATACCTGTATATATTTTTGCAACAAAGAAAACTAAACATACATTAGCCTTTTATATTTCTATAAATATACATAAAATTATACATTAAAGTAGTAGAGTCTTGTGCATGTCCCTCATGTAGAATTGTGGTTCTCTAAGAATGGATATACTGTTTGTATATGATCCCTCTTCAGTTTTACTAGATAATGCCAAAAGATATTTTTTAAACCTAATATAGCAAATTTGTACCATCATCAATGCATGAGATATATGACACTATATTATGGCATTATTGTTTGTTTGCGAAGACATATTATATTACTCAGTCAAATGTGAAATAATCTTAATGTGATATGATTCTTGTCTTTGTTAGTTTTTACAATGCTACATTGACATTTGTAAAAAGTAAAACACCATCTCAAATCTAGTCTTCCTGCCATTTATTTATTTTTTTTTTCTTTTTCCTTCTGTCCCATTTATGTGTGAAAAAGAAATATGAGCCTTTTTGCTGCCCCACTGTCACTTGGTGGAGGCAGTATGCTTAGAAAATTGTCACTGGAAAAAGAAAACATCTATCTGATTCAAATCCGCTAGCCAGCCTTGGGCAAGTCACCCAACCTTTTATTAACTCAGCCCGCTCAGAAAAGGGGAAAGACCAAAGCCTGTTAATAGTAACGCACATTAGAAACACTAGAAACATCGTCTTCTACGGCCTAACAGAGTGCTTGGCACATTTCAGGCAGATAATTAGAGGTAGTTAATATTTTTATCATGAGGGGTTCACAGCCAAAACCTTAGCCCTCATTGATTCTCCTAAATTTTCGGATCATCTCATTTTTTGCTAACTGATTTCACTTAATCCTTCTATGAATTATGTAATGCTTTCAATTTAAAGATTTAAAAATATCAAATGTTCATATTTGGCATTACTTTGAATTAGATTTTGCAAATTAATTATCAATATTTTCACTTATTACAGACTCACAGAAAATATTTTGTTAAGATTAAGGTAATTGGCAGGGAAAAAATTTCTTATTTTAAAATGAGAAAAAAATATAGGTATATGTGTCATGTTTGGAAGATGAAAAGATTGTTAGAATTAAATGTCTATTGTTGGATAAACTATTAAAATGGTGAGCGTTTCAAGAAACTGTTCCATGTGAACATGGTAAGCTTTGTATTTTGTCCAAGATTTAGGTCTCCACTAATGTATACATGAAAAATAAATTTCACTGCTAAGCTAATTGAACATGACCATGCCTGAAAGGGACCTAAACATCTCCGACAAGATGCTGTGACTACATTTTCCTAAACCCAATGGAACTCAAGAGATTGTCAAACCACAGTCACTGACATAGAAGGAATATCTATGTATGTCCCGGAAGTGTCAGTGTATGTTTAGATTACAATAACAAAGAGTTGACCTAAAAACATAAAGAACATCCACGTGGCCTGGAAATCATTGTATTCGCCACATTAAGGTTCGAGTCTCTAAATAGTAGGACCAACTGTGCCAGTAGAAAACAGCCTGGATGAGGAGTTGCATGAAGCCGTTCACATTAAAAGCTTCTGACTTACAGTGCACAGGGAGATTGGGGAGGTGTGCTTCTGGGTAAAAAAATCAAACAAACTTGTGTTAGCATTTGCCAGAACTTTGTCTTTACATTAGAATGGTGTGTAAAACAAGATTAAATTTTACTTTAAATCATAATTAATTGAATAAATGATATTTAGTCAAAATTGACTTAGAAACGGGTTTGAAAAATGTTGCTTAAACAAATATTGTGATCTACTTAAACATATTTAAATGTATATTAAGTATTTTATAGACATATATACATTTAATATATGGGTTCTTTTTCAATTCAGAAGAAAACTATATAATACAATACTCTAGAACCTATGAAAGTAAAAATCAAGATTTATTGCAGCAATGTATTTTGATGACATATTAACCTAGATGTAATTAAAATAAATGTTGTGATTATAATAAAAATAATAGCTTTAATTTTTAAAAAATTTAATAGGAATTTGTATGGACTATATTGTACATTTTGAAGTTTATATTTTGAAGTCCTAATACCATTGTGATTATATTTGCATATAGATAATTTGTGAGGTTTAAGGTCAAATGTCCTTATGCCTCAAAAAAAGAGGATAAGACAACAGAATGACAAAGGTCTCTCTCTGTCTCTCTCTGTCTCTCTTTCTCTGTCTCTCTCATGCATGCACACACACACACACACATACACACACACACACACACACACACACACACACACTTATACATAGCAAGAAGGCAGTTGCCTGCAAGCTAGAAATACCAGAAACAAACAACTTACGTAGTGTGATCTAGATTCTTAGCTACCAGAATTATGAAAAACCAGTATTGTATTTAAGTCACCCAAGTCTGCATGTTTTGTTATGGTAGCCCAAGGAGTTTAACACAGAACTTAATTATAGCATATTGATCATAAAATCAAAATATATCCATAGTATAAAAACCTTATTAGCTTTATTACTAATATATATCATTATTAAAATTCAAATATATGCCAATCCCTCCCTACCTGGAGTACCATCATTGTAGTCTTTTTTTATTACTGAGGACACTGAGACATAGATGAGACTAGTAACACTTCCAAAGCTGATTGCACCTTCTGGATGTGAGGGAGCCAAGGTTATAAATTAGAAGATTATGCTCACAGATCTGTGTCCTTAATCACCTTTCTGTATTTATAAGTGAATAAGGATCTTTCCATTATTTGTCTTATGAAGTTAGTCCCTAGTAATTATTTTGCTTTCTTGAAGTAAATTTTTTGTTTAAATCTCTTGGGTTAATTAAAAAGACAAAGTTTTCAGAGTAGTTTATAAGCAATAACTCCCAATACTTTTCTTAGAAGATAAACTATTTGTCATACTTAGTAAAATATATGAATGGTTTTTAATATTTATATTTTTACTAAGCCCATAAACTAAGCTAGGTTAAAGATAATGTAGCAATTTTATAAGCAGTCTTTACTAAAAGCAATTGGCAACACAAATTCCATTTCTTGAATTTTAGTGAGGTAATAAATAAAGTCATTCAATGAGAAATTGGGAGATATGTCCTGCATTCTGGGTACTAGTGGGCCTTATAATCTGGATCCCATGTCTGCAAGTATTTCATTGGATTCTTTATGTTGATTGGTTTGCTATTGTATGTGTGATGTTGAGCTAATGTTTAATTTGATTATTACCAATAATTTATTTGATTATCGTTGTGAAGCAAGTACAGGAACAATTATCCCATGAGATGTATCATTTTGTTGTGGAAAGATAATTTTAAATCTAGTAGTGCATTCTTTCCATTGGGATGGAGGAAGGTGAGGCTAGATCAGAGCTGGGGTCAAATAGTTGCATAGCTAGTCCTTGCCTCAGCATGGTTATAACTCAGGACTTTTTTATTGTTTGTGTGGTTCTTTGAAAACTGAAAACATATCCAATCTCAGTCTGAGTGTTGATTTCTCATTTAATCCTTAGGGTGTTTATAAGAAGTAATGGGATGATCAGTTGATTATAGTTTCACATATATTCTCTGGAAGGTTTGTAGTTACCAGTGAGAGCCTGAATACATACCTGAGGCATTTCCTTGATTTTGTCAAGTAAAGTGGCTTTTTGGTAGGGAAGCTTATTACGGATTTAACCCATGATGTTTTGTTTGTTTGTTTTTTCATTATCTGATATATTTCTTTAATAAACTTGTGCAAGTTGTTTTGACTTTTAGAGTGCTCAATGTGCTCAACATTTGCTGTCTTTTTGCAGAAATCTACTTGTAACTTGTTCATATTATCATCAAGAATGTGCTGAGTAAGTTAGGAGTGTGGTATGGCCACAGTACTTGACAAATAAAGCTCACAGTTAACATTCACATATTAGTAATGAAACGACTTTATTTATGGAAATGTCCTGGGTAGATTTAGAGCAATTCTATTTTTTTTCTTTTGTATGAATTATTTTGTTGACTCACTGCAATACAGTGCTAGTAACAAAAGGCAACTTGCTTATTAATCAATGATGGACAGGTCATACACATGTTAGGAGCTGCATTTAAAACTAAAAAATAAACCATGATAGTAAGTAGGTATTAATGTTAAATCAGCTGACTTCCCAGAGTGAAAAATCAGCATTATTATCAGACAGAATGATGGTCTGAGAAAACGATTGGGAGTTGCCATTAAATGCTAGATCTATTTCATGAAGTCTTAATCATATTAAATATTTGCCGTCATTTTCAATATACCTTGCACTTTTCTTTTAATGCTGAGAGTCAGGTATCTCTGTGACTTAACTTTAATTTGATTTAAGCATCAATACAAAAGCTTCATGGGCACATTGTGAAGTAAAGTGATTTATTTTTTCATTATTACTTCTGGGAATTATGGGGCATCAAGGACATAAATTCCAGTGAAAGCCCTGTGCCCTTGGACAGTAACAAAAAGAAAAGTCAATTCTAGGGACATTAACCGGAATAGTAAAGTAAGGTTGAAATTTGATTGCATAGAGTCATTAAATTATCTCTTTATTTGTATATATTTTTATATAATTGTTTCATTTTAGTTTTGGAAAGTTTAATAAACATATGGTTTGTAGTGAATTTTGAAACAGCAATATTTTGATATTGATAGCGATCTTAGCAAGCTATATTCATTTCAAAATTTATTTCTAATAAAATAAAAGTCAAATATTTGACAAAAATTTTGACTAACTTCCTTACAGTTTGCATTTCTTGTATTACCATCTTGATAGCTATCATGTCTGTACACATAAGATTAACCTAACAGAATAAATATTATGAGTTTTATTCTTTTATAAACCAGCTACTGTTCTTTAACACCATAGTCAGTCATGGTTGCTGCATATGCATAGCTCTCGAAACTCTGGAGGAGAGGTGGTGAAGGATGAAGAAAAAGGAGTCAAGATGCAAAGCTAAGATCAGGTTCAGCTTACTCTCCCCGTGGGAGAGAAGCAACTGCCCCATTACTGTAGCACAGCTATTTACACACTCGGGAGGTTGATGTTCACTGAAACCCCTCTGCCTAACAATGGGTTTGCCTGGCTTGCCTCAGGCATCTCAGGTTCTCAGAGCTGGAACAGCTTCTTCATGTGGCTTGGATCAGGCACTCTGTGTACTAGGGGGTGTCCTTGTTTTAGCCCCATGCATGTGATTGATCTCCAGACTTAGGAGCTCCCATATCTCCCCAGTTGCTGTTTTGTAGTTGCAAACAATGGGTGATAAGTTAAAGTTGGAGGAGCTGTGTGTTGAGGACACTTAATAGACCTTCTCATTCTCGAACCCCTTCCATTCTGAGTGAATTCACTTATTTAGGCTAAAGATTCCCATTTCAAGGATTTTAGGTCACTGTGCTTAGCAATTTAACCCTGTTCAGTCCATTAACCCATAACAGTAGTCAGTTACCTGTGTAGCTGGCAGTCATTAGATGGTGTTAGTGATCCAAGTTTCTTTTACAACTAACATATTACTGTGGCATTGTTTCATATGTTTTATGGCATTACTATCATTATACTTTTCTGCTGGATGTTTCAGATCAAGTTAAGATGATACCTATATTAATTAATCTTTTTCTATCTGTCAAGGTCAGTTAAGCTTCCTCAGGATTTACCTTGGAACCATGTGTAGTACCTCTTAGTTCTTCTGTCAGTGTCAGCCATCTGGATGAGTCATGGCTGATGCTTGACCAAGTTACTTTCTGTGAAAGCTTGGGAGACATTTCCCTTTGAGTGACTCTCCTTAGGTACACTATACACAGTTGATCTCCATCCTCTGTGGTTCAATAATCTCCTTGGCTAGAAGACTGGTGACTCACTGAGTTGTAGTATGTCATAGCAGAGATTCTCTTATATGCTGGTTCCTTATTGACCTCAGAGGGCCGGGGTAAAAATATTGGTCCCCAAACGTCAGTTGTTGAACATCCAAAATAGAATGTTAATGACATTACATTGTAATGGAAGCAGTGAGCTTAATATTACAATTTTATCTGAATATCAAGCACTTTGAAATATAATGTAGAACCATTATTTTCCACCATCCATAGATGTTCTAGTAGTTGAATGCCTGCAGAGAATTAACAGGCAATCATTCTATAGTTTTACACAGAAAATTTGAAATAAAAAAAAGTATGTAACATTGTAGCATGATAATCTTGATGATGTTTTTGCAACACATCTATGTTTTTGTTTTGACATAAGATAGCCCATTTAGCCAGTCATTTCCATCTAGCACATAAGGAGATTTTACTTAACTTCTTGCAATGTCATTGAAGAAATTTGTGACATTGTCCAGATTGTTTAATGTCTAGTCTTCTCTAAGTATTGAGGCACACACAGAGCATACACATTGCATACATTCTGATAAAGGCAAATGTCTGAATCTGAAAGAAAAGTCTATCACATAAAAAATTCCTGTTTTACATTTTGAAAAGCCCATAAATCTGAAGGCATGAATATATTTATTATACTACAAGATGAATAACAATCATTATAACCCTATGAAATATTTTGTTTTTAATTTAGTTTTTGCCAAAGCATCTTTACCTCAGACAACCTTACTGACTCATTTTTAGAAAACTTAATATTTTGACAATGAACAATGTAAACATGTTACAATAACATAATTTTAACAACAAGTATTGGCGATGTCTTCCATAAGGCTGTGGAGATCACTAGAGCCTCCTTTTAATGAACAGGAACTGGATAATCATTGTTCCAGGCAGATACTTGCTTGTTCATCAGTGGAGTCTATCCAATAATTTGTCCCCACCCTACAGGCTTTTTGTTTATTTACCTTAACAACTTTTGATGACTTATGAAAATCAGATCATATTAACACATATCACTGAACAATGAGAAACTCTAGAATCATAATATAATAATAAGCAATAAACAGCAATATCAATTACATTTATAAATCCAATTTTAACATCATTTTGAGCAGCTGGCAACTTTGGTGGAAGCGTATCAAACAAATGCTTCAAAAGTCCAAAAATGCAAAAAGAAGAACATTTTTTGCTGCTCAAATAAAACAGCTCCTTATAGATTGGACACACAGACAAAAAACATGCATAAGACAAATCTAATTATAAAATTGTAGTGCTCTCACATTTCTGACCAAATTGAATTATAATAATTCTTTTAAAATTTTAGGAGTGTGTAATTAGAATAGACTAGTCAGAATTATTTGCAGGTCATTTAACAAAGATCTCTTATAAGAAGACTTTGGAAGAAATAAAGCCTTTTATTTAGAAATAGTGTATATGTTTTTGTATTTTATTCTGTCTTAAGAATATTGGCAACTTTGTCTTATTCTTTCACATAGCTTTCAGCTGAGTTATCTCCCTGTAGTATATCAGCTACTCAGACCTCTGATTCACACTTTTGGTTACCATCTCTTGCGTACCCTTGGCCAAATTCTTTCATTGGCCCTAGGTCAGGTCTTAACCCGTTGTTGTTTATCTGCTGTGGCCTGGTCTCCAAGGCATCACTGCCACAGGACTGAGCATCAGCTTCTTGAGAGGTGTAACTGAGTCCTTCTCAAGTCTGGGTCCATATGGACAGCATGCTTCGGCACCCAAATAGGCCAGTCAGCATTCTTGGGAAAGACACAAACATAACTTTGACCTCAAATGAGTACTGGGAAGAGTCCTTCCATTTTCCAGAAAAAGGAAACTTCTTTTCCTTTACCTGATTGAATTGTCTTTCTGCTGCTGTGGTCCCATCCCTAGTAAGATTTAAAAAATTAATAGTGCATATCACCAAGTGAAGTCTATTATGAGGTGTGTGAATTTTGTAGGGCAGGATTCATCCTTCTGTTTTTGTGAGTGAATTTGAGTGTACAGTGAGCACTTCTACCAATTTTTAGACATTGAGGGTTATAAGAAGTTGCCAAGGTAAGGGAAATGTGAAAAGTTTAAAAAACATTTGGAAGAGAGAACTCACATAGGCTGGGCCATTGTCACTTGTGAGTGCCTTTGGGCAGCCTTGGGCTGCTGGAGATGGGTGCTATGGGCCCTGGTCCATCACTGACCAGTAAGCAGTTTTCCACATAAAATACAACAATGTTAGGAAATTATGAACATTTGACTTAGAAGTATGGTTTGCTTAATGAAAATATGTAGTTTATAAAGTCAAAAAAAATTCAAAAAGGAATATATTTTTCAATTTAAGTGGTATAGTAACAAATAATTCATGAATACCATATGAGAAAAATGAAAATGCATACACAAAGACAATGAGAACTATATTACTAGAAATTCAATAGCAGCAAACAAATGGAATGTTGACTTATAGGTCCAAAAAGAGGGCAATGGTAGAGATATCAGGCTAACATAAATCTAGTGATTCTGAAATTTAATTAGAAAAAAAGAGAAGAAAATGGGAGACACACAGATTAAGAACCAAGTTTTACCTGCTAAGAACTCTATACATATCCTTCTGGAGCTGACGATACAGAGGACATGTGTCTTAAGACTATTAAAGTAATATATGACAAAATAATAATAGATATCTCTAATGATTTGTAATGTTTAAAGTCTTTTAATGTGTAGTTTCCTGTATCATGCAGTACAGCAAGAGTAGAAAAGAAATGGTATCTTCTCCTTCAGGGAAGCTAAGAAACTATCATAAAAGTTTTTAAAAATATAATTAATTGCGGAAAAATAAGTGCATGGAGATATTTACCATAGAGATCAAATAGGGAGAAATTTCCTCTGTGTGACACTTAGCTGCAAAATGGTGCAGTTAGGGATAGTCTGTTATTAATTACTGTAGCATTTAGTTTCTCTCTGCTTTCCTTCTCTTTCCACAAGAAATATGAACTAAATGGTGGGAGATTTTGTCTATTTTTTTTTCCAAAAATACATTCTAAGCAAAAGAAATTCTGCCTTCTATCTGGCGAGCACTCAGCATCCCTGTTTTTCTTTTTTTCTTGAAAATTATGAAAGCAGAGCAAACACTAAAAACTTGCTTTTTATACAGAAATTAAATGAAAGTCACCACTTGGAGAGATGTATTTTTGGAGGCCTCAATAGCAGGACATACAACTTTTAAAAATCTGATCTACCTCAATGTCCCTCACGTTTTGAAAAAGAAAGGCACTGAGGTAGATCCGATTTTAAAAGTATGTATTTTTGGCCTTCCCTCACATATCTAAAAGAAGATTTATTAAAGTTGTATGTCCTGCTACTGAGGCATGAGTGACATCTTGGAAGCCAGGATCTAATCAGAAAGCTATTATTAGTGAGGAATCTATTTTTTCAGAAAACTGATAAAAAAGGAATTAAGATATATCATGTACATGTACCAACCTACCATGAGGAATGTAATCATGATTTGATGCAAATATATACCAGTTAAATATATGAAAAAAATAACAAAGACTGGGTTTTTCAAGTAGAAATGAAACCATCAGCTTAGTTAAAAGGACTTTCATCCCTGGAAATTTCAAGGTAAAAATGTTGGTGGTAAATCTCATAAAAGAACATGTATTGAACACCTGATAGTCTGATGAGTTTGGGTACCGGTTGGTTATAATTCTTTTCAGAACTATCTGCAGGTTGACTTAATGTGGTTGTAGGAAGATGAATTCTTTGAAGCATCACAAGATGACCTACAGTTTTGAGAGGATTTGAAAGAAAGCGTAGACCTTATCCCAGAAAGCGTGAAAAACCTGCTCAGGTAATTAGTTATTATTGGTAGTGCTTGAACCAGAACTCAGGTTACATAACGCCATGCACCTCTTCGAGTATACATTAGCACAACGCGTACTGCTTCGCTGCTCAGTGTTTATGTCATGGTTATGGACTGTTTTCCATTGCTGTGTGCATGTATCACGAGATTCACATCCTTTTTATCTTCACCTCCTGGAATGTTCCCCACAGTGATCTTCATAGCTAACTACAGCTCATACCTTGAGAGTTTAACCAAAATCTCTGGGTCACTCACTGATAGCCATTATTTCTAGCAATAGAGCTGCCAAGAATCTCTTCTTTTGTAATTTCCCAAGCATACGTGTGGTGACAAGGTCACTTATGAAGTGACCTCTCTCACTAGACTTTCAGTTTCTAAATGATTATAGTATTGGAATTCTCAAACCAGAAAGTTACTCTAGATTTTCACACATACAAAGGAATCTATCATCATCCTCTTCATCATGTATGAATCAATGTGACCCTTAACCTTGGCTCTTTTTTATTTCCAGAATATAAAATAACCAGCCAGTGACATTTTCATGAAAAATAGTAACAATGGCAATAATCATAATAAGAACAAAGTTGAATTTGCAGTAAGAGAGTTTCTATTCAGCATAAAAATTAGATATTGTTAAGTCTTTACATTTTTCTTTTTCTATATCATAGTAACTTATTAGAGATGAATACATTTTCATTAATATCCTCAGTCTGCTCTGATTACCAAAAAGGAAATAGCACATGGCAAGCAGTTTGCTGATTTGTTGCAAGAGGCTCTAATGAGGTCATGCTCTTTAATCATCTGCAGATCCCCAGACAGGAAGTGCAGTCTGCACCATTTTGATGCTCTGACTGGACTGTTTACTCTATTTTGTCTCCTGTTTGTGAAACTAGGTACACTTGCCCTGTGCTTATGTAGCACTTTGTAGCATCTGCTGTTTTTTATAGTGAGTGTTTTAGTTTCTGTTTCTCTTTTTCCTTTCTTTAAAGTGATTCATCACCAATCTAATGAAGGATTCTTGAGGGTTACTGTATATCTGCACAAAGGGAGGTAGATGGTTAGTACTCCTTGGATCTGAGAATTGCATAGAGACACATATATCACAGAAGGAAAGAAGTCCCATAGTCCACCCTCAGTGAGCTAGGAATCCAGAAACAGTTTTTCTAGAGCCTGAAATCTGCAGAGTCAATGGTGCTGATAACAGTGCGGAGCCCAAGAATGCCATGGGCAGCGGGAGATTTCCATTCCAGCTCAGGACATTAAACATCTTTACCTTTTTCTTCTGTTTAGACCTTTGGGGATTGGATGATTCTTGTGCACTTTGGGTGGAAGCATTTACTAATTCCATAAATTCAAATTGTAGTCTCATCTAGAAAACTTTCTTACAGACACAGCCAGAAATCATGCTTAACCACCCACCTGGGAATCTAGTACCCAGACAAGTTGACATGTAAAATTTACAGTCACTGTCTTCAAAGACATATATCCACTTCATTGTTCAGCACTTTTTAAAATAATATGATAGGAAGAATTTACAAATAAAAAACATTGTATTGAATTTTATATTTGTATATACAGTTGCCTTTACCAGTTTTTTTAACTGCTTTTCATATATTCAAGTTATCGTATTGTGACCTATTTACAATGTAAATGATCCTCTTTAAAGATTGGTTGTTTATATGGTCGTTTTGGTGTGGAAAGCTTAATAACAATGAATTCCTTGTTCTTTTTCTTAATACACAAATTTCTTCATTTCTAAATGTTAGTGTTCCTGGATTTAAAATTCTTGCATGATTGCCATGTTTCTACAGCATTTCATAATTGATAAATGCCACCCTATATAAGTTTGATAGGAGGAAACAGAACTAACAAAGAGTGTAGAACTTGTTTTGAAAATATGGGCTTATCAAGTTATTCCTCTTTGTAAATGAAGTGATCCTAGATAGAAATAAAGTTATTTCTGTCTAGAAATTCCTAAAAACATCACCAGAAGACTATTAGAAATGATAAACTGAATATGATAGAGTAGGATACAATATCAAAACACAGACATCAGTAACTTTTCTTTATACTGATAATGAAAAGGTTGAGAAAGAAATTTAAAAATTATCCAGTTCACAACACTCACACACACACACCAAAAAGCCCAGGAATAGACCTATATAAAGATGCCTAATTTCTACAAGGAAATTTACAAAACATCGAAGAAGGGAATTGGGGAAGACACACATGAAATAGACCTTCCATGTTCATGGATTGGGAGAATCAATATTGTTGAAATGTTCAGGTTGCTCGAAGCTATCTACAAATTTCATACAATCCCCATCAAGTTGCTAATGATATTCTATTTAGAAGTATAAAAGTCCATTTTAAAATTACTGTAGAATCACAAAATACCTTAAATACTCAAAATAATCCTATGCAAAAAAGTAGTAATGGAAGCACCACAGTACTGAGTTTCAAGATGTTTTATAAATTTACAGGAACCAAAGCAGCACAGTATTGGCATCAAACCAGACATTCAGACTAATAGTACAAAATACAGGATCTGGAAATGATCTATTGTATACAGCCAACTGATTTTTAATAATGGTTCTGAAAATGTACATTGAAGAAATGATAGCCTCTGCTATAAATAGTGCTGGGAAAACTTGGTATCCACAAGTAAAAGATTGAAATGAGACCCTATAATTTATTCTGTACCAAAATCAATATAAAATATTGTGAAGAAGTTAATGGAAAACCTGATACTATGAAGCTCATATAGCAGAGATGGTGAACCTTTTAGCTATCAAGTGTGCAAACTGCTGCCCCAAGTTCACTTATCTCAAGATGTCCACTCTGCAATTAACCTTGAATACTAAGGTTTTCATGTAGGAAACAAGAAAACAAATTCATAAATGTCATAAATGAAAAGCAGCATTTGTGCCATATAATCATCAGCATTATCCTATAGGAAAACAGGAGAAATAATTCATATGTTTGAGGAGGTAATGAGTGCCTGGATAAAATTCTAGAAATATAGGAAACAAATAATGATTGACATACATAATTATATCACACTTTAAAATCTTCTGTACTACAAACAGATAGTCAACAGAGTAGGTGAAAATCAACAATAGAATAGGTGACAACCATTGCTACCTATTTACCTGACAGAATATTAATATTTGGAAGATACAATGATCTCAAAAATTGCAAAAAGAATCTGAAGTCATAAAAATATGCAAATGATTTGAAAGACACTTCTAAAAAATCACAAGTACCAGGGGCAAATGTATTTTAAAATGCTCAATTATTGCCTGAGGAAATTAAAATTAAAAATACTATGAGATTATCATCTTAGTCAGGAAGGCTACTGTGATGGTTAATGTTGGTTGTCAACTTTGTTCACTTGAGCAAGGACCAGCAGGTTATTACAGCACATTCTGAGTGTGTCTGCATGGGTCATAGAGACCTGATCTTGGAGACTGAATGTCCATGGCCTCTTCCTCTCTGAAATCACCCTTTTTTCTCTTTCAATAATACCATGAGTATCTTTCATTCACTATACCCTTTTGCATTGTGTTACAGCCTGCCTTACACTCAGTCAACCATGAACTATAACGACTGAAACCATAAACCAAAACAAAACTCTCCTACTTTACACTGTGTATGTCAGATATAAGATAGGCATGACACATGCTATATGCAGGTATAAGAATTTCATAGTAAAACTTGTTAATTTGTCTAAAGTGCTAATAATTTTAAAAAAGGAAGTATGGCATTCATTTGCGATAGGGTCATTGCATAATTCACTAAGAGAGTTAAAGCCAAGGTTTTGGGAAAATTAGGGGAAAAATGTTGAAAATTTGGTTCTTAACAGTCAATTGAGTGTTAATATACACCTGTTACCTTGCAAGAAAAGATTTAAAAAAATGAAGAGCTGAAGGCAGGAGAGGGGAAAGGAAATAAAAAAGAAGTAGCAAAATAAACTATGCACAGGTACAAATTCCCTATGATGAATATGATCACTATGCATATCTAAAACAAATGTACAGTCTAATAATAATATACCAATAAAATAACATAAATGTACCAATAAAATAAAAATAGAACAAAGGGAGTTGTATATATCTTACTTAACACATCTTACACAAATTTTTATTCAGAAAGTGTGTCAGAATTCAGACATTATTCCACAGATATTCAATTGTAAGCCAGATAACCATAGACTGAGAACTAAAGTCAGTGCTTAATATAAAATTAGCAGGAGTTAACATGATTTGGATCAAAGTAACAGAACTTTCTGTGTGGTCTTGACAATTTGCTGGGATAGATTTTCACAGGTTTTTGTGCCTCTTGTTAAAACAACGTGGCTGGATTTTCTTGTAACGTTAAACAGGCAAAATGTGTGGGCTTTCTTCACCTGAAAAACAGTGACAGTAAAATGGCTTAGAGATTGAAACATACAATACCCTCATCAGTATAAGTTTCTACTTTGAGAAATCTGGCTCATGTAAATAAGACAAACTAACAGAAGGTGAGAAGGGCTCTCACATTTAATGCCTTCAGGATTTTGAAAACATGGCTTTTGATAATCAGTAAAAGTAAGCAATTTTCCTCACTTACTGACCCCTGACTTAGGCATTCAGAAATGTGAGACTTTTACAATACTTACGCTGATGTTTGAGCAGTAGCAAGCTTATTGCTGAGTTCTGCTACCAAATAAGATCAGACATGATTCAAAGTTCAAGCACAGTGCCACAGAGCTTTCTAAATATGCCCTTGGTAGCGAGAGAAACTTCCTAGAGCCCCCACGTGTAAAGCCAGGACTACATCCCCAGTGCAGCTGCAGTGTCTAATACTGATCTCGGTAGACCCCTGGACCTGGTGCTCAGGACTTAGTAAACAAGTTGATAAACGTCCACAGTAGCCTGAAGATGTAACTCTGCTTGGCCTGACTTGTCACGGAAAAAAAGATAAACTGCTGTAACTCATAATAGATCGATCTGTGCCCGACATCATATTATAATCATTATTCTCCTGTGAAACACTATACAATTTTGATTCTGCAAGCTAAATATTGTCTTAATTTAAAATAGGGTTTGTGATTAATTTGAAGGCATAGAAAACTGAAATAAAAGCCAGTTTATATAGTAGAAGAAATATTTATATTCTGAAGATATTTTAGGTATCTGCAGGAAGTTTATGAACTGATATTCATTTACCACTTTAAGAACATTGCTGGGCCTGGGATTTAGCTCAGTGGCTTAAGTGCCTGCCTGGCAAGCAAGAAGTCATGAGTTTGATTCCTGGTACAAAAAAAAAAAAGAGAGAGAGAGAGAGAAAACCCATTGCCAAACAACTTTTATACACCTAAGAAGAGAAAGAGTTGGCCACTGAAGCAAACAAAACAAAAGCAAGCCAAACAAAACAGCATGATTAAATAATGAAAGAGAAAAAAATATTGTGAGATAAGATTTAATTATTTGCCTTACTTTTTATCTAATATTTGTAAATGATGAGAAGTACTCTAGTATTAGGCCTTTTTTGCCCAGTAAAAGCTGCCTTCCCAATCTAGGAGTGTGATTCCCCTTGTTTCCCTCAGGCTGTATCTTGCTCCTGCTCTGACTCTGTCTCACCCTCTCCCTCCATCACTTCCCCTGTAATTGAAGGCTACCTGATAACGTATGGAGAATGACAGGCTTCAGACTGATTTTTTATTCTCTCAATAATTAAAGGGTACAGAAATCTTTGGGTAAAACAAAATATATAGATGCTATCTATTACTCTCTACAGTATTTTTCAAGAGGGAAGGGTTTTAAATCTATATGCTTTTTGCTGCTTCAAAATAATAAAAAGTCTTGGCAACACAAGGGGCCAGGTTGAGGTTGCTTGTGATTTTAAATAATATTCTGTGCAATAACTTACTCATAAAATAAATTTGTTTTAAATAGTCTAAATGTATTTGTTCAAATATTTCCACATCAGCTGAACTGTTCTCTTCAACAAAACAGTGTCATAGGTACAAAAAAAAAATGAGATAAATGTAAAATAAGTTGTAATTCTTGGTTATGGCTTATTAAAGCAAATTAAATATGAAAATATATAAGAGAAATGAACATGAAGTATTTGGCAAAAATATCTATGTTAACTGCTGAAATTAATTATAAGAAGTAGAAAGCCATCCTTATAATTTGAATGCCACCTTATAATTTGAGTATTTAGTGCGTATAACCTAAAAATGTTTGTAAAAGCACTTAAAACTTATACAAAGTTCATAAACTTATTTATAAAATTAAAAAAAATTATTAAATGTTTTTAAAATTTTATTTTAAGAAGGTAAAACTAATAATAAAGAATATCAGAAGAAAACAGTGTAAGTAACACAGACTTCAAAGCAAAACAAATTTATGTTGCATATCTAGTATACATCTGACAATAAAGTGATAAGCATATTTGTACATACTTGTTATATTTTGTTCTATCTTCTGTATTATTAGAATATTTCAAAGTATATATTAAATTATATATATATATATAATCTAAAATAATATCCACAGTAAAACTATCTTGTAAATTGCCTGTTATTCATGTAAAGAAAAGAAGGAAAGCAGGAAATGAAGGAGAAAGAAAGAGAGGCTATTCTGTGGTCTGAATATCTGTGATCTTCCAAAACTGGACTGGGAATTTGGGGGCAGGTAATTAGGTCATAAAGACTCCGTCTTCATGAATGAGATTAGAACCCATATTAAATAGGCCCAAGAGTGCCACTTTATCCCTTTCACTACTTAAAATCCCAGCAAGAATGTGTCTGTGTCCTAGAAAACGTGACCTAACTAGACTGTGTGGAATTACCTAGGTCACAATGATAGAGAACCTTTTGAGACCAAGGGCCCAAACCACAACCCCAAACCTACTTATTCGTCACAAAGTGCCAACTACAACTAAACCTCAGTGCTCAGATGCTGGGCATCTTAGCTCACGTGCCAGCAGAGAGCGATCTCCCTACCTCCTCCAGACAGTGTACCATAGGTTCTAAAACACTGGTAGGCCTTTGATGTTAGAGTTCCCAGCCTCTTGTGAGAAATATATTTCTCATGTTTATAAACAACTTAGTTTTTTTGTTGCTGTTTAGTTTTTGCATTGTGTTAGAGTAGCCTAAAAGGTCTAAAAGTAATATGAAATGGGAGGAGGGTATAGACAAGGAAAGGAGACAAAAGAGAAGTGGAGGAGGAGAGAAAATCATGCACATAAGGAAAACTTCACATTACTTCATATTGTCTAGCCTTATTCAAGGGGTGTTTGTCCATAGTTATTTTTTCACATCAGAAGTATACAGATTACTACATTTGTACTTCATGACCATGATTTGACTCACTGTTTAATGGAGATATAGACACAGACACAGACACAGACACAGATACAGACACAGACACAGACACAGACACAGACACAGACACAGACACAGATATAGATACAGACACAGACACGGACACGGACACGGACACGGACACGGACACGGATACGGACACGGACACGGACACGGACACAGACACAGACACAGACACAGATATAGGTACAGACACAGACACACAGACACAGACACAGACACAGACACAGACACAGACACAGACACAGATACAGATATAGTTAGACAGGCAGACACACAGGTAGATAGATAGATATTCTTGGCACCAGATAGTTTTCAGAACTTCTTATTTCAGCATCTTAACTTGGTGTTAATTAGCATCCAGGTTTTCCATTTTGCCTGCTACATTCTCTCTGGCCTTTTTTCTTTTTTTTTTTTCCATAAAGCATGCTAACATAAAAATAATGTTCACTAATAAAAATAGTTTTTAAAAATACTGGCGTGTTCTAGATTCCTTAAACTAGATTTTTGGCTGTGTCTCCTCAAATTAGCCTATGTCTTTCCACTCTCAGTGTCCTTTCAACCCTGTTTTTTCCCCTCTCAGAGAGGAGCTAGTTCTCTTTCCCACCACCTGCTTTACCTAGTTAGTCTCTTTTCCGTCATGGTGTGTACCGCTCAGGATATCTCGAGGTAAGGAGTGCTACCCTGCGTGCTCTCCTGAGTCAGGGTCTCAGCTTTATTAATAGCCTACAGTTCCCCTGCGTGTCATTCACCCGGAACGTGGATTACATAGTGCTTTACGTTTCAGTAATGTACTGCTGCTGCTCCCACTCAGCTGGCCGTCCTCAGAGGGCAGCGAGTCCAGCTCTCCATCACGGCCTTGTGAGACTGCGGAAGAAAGCCTGGTACACCACAGACGTGCTGTAAGGGTGCAACCACCGCATCAGTGAAACCCGAACTTCTAATGACGGTTCCATTTTCTAGGATGTGAATGTGTACTCGATGAGTACATTGTATACTTAAACACACTGAGACCTCTGCACCCAGCAAAATACGTGAAGAACAAGACCGGAGAGAGGTTAAGACTCACACTTCACCCATTTCTGCTTTACTTATTTATGTTTTTATATCCTAAAATGTTTTCATTTTTAAATTAAAATTTATAATAAATCTAATGCAACTAGTTGAACTGAAGTTTCTTAGCTATTCTTTGCATTCTGGGAATCTTATTTCTCTGTGCATCTGACTCCTGGCGAATTAAAATAAGATACTTAACTAAACACTTCTACCCTTAATGAAAAATCTCTCTATATCACTCAGCATGGCATGCACACTCATCTTTGCCAAGCTGTGTTTTATTTTGTAGTGTATGCATTTTTGTCACACTTAAACCTTTCTTGAATAAGTCAAGACATGCATAAATACATACGTAACACTTTGGAAGCAGCATGTAAAGATGTTTTGGCAACTGCAAATCTATACTGAATATTTTCAAATATATAGGTTACAGCACTGCTTTATTTACTATGTACTGAAATAGAGCTGTGTCTCATAAATCATCACAACTCTGTCAGGGTAACTGAGTATTATGACTTTCACTCCTGCTCTGAAAGCCTGGGCTGAATGCTTGCCGTGTAGTTTTATAGGTATAAAGTGATGTCAAACTAATACTTAGATGTATTTCTGTACCTCTGATAAAACTCAATATAGATGTACTAAATTTAATATTCATATTTGCACTCCTCATTTTAATGTTATTCTTATTCCTTTTTATTACTCATTTTGGAATTTAACCAAAACTTTTTTTTTGAGATTGTCATATTTTATTCTGCCAGGATCATGAATGATAAATCTTCCAGGCTTTCAACTTCTGTCTTCTATTTACAAAGGGTCATAATTTAGATGAAATATCAGCTCTTGCATACAATGTGACATGTAGATTTTTATAGATGTCATCACATTAAGATGGTCATTATTTGCTTCCTTTCCTTTACCTAAAATACACCTGCAAAAACATTAGTAATACAGAAAAAGCTGTATATAAAAATTTGTGCCCGGTTATGTTAAAACTTTATTATATGTACATCTTTCTAATTTCAATTCTTTCACATTATTTTTCTTTTCTAAACTAGCCCTACAATATCTTGGTAATCTAATCCTTTTAATAAAATCTTCAGGGAGTATGTCAGGTAAGAGGAGTACATTTTATACTGCAATTTAATAACAGAATAATATATGGGTGTTATTAAACTCCACAGGAAAATTTCATATCACACATATACTGGAAAAGGAGAAGATAAGAGTGATCTGGTTAGGTAAGGGACAGTATTGAAGTATATGTCACCCAGTCAGAAATACTGAAGTCTGCTCTTGGTCATTCTAAATGCTATATGACACTGAACATATGAATCACAGTCATCAATGTATCTTCATAGTAAAAATATCAGGCTACGACTCCATCAGACTATGTTTACTCCCTAATTCTCTTTTAAAATAGCATGAATTCATTAGAAAAATAATAAAGACAAGAAGAAAGAAAATGGTTATGAGAGACAATCACTGTGTTAGAAAGATGGAGAATCATAAAAATCTGCCATGATCTTTCATTTCTTAGTTTCACCCCACTGTATCTTTTGAACTTTTGTGTATTCTCTTCCTAATTCAAGATACCTACACAAATATGAAATGTATTTCTAGATCCCAGGAAACTAACGTATACATTTCTGGCATATTCACACATTTATTCACATTATTAAAAGACAAGTGTTAACCTATATAAAGATTTTTAAAAATGCGAATGATGAGCATAATTTGTACTAAAAATAGCAAAGGTTCTTTACAGAGGAATACATTTTGAGCAAGGTATTGGAGGAAAAAGAGAAGACACCAAAAGTGTGCTGAAAAGTACGTTAGTTTACATTGAGAAATACAAAATTAAGGGACTAGGACAGAAGTTAGGGAAAGAAACAGTGGACCTAAACAGAGGCTCTCCCACCAGCTGCCTCTCCAGGTCACCATTCTGCGGTGTGACCTGTGCTCTGCAAGCTGAGGTAGATGGAATGCACTCTGCTGCGCTCCAGCTTCAGATTCTGGTCCTGCCAGAGCTAAATAGTGGCATGAAACTGGACGATAAAGCATGCAGTCAGCTGAGTGTAACTACTTTCTTTGGCTTTATTTTCTTGTCTCATTCTCCTTTCCAAAGTCTCTAGTGCATGTCAAGTAGCCCTCTCCTTGTAAATTATCTCTCCCTTTCCTTTTTATTACTTTCTTCTTGAAAGCAGACATGGTAAAGGCTGCTTTATTATTGTCATTCCAAGGGAACAGCACTGTTCCTTCAGGATGCCCTGGTTCCTGTTTTTCACTGATCTTCCAAATTTAGAATTTGCATGTACCACGTTTCTCCTCCTGGCACCCTGATCCACACAAAGACCAAGATAAAAGGGTGATACCAAGAATAAAATACGATTGGCAAAGCTTGCTTACTTGCTGCACATGAGATGCAAAATAAGTGAATGAGTACATGGTGACAGTAAGGTTTGTTAGCTAATTGATAAAATAAATAGATTTGCAATTAAATGAAAGTTATAGAATGAGTAGGAAGTTTGTATGTATAAATGAATGCAGTTCTGGAACAGGTCTGTGGTATCTTATTGGCCCCTATAAACTAACATCTAGGAGAAAAATTATAGGTCTCAGGAGAAAAACTATAGGTCTCAGGTATACAATAAATATCTGAGCTAAAAAGGTTTTTCACATTGTTAGACTATTATATGGAAGTTAGGAAACAACATTTTCCCCAGTGACAATATGTGTCATATAGCATTTAAAGATAATAAACACATTGATAAGTACCCTGAGTATAAAGTCAAGAGGGTGGTTTGAGTTTTTCCACCTAAGGCAAGTGTCTTTAATGGGTTTTACATATTTTCATATCTCAAATTGTATTCAATGGCGATTATTAACATAGGTTTGAATGGAGTTACTGGCCACAGTTCCTGACAATATGGAAAATAATCAAAAGCATTATTTTCCTTTACTTCACAGTGAAAAAGTGTGGTGTGAGATTTTAATGATGTTCAGTAAGACTGCATTCACGTGAAAACCACAAAGAAAGCTAAAAAGAGAGATTACTTTTGAAGGTTAAGAATCAAACTACAAAGTTAAGAAAGACTTTAATTCTACATTAACAGCAAGAAGTAGGAGGCTTTTTCCTCTTTACTGATATAAAGTTGTATCAGAATTAGAGAGTTTGAAAATGAAAAAAATACAAGTCTAAAAATGTATGTAACACTTGAATATTACTGACATAACTGAAGTTTAGAGTGCTATAAAAAGTCCTTCATTTTTATCTTTAGGTTTGATACATTTTTACTAGAATAGTTTTATCATTGCTCATTAATTGACTTTCTCTTATATTCACTAACGCTGAAATCTTACATATCCGCTAAACTTCTAAACTATTAAAAATATATGATGACTCAGGTGGAATAAAATCTATTTTTTCCTAATACAAAGTCTAAAATGGGTGTTTATTTGATGTGAATCTGTCTTCCACAATGTAAGAACCCACTTTCAATTTCAGATTCTATAGTAGCTTCACATATTTTTCATAATTTCTTTGCTTGTCTTCCTCTTGCCATGGAAAATGTGTGGAATAATTGAGGTCACATTGAGGAGTTTGCATTCATTGAAACAAGTCTTGGAAATTCACATTATTGTGCTGAGAATAAACTTAGTCCCATAAAGAACATGTAAGATGTGTTACAAGAGAAGATTAACAATTGGCCCAGGCAGAAAATAATAAAGTTAGTAGATATGAGGTGGTGTACACCACATTTAGGATCAGGGAAATTTGAATATTTTCTCTTTTATCTTAAAGACACTTGCCTTTTACATATTTTCTAATGCCTTTAACTAATGTATGAGTTAAATCTAAAAATCATTTTATACTCTAGTATATGCCTTACCAATTTTGACCACATACACAATTTGACTCCCTTGACTTCCACAGAATCACTTTAAACAACAATGAAACCAAAAGATTACCACACAGTTTTTAGTACATGGCACACTTCAGTGTAGAAGTTAGCAATATCCTACATATTACTAACATAGATGTGTGTTTTTTTGTTTTTTTTTTTGTACCGGGGATCGAACTCACGACCTCGCGCTTGCCAGGCAGGCGCTTAAGCCACTGAGCTAAATCCCTAGCCTTTTTTTTTTTTTTTTGAACTGGGGATTGAAATCATGACCTTGAGCTTACCAGGCAAGCATTTAAGCCACTGAGCTAAATCCCCGGCCCAAGATGTGGTTAACTATATATTTCCTATTTCTTTTCCTGCCATACTTAATATTGCATCATGCATTAAAAATAGCTTATCAAAGCATTTTCTTAAAGTTTGACAGTTGTCTTCTTGAATGAAATTCTCATTTAAGTTGCTTATAATTTAGCATTTCTGTCCACTATATGCAAAGAACTGTACATACATATATATATATATATATGTGTGTGTGTGTGTGTGTGTACGCGCGCGCACGCAATTTGCAGGCACTTTCAGATATTTTTAATTCTGAGCACTAAATTATGACTGGAGATATGAAGATCCATGAGATATAGGACCCACTCGTAGACTCAACTTGAAAAAGCAAGCACTTAGACCAGAATCTTGCCTATAAGTTTTACAAAAGAAGTATGTTATGAGTAACCTAAGAATTCAAAACAATTTTATGCATTGAAGAGATTCCAAGAGATACCTAGGGGAAAACACACCTCCCATGCCAGCTTATGTAGTGATGTGAGTGGACATGTATAGTACGTTATGTGTATAAGGGTGAACAGGTACCAAGAGGGCCTCAACTATTACACTGACTTGCTTGATAGAGGGAAGATTTGAAATCCCCGTAATGAAGAAAGGAAATAGCTGAGAGGCTGAAAGCTAGATGGATGCAGGATATATGCAGTGTCCTCCTCTCTCCCTTTCACCTGTGCTAGGACACCCACAAACACAACCATATCTGTGTAGACACACACACACACACACACACACGCACACGTACATCCCTTGGTTACTCCAAATTTGGATAACTTAATCATCCATTTAGATTTTATATTCTACAGTGGTGCCTCTGGCCCAAGGCTCAGTTCCTACTACCCACCTTGGTACTGTGGTAGACATAACCTAAAAGAGCATTAGATTTACACCAGTGGAATGAGAGGACTGGTGATACAAGATCACTAAGCTAATGCTGCTTGCAGAAGGATTCCATACCTCAGCCTAGCATGTTGGTATGTGCCTGTAATCCCAGCATTCAGGAGGCTGAGGCAGGAGTATCACTGCAAGTTCAAGACCAGCCTGGCCTACAAAGTGAGCACATGGGCAGCCTGAACTGCATAATGAGACGCTGTCTAAAATATTTTGTAAAAATAAAAAGAATTCCATAGCTTATGATCTCCTAAATCCTATGGCTGAATGGTGAAGAATATCAGGCCCTATTCCTTAATTTCTAGACACTGGCTTTCCTGGGAACTAACCCATAATACTTACTCAACTAACCCATAATACTTATTCAACTATCACTCAACTAGCACAGTGAGGCCCTGTGAGATAAGGGACAGCACTCTGCTCTCCGGGCTTCTGATGGCCTCACAGTACTTCAGGACAGTGCCCACTCCTTCCTTTCAAGCTCTGTGCTTGCTCAGCTGGCCGAGCAGCACCATTCCACGGCTGCCCTGGCTTTCGCTGGCCAGGATGATGGTCGGAGACATGGTGTGATGGAGACAGTGACCATCATAGTAGAGGTCTGCCTGCTGTGGACAGGAACAGCTGGACTTGCCACGCTCATTTTGGTCACAACCAGAAGTAGAAAGACCTCAAGGATGGCTCTTCGGCCACAGCATTACCAAAGAGGAGGAGGGTAAAGGACACATCGCAATTCCCCTGGAGTTGCACTGTGAAGAGGCCAAGTGCTGTCACCATCATCAGCCTCTTTGTGGGGACATCAGCAGCTTCTCCTTCTCATACTCATGCCAGTTCATCTGAGAAGAGGAAAGCAATCTCGGCGTCCTAACTAGACCCCTGTTGTGCCTGGGAGTGGGGTGCTGGGGAGACTGTATGCCAGCCTTTCATGTTGGCCACTGCGGCTTCCCACATGGGGGTTTGGATTGGCTTCCACTTTGCAATTGAAGGTCAGACGGTGGAGACTGAATTCCACGGGAGCTTGGTTAGATTCACATTTGGAGGAGGAGGATCTGCGTGTTCATCGCTACCCTGTGAGGATGTTGCAGTAGATTCCAGGCTTATTTTCTTTGCCACCCCAGAGGACCTGAAGGAACAGAGGCCCAGCTCTTAGGAGGAAGCCCAGTATTGCCTGAATCTGTTTCTTCAGAGAAACAGCATCTATAGGACATAGATTTAAAACAAAGTTTATGGCAACCCGGAATTATGAACCTGTCGAAGATGGGCCCCAGTTCCAGGGGAGTCCAGAGCCCAGGGAAGATCCAAAGGCACTTGGTCTATAACTACAGCCTGCTTGAGGAGGCCACGTACTTTCCTCCATCTGAACCATCAACTAATTGAAAGAGGCTCAGACACTTTATGGTGCACAATCTGCTTTATCAGAGTGCACTTATTTAAATGTTATTCTCCAAAAATACTCTCCAACTTAAAATGTAACTTTAACCAAGAAACAGGAAGACAAAGGGATATTCTCACCTCCTTTGACTCCCTGGAGTGTAGTTGGCCAGAGCTGATGGTAAATGAGCAGACCAAGTCGGTGACCATCTTGTGTAAAATGGTGCCTCTAGCTATGTCTTCTGTTCCATTCATACATAAGGCGTAGGTGGTCACACAGGTGTGCTGCTAGCCCTAAGCCCTGCCCACCACATGACCAGGACAACTTCCCACACCTGGTTGCCAGGCCCCCTTGCTCCCAGTGTCAGAGATCATTGATGTTTTCATCATTTTAAAAATGTCTTTAAAGGGCAATTTTTTAACTTGAAATTTTATTTTAAGCATGTTGGATCGCTTTTATTTTAGTGATATTGAATTTTCTCTCTCGCTATTTTTAGGTTTGAAAAATATCTTCTGCTATTTCTGGCATGTGTTTTCCTTTCGAAGTGTACTTACTGATGCACAAGCTATTGCAGCAGGAGAGCAGTTCACCTCACTCTTGCATTATTTCTGCAGTACCGAGACTCTTTCTAGCTCTAGTTGGGGTTTGGTAGTTTTCTGTGTGTTTGCTCTGAGATGGGCAATTTTGATTTAAGAATCAAATCTCTGTGATGATAGTTAGAGTCCTGACAGTTCTGGTCCTCATATCCGCAGGTGCTGACCATAGATAAATACAACAAATAGAATATGCACAAACAAACCAAAAAGCTGATAACTCTAACCTGCACAACTTGCTCCCTATCAGTACTGTTACAATCATCATCTACCATTCTTCCAATAACTTATGTAGATGTTGCTATGTGTCTAATCCATATCTTTTGAATCTCTTACACTCTTGGTTATGGATACCATATTCTTCCTTCCATCCATTGCTGTGAAGAATTAACTGCACTCCTAAGGAAGGGCAGAACTTCAGCATGACCTGGTTTTCCTTGTCTCTTACCCACTCACAGATTCCACTTTTGCCTCTTTCTTCTCTGGCTTGCCTCTTGAATATTTTCTCTCAAATAATGCCAAGGGATCATTGCTAGTAGTAATGGCCTCTTGAGAAGCCATTCTCATTTTGTTCAACGAATTCATGTTTTGGTCTGTTCTATTTAAAAACTCCTTGAAAGTGTGTGTGTTTCTAAAATCTGTAAATACTCATCTTCCATACTTCTTTTCAATACCATGAAATCATACTTTCGCACTCATGACAGCACCAAGCCTCTTGGTATTAAACCTACAATGTGAAACTGCAAGGGCAATTTTGAGTTGTCATTGTTTGTTAGACCCCCAACAGCATTTACAAAATGGACTTTCCCTTGTGTCACTACATGTTTCCTCTCTCTTCTAGATGTTACCACTTCCCATTCATTCTGCATTCTTATTGCTGATACATTTGATTTCCCTGGCATTCACCATCTCATGCCCTGATGTTCCATCCCTGAGGGTGTTTTCTCTCTAGCTTCATATGTCTGCATACATGCATGTGTGTGTGTGTGTGTGTGTGTGTGTGTGTTTGTATACTTAATCTTCCTTCAGATTAATGTAAGCTTTTAAGTTTCTTCCACGTTCTTTACTTGGAAGTTCTCTTTATTAGCACCTCACACTTGAAATTTTGAAGACTGAGCATCTTATTTTTACCAACATCTTAAAGGTGATTACTTTAGTGTGTGTCTTGGTCTCTTTTGAAATAATTATGTTTTTCTTAGCCAGCTCATTCAACCACCTTCTTTGTCAATGTGAGATTCCTGGCTTTCTGTGTAGAATGTACCTTACTTCTGTGTAAACTTATTTAAAGCAATTTTTCAACTTCTTAAATGGAGTAAACGATCTATAATACTTTGATTCCTAGGAAGAAAGAATTTCCACCTAAGTCAATAGGATCTGTACTTAAGGAAAGAGAAAACAATCACCCTCTTATATCTGAACTTTGTTTTCTGAAATCAGTATACGTTTCTTCCAGAGGTGGTATTATGTCAATGAAAGACTCCAACTCAATTATCTTCAAACAAAATCCTTTCTCCAATCAATAAAGAGCATTTTCCCTTTTCGATTGACAGACATGAGTTAATGTCGGCATAGCTCTCCAGTACTTCTCACTCTGCTCATAAGGGTATTGTTTTCTTTGTAACCCCACAGGAGTGGCATCATGAAATGCCAGACATAATGTGATCGTGAGTGACAAGTGCTTTTAGTGAGCGGTAATTATAATGCATAGCTATTGATAGGAGAAAGCACTACTTGCCATCTCATTAGGAACAATATACAATATTTTGGAATAATAGGGGTGTTTTTTTATTTGAGCATTTATTGCAGTATTTTCTTACCCAGGTCTTTTCTAGAATCTTCTGTGTGACTTTTAGCTTTCATTGCAGGCAAACTTTGATTATTGCATGAGGAACACAGTGAACAGCTGACAAATTGAGCTTGAGTATGGGGTAAGTGATGAAACAAGAAAAAAATCATGCTGCTGTTTCTTGCTTTCATTTTGTTCAGCATAGAATTTAGTTATTTATAAACTAATAATACTTTCTCTGATTGTTAGTTTATTCTGATGTTCCTAGCATGTTATACTTAATGCATTTAATCTCAGTAAAATATCAGAGTTTAGTTGGTCATAGATTCTGTCATCTGGTTGGAATAAAAGCTATGAATTCTTGGTTGAATGGAATTGTCTGTCTGGCATTTATTAAATCAACATAAAACAAGTCGTAATTAGGAGAAATCTTGACCTTTCACAGAATAATACAAGCTCTTCTCTTTTCTGACAGCTAATTATTTTGAAATACACCAATACATTATGAATTATTTAATAATTAGACATAATTAACTGTTTTCAATGTCCATCTTATTCAAATACTAATATCAAAAAGAGAATAAGTAATTTGATTCTTTAGTTCACCATTAATTTGAATACGTATTATCTCTCTTTACATGGAGCTTAGATATCTGATATAATGATTTTCCAGTTGTTGTATGATACATGACTGCCATATATATATATATATATATATATATATATATATAGTTTAAATTAAAAAGTATGTATTACAATAAAAGACACATTGTCAGTACTCCCCTTCAAAATCATTCCCCATACTTTGAACACATTACTCTTCTCCCTTGCTGAAGAAGTTCTGAAATTCTCTTTTGTGAGTGTCTTTAGGAGTTATGATCAAATGGACACTGCATGTTGTTGGACAGTGTCACATAGCAAAAGGCTCACGAAATATGACAGTGTGCAACATGTACCGCTGTAGCATGCAGAGGTGGCAGTATTCATTAGGTTGTTGGTTATATGGGTCGTTCATATATATATATATATACTCAGACTCTCTGCTACTGATGTACATCCCAGGGCCTATTTACTTTTATTTAGTGATAAGTGTGGGCTTCAACTGGTAATCCTCCTGCCTCAGTCTCCAAGTAGCTGCAATTATTGACACAGTCCAACACACCTGGCATATTTTTTAAATTTTTTTATTTGTATGTGTTTCTGTTTGTGTTCCATTTTATTTACATTCATATGTTTTATGAGAAATATTGTATGGTTTCCCTTATATGAGAAACTCAGGGTATAAATAGCAAAATAAAAGATGGACAATATGAAGTATGGGAGATAGATCTTCCTCAAATGGGGAAGGGATCAAGAGATGGAGGGAGGGGATAGGAGGAAACGTGCAAAAAGAATTGCAGTGTATTGTGTACCTGTGACAATTCTGCACAAGGATTTCAAACACACGCTGCAAACATTTACTAAAGAAAAACAAATAAGAGCCAATGTTGTATTATTAGGTTGCAGACAAGTCTAGCACAGAACAGTAAATAATATTGTTATTATCAGTTAGACTATTAGCTCAGATAAAAGGTCAGGTACTCTCAGTTGAGTACACATTGGTGACTCACCTAACTACTAGAACATCTCTTACTTTCTGTGGGGGTTCTATGCAGAAGAAAGAAGGGATGACACAACCATCGGTTGCATCATATCACTGTGTATAGGTGTGTGTGTGTGTGTGTGTGTGGTCGTGCAAGTAAGTTAAGACACTGTACATAATAATTCTCTAAATTGGTAATTATATTGAAAATTACAATCCAAAAGCAAGACACATTGCTATAATTCTGATGAAGTATTGATTGTAGGCAAAGCATATGATATTTTTAACAGTTTTGAGGCATTTAAAAATTCACATTCGTCTTTTCTATTTGATGTCCTTTTCATTCACAAAACCCTAAGGTGGAAAAGAAACTTTAGGATTATATCATCCAAATTGTTAATTTCATATTCACTTCAAGCACAAAATTAGCCTGTTATTGATAAAATTAGAACTGCAATCTCATAATTTGCAATTTTGATGATAAAATGCACAAAGAAAAATGAACCAATTAAATAGAAATACAGCTTCAGAAATACCTTCAGAACTTTCTCCATTCTTTTTTTTTATTTTATTTTAAAAGGGGTTAAATTAAACACAACAACACAGAACAGAATGGGACGTAAGAAAGCATAAATTTCAAAGCTATACAACCAGGGATCTTCACTATCTGTCATATTGTCTCTTGTTTTCTTCCAAATGGTTGTCCTTATCTTTGCATGTGGAGAGCTCATACTAAATACCATAGCCAATTTTTTCACAAGATGTGTAGTTCACTGGCTCCCACTTGTTAAGGGGTGCGAGGACATGGGACTGGGGACAGGACCACATGAGATGTTTGACTCTCAGCCCATGTGCCAGCACCAGCAGGCTCACAGCCCCCCCCCCAGAGAGGGGATGAGTTCCTTGTTCCCCTGGTACCCTGAGTCAATCGCACGATGCAGGTCCCGAGGCGCCAGGGTCTCTCCCCTGCAGGCCCCCTAAAGTCCGCCATACTCACCTCCTATTTCTTTCTAATGAATTGACCATTCCATTTCCAAAGTTCTGAAATGGCCAACAGACCACAGAAAGAATTCTCTTTAGGCTCCTGTTTGAAACCAGCTGCTATAGCAATCTGCTGGACTTGCTTCAGGGCCACTCTCCATTCCTTTTTAACTGACCATATTACCTCAGCAAACATTTTCTATTTCTCTATCACTTTAGAGAATATTTTTATTTTGTTACATTACCTTTATGAAAAGGTAAATAAATTCCCTGTATATGAGAAGAAATGTTCAATCCAGTTGAAAAACTATACATCAAAGTGTTTGAGCAACTGGGTGTGGTGATGCTTACCTTTAATCGCGGCACTCAGAAGGCTGAGCAAGGAAGACTTCAGCAAGTTTGAGGCCAGCCTGAGCTACAAAGTGAGTTCAAGTCCAGCCTGAACTGCATATCGAAATCCTGTTTCAAAAAGAGAAAATAATGAGCAATATTATTGCTGTCTACAGTAAGAAATTTACTGCTAATAGATGAAACACTATTCACACAACCTTGCATTTGCTCACTTATTCCACAAATATTTATGAAACACCTACTATATGAGAGGCAGCATTACTCTCATGGTAAAAGGCTAATAATATAAGAGGAAAAATGAGGAAGCTTCAAATAGTAATCCATACACTGGAGATATTTTGTTGAACAGAAGCAAGAATGAGGAGATGACAGCCGTGGAATCGTCTGGTGAGAGAAGGAAACACGTGAGTCTAGACAGAGGACAAGAAGACCAAAGATCTGGATGTCATGTGTATAGTGGGGCCTAAAGGCACATTTTTGTACTGCAGTGAAGAGAGCGCTATTCACATGGAACCCTCTCATCTCTGCACCCAATTAGCAGAGCCTGGCTACAGTCTGAAGGGAAAGATTGCATATGTTTTGAAGGTTAAATTTCATCATAACTTACTGGATTTCCTTAAAATAGATTGTGGTTCATGATGTACTCCATGGAGTTTACACGGGACAGGAATGGTTAATTCTAGAGACTAAACTTCATTTGTGGAAGTGTAATTTTTCAGGACAAAATGGTTTAGGAAAATTACTGAGGGAATTATTTCTTATTTGGGAAAATTACTATGTTTTGAATAGCTGAAAATTGTGCCAATGTATTGCATGGAGAAGTAAATCTGAGGTAGTGAGGAGTCATTAATTGACTGAAAACTGATGAAAATCTACTTTTTCCCTCAGCACGTCATCCATGAAATTAACTTCAAAATAAAATACAATAAACAATCAATTTTGTCCTTATGTAATTCAAGTAAGTGTGAGTATATGCTTTCTCCCCAACTCCTATCCCTCCCTTTGGCATCAGAAATTAAGCTCATTACAGCTACTTCCTGCTCAAGTTCCACTCCTTCTAGACACTTGGGTTAGTAAGGACTTACAAGCTTTCCAGGAATTTCTGCTAGTGTACTGGGTTCAGGGTTATGCCTAATACTATAGATTCAAAGGCAAGTAATATATGGTCCCTATTTCAAGAAGATAATAGCAGGATACATGGTGAATTGTGGGAGCTTGCTATAGGGTTCAATGTAGGATCTCATCTTTATTTGGAGATAGATAAATGCCTTTAGGAGAAGTTAGAAAAATGATTTGTGACTTTTACCTTTTAAGATAAAGAAAGCATTGCCATTCATGGAGAACACAAAAGATTTTCAAGAGAAATACATGAGGCATGCCTGGTGATCGTGATGGCTTGAGAAACAGAATCATAGCTTAGCTAGGATAGAGATGTTGAAAATTT
The DNA here is from genome assembly GCA_004027295.1 of Dolichotis patagonum. Taxonomy (NCBI): domain Eukaryota; kingdom Metazoa; phylum Chordata; class Mammalia; order Rodentia; family Caviidae; genus Dolichotis; species Dolichotis patagonum. The sequence continues at coordinate 108,153 of PVJX010000192.1, read as the reverse complement.
GGAAGATGGACATTGTGGGAGGTACTTGGAATGCTATTCCCAACAGTTTGGCTGGCCCTGTCAATAATTAAATTTATTTGTTAGATGAATATCACAAGTATCTATCATTGCGTTGTCAGTTTCCTCTTTGGGCACCAGTCCTCCTATCCTCAGTCTTTTACAATTGAATAGACTTGCATACACTCTCTAGTGTTGTGTGTGTATGAGTCTCAGAACTGGATGTCATACACTGTCTTCTTCTGGTCACTCTGTAAGGCAGATGGCAAGTCAAGTATTCATAGATAATCAGTTGTTTGGTATTGTCAAGTAATAATCACTTTACATTGATTATATTACTAAATAGACAGAATAGAGCTGGTAGCATGGCTATGGTACTGTCACAAACTTGACAGTAAGAATCCAATATGTGAGTAAAACAAACACAGAGGAATTCATCAGATCCAATCACACCAAAGCTGAAGAACTGTCAGTTGCCTGGTCTAATACATTCTTAAAAAAATCAATTAGACATAAGCTCTTGCTATATATATATATATATATATATATATATATATATATATAGCTTGAGTGAGAAAAATCCTATGAAAATAGACTAGTAACAGAATGAAATGAGATAATGTACACTAGAGAAGAAGTAATAGCAGATTGTCACTGTAAAATTGGAATAACATAATTAAATTTGATAGTTTAAAAGAAGGAAAATAAGACAATAATTTTTCTCAGTAGTTAATGAGATTGTTTTAATTTGGGAATTTAGAGTTTTTGGTAGCTATTTGGAATTAATGTGGATCTCAGCAACTATTAGAAATAAGTAAAAATAGTCAGATTTAAGATTTACTAACACTATTGAGAGAATACATGGAGACAAATCAAAATTGCTCATGTTTTAGAAACCAAGAGTGAAAAGTGTCCACAAAGAAGGGGAAAAGATAATTATAAAAGCCAGTATAGAGGTAGGCTAAGAGAGGGTCGGTAAAAGATCTATTAATTCTTGCATTCTTAGCATCATTGACATTATTTTGAAGAATGTTAAATGGTGGGCATAGTCATTAATTTACAGTGGATTTTAGAAAGGGTTAAAATACAAAACTTGGGCCGGGGATTTAGCTCCGTGGTTTAAGTGCCTGCCTGGCAAGTGTAAGGTCGTGAGTTCTATCCCTGGTACCAAAAAAAAAAAAAAAAAAACTTGTAAAAGGGTACTCTTTTTCAATAAACTTGGCAATGGAAGGAGGTCAAGACATATACTGATAAGAAAAATATAAAAGAAAATAGGTTTAAAAGCAGTTTATCTTATTCTATTTTTTTGGTATTGCTGAAATATTATTTTATTTTACTTTTTGATTCCATTATTTATTTAATGGAGGAACAACTAGACGAACCTAGAGCGGAACAACTTTATTACCCTCAACTTTTGGGGTATATTTTTATTCAGTTTAAAGTTATTGGTACATTGTAGGTATACATAATGATCATATTTATTATAGAGAATTTGCATATGTATGCGTATGTCTTGATTCCTCTTTTTTCCCCACTCCCCTCCCCTCCTTCTGAGTATCTTCCCAGAAGAGTTAAATACATCATATCACAATGATTATGCACATCCATGTTTATAGCAGCACAATTTGTAATAGCTAAATATTGAAAAAAACCGAAGTACCCATCAATTGATGAATAGGAAAAAATGTGGTTATTTACATGATAGAGTGTTTCTCAGCCATAAAGAAAGATAAAAATGAAACATTTATAACTAAATGATTGGACCTTGAGACCATATCATAAGTGAAATAAATTGAACACATATATGTAAATATTGCATCCTCTCTCTGGTGTCAGAAACTGAAAATGTAAATAAAAAGCAAAACATACACTGGATAGTGTGAAATAGGAAGAAACTGCTCAAAAGGGAAAAGGGAGCTAGCCAGGCAGCGGGGGAAAGAAGGATGGGAAAGAGAAAAATGAGAAAAGAAGGATACAATGGGAACAGCTTTGTGAACAAGGAGGGGAAGAGCGTTTGAAAGGAAGGAATGAGAAGCAATTTTAGAAGTTAAGATTTGTGGTGAACTTCTGGAAGGAGGAAGAGACAGAAGAGAGTAGCAGTCCAGCGGAGAAGTAACTCAGCTGCCATAGGACCCTAAGGAAGCGGGGGTCAGGGACGCAGCTCAGTGGCACAGCCCGGCAAGTGCAAGGTTCTGAGTTCAATTCCCAGGATCAAACAAAGGGAGGAAGACTGCAACTCCTGGAACATGGGACAGGGAACTTTGCATGAACCTGAAAGGAAGACGGAGTTTGAAAGTTAGTTTTCAGGAAAAAGACAGGACAGCAGACAACATTACTGCTGCATTCCGTGCAGCTGGAGATGAGCTGATGCACTGTGAATGCAGCAAACGGGGATGGAAGCCTAAGAAGTGAGGTTAGAAAAATGATTCTGAAAAATTAAAAAAGGATGAGATGAATGATTAAAATGTATGTTTTTTGGGAAATCTACCACTTTCACTAGGTTTGCAGAGAAAGCTTGAAATCAACTTGGAATAGAGCCTTGTAGGTGACAGGGTGTGACCTGGTACAGAATCTGAGAAGTAAAGGGACTCATAGCAACTTCTGTTTGTGTATGATTGTGATAAAATATTAAGTTAGCAAGTCAAAGAAAGCAGACAGTGAAAGAATGGCCCAGCGGGTGAAATGATCAACTCAGTGTTGGAGCTGAATGCCTTGCACAAGGAGATCCAAGGAGCAACCACTGGAAGATAAATGCATCAAAGGAGGAGTTTGCCTGAAGGGTAGTTGCAGAGAAGAGAATAGCCTGGAATGCTAGTCTTTAGGTGTTTATATCATTTATTCTAGACAATAATAAGGTCTAGGGTATGTTTATAAATGTACAGTATTACAAAGTACCTGGTCTATCATATTCTACAGAAAATTCAAATGGAATGGGGATAATATGATTTACTTCAAAAGAATGACAATAGGGGTGGTGGTGCGGCAGTATTTTGGAACTCGGGGTATTTAATTAGTCAATAATTTGAATACAATGGGGCATGTTAGAGGTTGGAAAGGCAAAGTTAAAAAAATGAGAGGACATGAAAAAACAGAAATGTTTCACATCTGTTATACTCACATTTACTTAAATATATTTTTCTTGAATTCTTCCAGAAGTAAATAGATTTACAGTCTAGAAGTACATTCTGTAAAATTAGGAATGTGTCACTTTTTAATAGTGTCTAGGATATAACTTCTGTGTTATTAATTCCCAGAAGTCACTGTTTCATTGATCACTCTGAACACATTATTTGTAAAACCAGGCTTATTTTACTAGAATGTTATTCTTTCTCAGTTGACCATACTCAGATATTCTATTTTATATAGTGGCACCACGGCTCTTGAAAAAGAATAATATCACACCTTTCAAAAAAGTAGTTGATCTCATATTGCTTTAGTTTACAATTTAATAGATGACCTCCATGCAAAGCTTTTGTGAGAGACTGCATGTAGAGAAGGGGGAGTTTGGAGATTATAAACAAAAGTGCATTAAGGCGAGACTGGAGTTACTTAGGAAAGGAACGCAATAGATCAAGCTTAAAAAGACGACATTAATGGGAGTTATGAGCACACATCTCAGAATGAATATACCCCAAAGAATTTATAGAACACCTCTCATAATTGGAAAAAGACAGATTTTACAATTATCCTCGGGACAAGCAGCCAATAGAATAAAATGCATAGCTTTAGTGTCAAGAAAAATATATGAGACCAAAGGGAGATTCAGTTAAAAACAGAAAAATGAAAAACAAAGAACCAGGCAGACTATGCAACACAAGAATCCTTTATTGAAATATAATATGCTAAAAACACATCAATGCCACACTAAAATTAAAATAATTTTAATTACCACGAAAAATCTGAAAACATTGCTTCTAGAATAAAACTGCAGTAAATCATGAAGCACTGTCACATAAGTAACTGTTGGTGATTTTGAAATTTTACTATATAGAATAAATTTTACACAAGTGGTGGTAAAATGAGGACATGTGTGTTATTGTGTTTTTCTTTTAAGGTGAAAGATGTTAATGTGGAGTTGTTTTTTTCTAAACTAAAACCTCAGTATTCTGGCTTAATTGCAGTGTTTGCACTTTGCAATGCGTAAGTGGTTTTCATATTGCAACTTGGCACTTGGTGTCTAAAAGGTTTCCCATCACTGTTATAGAGAGTAAGCTTTACATTTTTCATGTTGTTTGTTGGATATTACTCAGTAAAAAAAAAAAAAAAACAAAAACCTCTGTGAAGTAGTGAATTAGAACCTCAAGGTGAGTATTAGGTGAAGTATGTGAATTTTGTAGACATTAAAAATCTTGATGGATGATATGAAGGCATCAGAGTAAAATAATGGAACATCTGAGTTATACAAAGCAGAGGAATGCGAATTTTTATAGGGAAAAGAAATGACACAATTTTTGATATGTGTGACACTAGGAGGCCAAAAAGAGGAAGAGGGTAAATAAAAATAGTGATTTGGGAGGATAATAAGGGAAGTGGAGTATGTTGAGAGCCATGTGGAAAGGCGTTGTAAAGAAGAGCAGTCAGCTGTCTCCAGGTCATTAAGGGAAGGACGGTAATTGGCCAGCAGATTTGTCAGCATTTGTCTAACAAGACATCTTTGTCTTTGATTACCTCAATTTAAGTGTTTCATGGAAAGCTTTAGATATAGGCTAGAACCAGAATGAAAAGTGATGTAACAGCAGGAATAGGAAACGAAGTTACCAATTTAGTTCAAGAGCAACGAGCCTCAAAATCTCCATATATTGAGGCACCTAGCATTGTTGTGCTCCCTTGTCTGAAAATTGTGTCAGGTATTTTATATTGTCTCTGTCTTACTCTGGTGAGACTCTAGGCTTTCAGTGGGATCCAGTTTTGTTCCCCATGTCTTCATACTAGGCTGCAAGCTAAGGAACCCAAAGTGTCATGCATCGTTTGCTTCTTATGCGTGCTGTAAGAACTCAAGAGGGCAAACAAAATGACAGAAGAAATTACCAAGACTCTCATATCCACTGACATTCCCCTAGACAAAGCAATCACAAAGCCAAGGCTTAAAGGAACAGGGCTGGGAAATAAAAGCATCAAATTTACAGAGAGACACTAATACTTCATATAAAAATACAATTAAATCTACCACAGGGGTATTTATATCAAGAGAGTTTTTTGAGTTTGATAATATGACATAGTTGCATCTTTTTGAAGAGAAAAATAAGAAATACAGTGCAAGGGAGTGAATAGGGTGACAGAAGCAGTATCCTTAAAAGAGGTAGGGGAGAAAATGTTACAGGGAGCAAACTGGAAAACATGGCGGAAGTGGGAACAGGGCCTGTTGAGGAAGTCTCATAGAAAGGAATACAGCGATTTGAAGAGATTCAATTTGGTGTTGGGTTGAAAAATGGTTGTTTTGTCATTAAATCTCGTATATTCCTTCCTGACCATGTTTTTCTCATTTGTTGTTTCTTTTTTCTAAATAATATTTTCTTTTCTAAGATGTTCTCATAACTCTTCTAATTTCAGCTTGTTTTTGAAATATAATGTATGTCATGATTTCAAACACTTACCTAGGCTAGCAAAACCCAGAATGATACCTCAAGTTTTTATCTGCCTCAGTTACACTTAGCCCTTTTCAGTTCATATTGCTAAGCAGCTTCAAGTCATATTTTGGTATCTCCTTGAATAACAGATAAAATTGGGTTTAAAGTATATCTGTTTATTTTTCTTTTCTTATTTCTCGTACTATTTTGGGGGGTTACTGGGGATCAAACTCACAACCTCATGCTTCCTAGGCAAGCACATATGCTGATAAGCTAAATCCCCAGCCATATCTCTTTTACTATTACTGGGCTCCATGATCAGAATATCAGGTTTATATTATTCCTAAAGTTCTTTGACATGTGATGTAGATTTCTTGACTTTTAACATTGTATTAAGTGTTACAATTTCTTATCTATTCTGTTTCTACACATTAACATGAAATCATATATATATGTACATAATATCATGACATAGTTGCATCTTTTTATAGCGAATTATATATATGTATATATGCATATATATATAATTTAAATATATGTATATACATATATATATAATTGAATATAACTGAATCAGAGTCTCTGATGAAGTATATACAGAATGCATATGAAAATATAATAATTTATTATATTTTAAAATTATATGAAATTGTATATACATGGATATGTTTATCTACTAATAGGAGTTCTCTGTAGAGTTTCTTGAGAAATAACTATTGAATGCTGATTTATACACAGTGTTCCATAAGCTAAAAGACTGAGGGCATGAACTTTCCAGGCTCACTGCCATCTTGTCCTCTAAGTGTCTTCAAAACTAGACAAAGACAATAGAGTTCACTGAGTATAAAACCACATTTATAAATTCAAATGGGTTCCAGAAAATTGGTATCAAGGAGTAAATGAGAGAAATGAAGTAGATAAATGGTCAATATGTTTATTTATTGTCTTATATAATTATATGTTAAAGCTTGATTTTAAAGAAATATTTTGCATATCTCTGGAAAAACATCATGCAAAATTACCAATAAAATTTTGTTACATTTAATTTTAAAAATAACTTTAAAGGCAACATTGAAAGAAAGATCTACAGAAACAAAAACCACTATGAAAATATAACAAAGCACATCCAAAATATATCAATATTATACTTTGAAAAACATTCTAGTTAAAATAACACTAAACAGGTTTAATAACAGATTATCTTCAGCTGAAGACATTTGGCAAACTTCAAGATAGGTCAAAAGAATTCATTTTAGTATGGTACAGAGGAATAAAAACCACAGGACGCTCAAAAGAAATTGAGACTTGAAGAATTTAGTAAGATTTTCTAACATTTTATGATACCTTAAAAATAGTAATAATGCTGTATTGACAGTATTTAAGAAGTTACTGCTAAGAAATTTCTACACTTAATGATAAAAATTCATAAATTTGTGAAACTCACTTCCTTTAAAAAAATCTCCAAAAGTATACATTGGAAAAATTGCAACCCTAATGAATTGATAGTTAGCTTTAAGAAAATTGCAGGTGGGAGAAAATAGTAAAAGTAGTGAGAAAAGAGAATATCTTCAAGGGTGTAACTAAATGACCACTTAGTCAAAGAAGGATTCAAAGCATCAATGGAAGGTGTGATGTAGTGGAGTTAAATAGGTAGGGTACTGAAAGAAAAGTATCCTCTAATATGCCACTTTTTTATGTAAAGAAAATGTCTTTCCAAAAATTATGAAATAGTGCTATTTTCAGGAAAAAATAACAAAGGCGTAATGTACTAGGAGGTCTTAACTAAAGAACATAGTTCAGGCAAGAAAAAACATCCCTGATATGTGGTTGAGGTAAGAAAGACCTAAAAATCTTGAAGAATATGAATGATATTGAGGCCTGATTTATTAAACAAATTACTGTTGGACACAAGCCAAAAATGACTGTCAAACAGTAAATTGCTCTGAATTTTTTAGGAGGTATAATGTACTGATAGATTTTTCTGAAAAAAAAATTGACAACTATGTCAAATGAGTTAATTGATGATAAATAGTTTTATGTTACTTGTGTCAGGAAGGTAAAAAGTATGTGATAATTATAAGCTATAAATTGAATATGTGTGGCTCTATTTTAAGATATGTATAAAAGCACCAGAGCCCCAAACTTATAAAGAATAGCAAAGACAGAATGATGAGAACCAAAAAAGGAATTAAGACATAAAATATGGAAGAAACAAGCTCAAAAAAATAACACCAGAACAAATGGAAGGCGCTGAGATAACCTGGCCTTTGTGCTCCTAGATGTAAACATTAAGCAGGACACAGATGAGGAACAATCCAGGACAGCTCTCTTCTTGATAGAAAATATACTCGGAGCAACACAGATGCCAATCATCAGTAACAAAGATAGGGAAGCTGTGGTCTGTTTTTCAAATGAATTATTATTGCTATTCTTAGCAATAAAAATGAATGAATTATGGCTTAAGACAACGTAAAAGTTACTTTTAATAGAAAGAATGGAAAATTGTGCAAAGATACGTGGTATGTATTCATTCCTATGGAATATAAAACCAAGAAACAATAGGTATTACTTATAGGTAATCTTTTTCAAAACCAAAGGAGAGAAGGTAAATCTGAGTATATGCTTCCCTGTAGAACAAAACAAGTGATTCTGACCAAGAAAAAATTCATTTATGTCTTGTACAGTAAACTGATTGTGTTTTATATCATTAATAAGAGCTTGGTCATATAAGGTCTTTGATTTATTGTACCTATAAACTTTTACTGAAAAGGTCTTTATTTAGGACAATTGATTTCACTTTAAACAAAACTGGAAACCTTTAAAAATACAAATGTGTAATATTCTTAATAAGTTTCTTCTCCAGGTTAAATCTCCCAGGTCTTGTGACTTAGTTATCCCATTTGCCTCTTTGCAAATCCCTTCACCATCCTGATGTTCTCCTTTGTTCTGACCTTGTCTTACCCTGCTTATCAAGCATGATACACACCAGCTACCTGTGACCACACTCGCCTGTAACCTCAGCTGTGAGAGACACGGGAGAGAGGATTCCAAGTTCAAGTGTCACTGGGATAACTTAGTGAAACTGTGCCTCAAAATCAAATTTACTAAAGGTGAGGATGAAGCTCAGTGTGCCCTGAGTTCAATTCCCATTAAAACACACACACACACTCACACACAAACACACTCACACACACTCACACACACACTCACACACACACTCACACTCACACTCACACTCACTCACACACACACTCACACTCACACACACACTCACACACACACTCACACACACACACTCACACACACTCACACGTGCACGCACACACACACACAGACACACATATACACCACGGCAAAAAAAAAATGTTTATCAAGAGAACAATAGATTTAAATTGGTTTAGATAGCTTCCTCTCATCAAAAGAATCTATTAACTCATTATCTTACTTTAGCAAACTCACCATGGTGCTGACTCACATAGGCAAGTTGTCAATTAAAATCCACCAATTTCTCTTTGTCAGTTCTTTCTGTATTGATATAAGTGAATTTTTAAATAGCAATAAAATATTTCAAATTTGTGCATCCTGTTTTCTTCCAATCATGCCCACTGAGAAAATTAGCTGACACATTTTATGGTGTTTACATTTGTAAAAAATGATACTATTATAATCCAGAAAATACAAATGAAAGCCAAGATGTGGTTTTTGCCACTGTCTACGACAAAAAAAATATACTTTGTAAAAGTTTGATCCTAATGAGTGTTACTAAAGATGTGAGACAATGAAAACTCCCAAATGTTATTGTGAGGGAATTTTAGATATTCTGGTAAAGTGGAAGATCAAGATCCATACAGCACAATAAATTAGGCAGTAATACATTCACCAGGAAGCATGTACAAGAAAGTTCGCCAGTATATGTATATGTATATGTATATGTATATGTATATGTATATGTGTGTGTGTGTGTGTGTGAGAGAGAAAATGACCCACAATGTTAATAATAGGAAAATGGATAAATAAATTTTTACCTACAAATATCACAAAGTATTGTTTAATCACTGTAGATAAATTTCACTAATGCAAGTGATGAAAATAAGGATGAAATATATATAACAGATATATGATGTCTTTCATATAATGTTGAAAACTTTGTTTTGAATAATAAATTTAGGGATTATTGCATTTAAGATAAAGTAACAAAGCACATCAAAGTTGAACTCATAATGACGGAGGTGGAGGTATTTTTGGGAACAACGAGAGAAGAGTAGATGGAAAACTGTGAGGTCTTGGAATGTTCTATGGGAGTATGGATCAGTGATGGTTAACATTTCAGAGGCAAGTGCCCAAACTGCAATCCAAAACCCACTTGTCTATTGCAAAGTGCCAATGCTGCCATTAAATCTGAATACTGAGGTCTTAGGTTAAGGGAAAAAACCCTGATACATTAACATCTTTTGTCTTTAAAGAACAACAACACCCATGCCATAGGTTTGCTAACAGTGATCTAAATGGGAGACACACAAGCTCTTTTGTATCTTGAAGCATGGCGTAGTTTTTGAGCTGTGCATACTACCTATGTAGTTCTAAAATTAATAAATTTTGAAAGAAAAGAAAATGTAATTATGTCCATAGTTAAGTTAGCACTTTTTTAAAAAATTGCATAAGAATTAACTTTTTATAATACATTATATCATATTCATTTAAGAAATATTGAATTTTATCAATATGTAAAGTATACTCTCTTCTTTCATTTTTCCTCTTCTAGTTCTTACTTGAAGACACCTTTTACCCTTATTTTCATAAAATTTTCTGAGTTCTGGCTTTCTCCAAAAAACTTTTTAAGGATAGGAGAGTGTGAGACAGAACTTGTTTCAGTTCTTCCCCTTTCTCTGTTGTCTAATGAAAACATGGTAGGGTATTTTCATTGAGATTTGGTAAGAAAGTTTAAAATGCAATTATTTCAATCTACTGATCATGTTTAGAAATCATGAATTTTATGCCTGTATAAATATCTTGAAACCAATAAAAAATTTATACAGAGAAACTCAAGATGAGATATTGGTAAGGAAACTACTCACTAATATATCACTATTTAATGAACTACACAATATTTTAAGGCTAACAATGAGAAGCTATTAAGGCCCAATGCAATGAATCATTTGCAAGAAAAAAGTATTGAGTTTATGACATATGACATGTATAAATACCTCTATTTTTGTGGTTATTTTCCTTTTATCATAAAACTAGAGATAGTGTCACCCAGGGAAACATGTATTACACCATAAGGAAAAGTGTGTATCCATATTTATAAGCCTCCTGCTTGCAATTCATAACTATAAATTGTACTAGAGATTGGAGTAATCTTTCTGAGATTGGGTTTTGGATTTTAGAGCTGGTATTTAATAGTAGAGTTTGTAAAATTGATGTAAGTCCTAGGCCTTTGTTAAATCCATAATTGTCCCAACTAGAGGAATAAAATCCATGCTGAGATAAATGTAATCACTCACAAAGCAGTTCTTGGTTAAATTGTTTTATTTAAAAGGTAATCTTTGTGGAAAAACAACACTATAATTTCACTAATTGAACTCTAAACTTAGTATACAGCAATACAATGAAGGAACAATTCAAGACAGAATTGATCAAATCAGAGTAAATACTATTTAATTTTCCTTCTCATGAAATGTGTATTTAGGCAATGTACCTAATCAAAAACGTTTTAAAAATAGAGAAAAAAGAAGAGCACGAAACTCATAATATATTCTGAGCTGTTTCTGAATGTACATGAACTCAGGAAAATTACAAAAGAGGGCCTGAGTTTTGTATTACAGTAAAAACTGATTTGTTTGTTCGTTTTTAATTCATACTCAAGTTTCCTTGCTGAGCTTTTGGGCTCATTTATAATCTGAAACCATATTCTATGGAAAACTGATACTTGTTTTATAAGCATTCACACATAAATTGAATTGCTTTCACAGAAAAAAATAATATATCATACTGCCTCAATTAATAAGTTGTTCTAATATGTTCAGAGCATGTTACCCCATTAGTTTCATTAAAAAAGCATTAGTATTTTAACAATGTCTTTAGAAAAATGTAATATACGTAGAATGTGTAATTTTCATAATCTTTCTAGAATACAAATAATTCTAAAATAAGCTTACATAACAAATGGTCTTAATGGAAAACATTGACGCTTATGACTATGGCTATGGAAGCTATGTACTTATTTACTGTTTTGTTTTCTTGCATGATTGCTCTGTATTACAACCAGTTAAAGAGAAACAGATATATCACATGTAACTACATTTAAAGGCAAATATTTAACAGTAATAACTCATGTGGCGATCATTCTTGATTGTCAGCTTCATTGGGTTAAGACAGCCCTTGCATGCTTCTGGGCATGCCTGGGTGGGTGGTGCCGGTGTGATACTGGGTGCTATGTGTATGATCCCTCATCTGCTCCTTCCTGATGTTGTTGTCTTTCTGCCCTTCCGGGCTGCCTTGATCTAAGTACCTTCATGCCGCAAGCCTTTCTGTCATGTTGTTTCTCTCTTAATCCATGGACTGAGCTCCCAAGGACTCTTAGCCAACTGAATCCTCTCCTCCTGTCATCATGGTGTTGGTGATTGTGTCCAGCAAGAGGAAAGTCGATTAATATAAAAAGTCATGAGAAGACTTGAGAGACATTTCAGCTTTTCTAATCCTGTACCAAAACCATAATTTCATCCCCGAGTTGGTGGACATAAATACTGTTAAATGTGTTCAGAGTTATAGTTCTTGTGATATTTGAGTTTTTCAAGAGATAATTTGGGGCTGCATTAGTGAAGAAGTTTTCTAGCTATAATTTAGGTTAGTTTCTATTTTTTTAAAATTATTTTCACTTCTGAGGAGTTAAGGCACCTGAGTTTGTGCATATTGTACATAATGTTACATCTCTTCAAGATTTAATATGTGTATATAGCTATATTCTTTCATGAAAATTGTACACAGGATACTGACAGAAAAAATCTTGGAATAATAGAACTACTTCAATATTATACAGACATAGTAGTTAAGAGTCTAATTTGGTTCAATTATTTTAGGGCATACCTTAAAGTTGAAGGTATAATTTTGCTCTCATCATTCTATTACCTGCCTATAATCTTTGAATTTGTTTATGCTTTTTCTAGTTTCCTTCTGGGCTGCCTCCTCCTCTCAGCCTACAAGCCTGCCTCAGGCTTATTACCGTGATGTAGGAAGTTATTAAAATATGTTAATGGACTTGACCGAGATGGCTTTAAATTAAGCCCTTATAACTTTCTGCCTTCCAGGCTGTCTACACTATATAATACCTGGAATAAGATATTATTCTGTGATGAAATTGTTACTTAGGAAAAAAAATACTGTTATGGCTTCTTTCCTCATAACTGTGACCATTTTCACCTTATCAGCTCTATAATTTAAATAAAGCTGGTGCTATCAAACGTGTGCTGAATCTTGTGCTCAGGCAGGTAAACTCCTACACTTTGTGTGTTTCCTGATTATCCTCATTCTGTAGATGAGGGCTGAGTGGCCGAGCGGCTTTTACAATGTCAGAGAACTAATCAGGGACACAACCCTGAATCCTCCTAAGCAGCCTGGCTTCAGGGTCAGGGTTCTTAGCCACGGTAAAACAAGGCCCTTTAAACGTTATGATAGAAAGAGGAGCAGTGCATCCGTGTTTTAATGTTCTGTCTCTAGCTTAAGCTCCTTTGCATGTTCTGTCAAGTACAAATACCCTGTGATTCTAGTGAAATAAAGCCAAAGATCTGACTTTATTCCTTTGAGAAGCAAATGAGCAAAACAGTTGCTGAGAAGCTAAGGGACAGGCCCGAGCCTGGAGTTCAGCAGTACACTGCCAGCTTAGCTTCCACCAGAGCCTGGGCTCCAGCCCCACACCTGAAAATTAATATGTACATGATCGGAGTTCACACTCCTTTAAGGTATGGAGAAAAAGATTGGAAGCATATTTTCCTTGGCACATGTGGCCTTTAAAATCTCTTTACCTTCCCCCCTCCCTGTCCCCACTTTCGTTCTTTCTATTTCAGTTCTCTCCTGACTGAAGTTCTTTCGGCTTCCTCGTGAGTGATATATGGCCATGACCCTTGGAAATTCTACAAAGGATACTCTTTTTGGCTCGCACACTGCCTTGCAATAAACTTCTTGATTATACTTCCTCCCAAACTTTTTTTTGGAGACTATCATTATTTAAACACTAATGCTGAGACAAGGATCCTGATTGAAGTCTAGAATTTTAATGTATAACCATGGCCTTTTAATGCATCTGTTTGTCTACTCCTGTCAGCATCCTAGATATTTCATATTCATCCTAATTCCTATTGTGTTGTTCACCATAGTTAAAGGTGTCAGAAGAAGCATTTAGGGTTCTATCACCAATGTGAGGGTGATCTCTACTTCTCTGTTTACATGTCTGAATTAGCCTGTGTGGGCAGAGGATGGTATAGGCTTATGCTCTAGAGTCTAGAAAAGCAGCCCATGAAGAAATCTCAAAGGATAAGCTCTGAAGAGCAGGTAGCTTCAACTGTCATGGAATTAGTCTCCTGATATCAGAACCAAAGAAGGGGTCCATATTCCTTTGCTGTAACAGGATTTAATATTAGGATTATATACATCAAGGGACACCGGAAATTCCAGGGCATACAAAGTATGTTATGTACTGTGCAGGGCTCTAAGGAGTCTCTGTTGAGCAAAAGGTAAAGAGGACTTCAGAGACACATAAGTGTAGAGCAGATGCACGTCAGTGCTGCCTGAAGTCACAGGGCACAAAAGGAGGTGATCTCATACTCAGTGAGACAGCAAAGTGGATGCCAGTGACTAAAAGGAAGAAATGCATTAGCCTTAACAAATTAGGACAAATACTGAGAATGGTTTTAAATATGATAATCTCTGTAGGAAAAGATTAGGAGTGTTTATAATTTCCTCTGTGAAGAAAAAAATAATGAACAGATTTATATTTAATAACTCATCAGGAAAACAAGTCAATTAAAATTCAGTATGTAAAATGACAAAAATACATTAAAGGTTTTTGACATTCTCAAATATTTATTTAAAAGTTAACACTTAAGTACTATGCCTCTCAAAAAATGCTGAAAAACAACAAAACTTGTTCTGTAAAGATAATTGCTCACAGTGTATTATTATAACACAGACCTCATAGAAGAGACCACATTAACGATACTAATACTCCCAAAGTATGTTATTACACAAAAGCCAAACAAACATCTAAACCAGAAGCGAGGTCCTTAATTTAGACGGGAAATGTTTGATGGAAAGTAAATGTTGGATACAACAGAAGATTTGCTTTGGGAAAAATAAAGCTGAGTTACAATATGACTGATTTTCTAGTTCAAGAATTCTGTTGGTAGATACTGTTCTGTACTCCAGACAACCTAATTCCTATTATCTAAACGATTGTCTATGAAACTGGGCAGAGAAGATACTTGTAAAATTTTCTTGTGGGTTCTGCTCTTGCCTTTGTCTTCTCCTATGAGGGGAGTACTCTGGGGCACAGTTAAACTTCAAGATTCTTCCTGTTTTTAATTTTGGGGAGAGAAGGTAACCAAGGAAAAGAGTTGAATTCCAGATAAGGATTTACCAATAGGAGATCGCAGTAAATGTCTTCTTCACTTAGAAGAATGAGAGTGTTGCTCAGTATCAGTGTGACACTTTGCAGGTGAGCTGGTTCTTTCTGACAGGTTACAGGGACATCTGACAGCTTAGGGGGACAGTCTCATGTCTTCTGGGTGTATCAAGCCTCCACAGTTCTGCATATGCCATTTAAGCTGTGGGTTTCAGGGAGAGAGAGCATCAGCCCTGGACTCCAAGAGCTTCTCTAACCTTGTGTTCATCAGTCATTTTAAGAAAAAACTAAAAGGGAAAACTTTAAAAATTTATGATTCATAGCATATGTAGTGTTCAATATTATGTTAAAAAGGTTACTAAAATTTCATCATGAAGATAGATGTGTTGCTGTAATGAAATTTCAATTTTAGAAGTGATTTGTTTCTTTCTCTTAGAAAGCCAATTAATGTTAATAAATGCCAGTTCAAAACATCTGCTTTTGTACCTTGATTGTTTCTTTGTCCTTTAAGCATTTATTTCACATTTCATAGATCTAGCCAATGGTCCCTTTTTAAATATTTTCAGTAAACACTGAACTAAGCCAATCATTTCTTTTTTCTTGGTTTGGGAATGTCCTCTTGAAATGTTGAACTGTATGCAAGATTTCCCTTAAAACCCCCAGGAAATCTTTAAGCCTTTGAAAACTGAAAAGCTACACACACACACACACACACACACACACACACGGACACACAAATACAGATAATATATGGTATATTATAATACGGAAACAAAAAGTAATTTCTTCCAGCTGAATACTGTGAGGGCTGAAACTCATAGTTCCCTTCTCATTTGCTTTCTTTGAACATGTTTTACTTTACTTTTCTCAAAGGACTATGGTAGACAAAGTTCTGTTTATCAGATGCTTTATTAAAGGACTTGTAGACAGATCCATAAAGAGACGAGGCAGTTGCTGATACTCTTCTCAGGCTCTGCCCATGAAGTGACTGCTTTCTATGTGCGGGTTCCTCAGCAGGCGTCCCTCTAGTTTATGTCCCTTGAGTGATCCCCAGAGCTCTCAGAATTATAATGCTTTGTATTTTTTTTTCAACCTGAGTAATGAAAATAGAACAAAATTACAATGTTCATTCTGCTAACGCAAAGTGTTCCTCTCCAAGGTTCATTTAATGTCCTATTTTGTTAATGTGTGAAATTCCTAAAACTTATAGCAGTGCTCCTGGAATTTGGGTTACCAAACAGGTAGAAATCCTCAGATAGGTCACGGAAACTGTCTTACTGTTCCTTCATACAAAACTTGGACTTGCTGAAGTTTTGAAAGTCTGAAGGTTTCACAAAATTCTCCTTTTATGTATTAGTCCATTTATAAACTCTAAAGTTATATGTTTATATATATATATATATATATATATATATATGAATTGATGTTAACCTTAGACAACTGCAAATCCAACATACTAAACCTTGCTTTTTATACATTTTTAAATAAGCTCAGAACAGTAATTTGATATTCTCATTACCACATGAAATAAAAGGATCCCCAGGGAAAAGGAATTAAGCTCAAAAGAACTCTGCCTGCCAAATCTGTACTCCATCAACTGGTGTCATGAAAGAATGAAATAATATCATTTTTATATTGTGCTAAATTAATGAGGACAGTCTGTAGTATAATGAATAAACTAATACATTTTCTCAAATCTGTTTTCAAGGAAGAAAACATATTGACACATCACTGAATAGAAAAAAAATATTTTTCAAGTTTATCAGTAACATCCAGAAACTCTCTTTTCTTAACGCACTTTGAATCTGAGGCATGGTAAACCATTACATGACTTTTTCTGGAGGTAGTTCCTCAGACAATACAGCACATTTAAATGATGAGAGATCTAAGTGTTTATTATTTAGTCAATTTATATTACTAGGACTCGGTGTGCCACCATTTAATCTCTCTCTTTAACCTGTTTAAAAACTATTTGCTTTAAGTGCATTTATATAGCTTTCTGTCACCTACCTTACTTAGGAAAGACTGAATTTGAGTGCAGACACATTCACTGTTTAGCACATAAAATTAAATGGAAGGTCAGAGAGAGAGAGAGAAAGAGAGAGAGAGAGAGAGAGAGAGAGAGAGAGAGAGAGTCTTCATTTCTTAAAAGTACTTGAAGACATTGCAGTTGAGGGCTAAAGGCAAGGAAGCTTCATGTGCAGAAACAGCAACCGATCTTTCTATTGCTTGCTTTTTCTATATGTGTGTCGTTTGTGTATGTGGACATGCAAGAGGCAGGCTCAGTATCAAATATATTTAAAAAATTCACGAAAGCAAACCAGGGACAAAAGATGATGCATTTTAGTTGTATTTATTTAACTGTATGTTGACGCTCTGTCACCAAATACTAGTGTAAAGTTTTCAGATATCTCAATGTTTAAATGAATTTATATAAGACTGAAAGGGTATTTATAATCTGGAGTAAAATCCATTTCTTTTTTTCCCTCCATATCAGTAATGAGTCTAAGACTATTAAAGTATTTGTTTCACATTTACATGTAAAATGTCATGCAAACAAGGGTCTGTTGGCCATGGTGTGTATTGTAGACACCGAAGAAGTGAAACAGATAAAATATTCTGAAAGTTTTCCTTTATATAGTTACCAAGGGGACATAGCAGACATGGACAGGTGTAAGTTCAAATATGACATAACAGCATGAATGTTAAGAAGTGTGCTTCACTGTTTATCAAATATATGGATCCTATACTGGTCTGTATTCAAGTACATACACCAACTACCAATCACTTTTCAGTAGCTAATTCATTTTAACAAATGGAATATACTTGTTCAATATTTGTCAAAGTAAACTTACTAACATTCTACCTTTGTTCCTTAAAAAGAAAAAGTAAAAACATGTTAGTTTGTCTGTTATTTACTGTGAAAAATGACACTAAAATATAATAGAAAATACTCTCGCCCAAAAGCTCCATTTGGTTAAATATTTCTGGATATTGAAGAGTAAAATGTAACACTTTGAAAGCGTTTCTTTATGGCCCACCACTGTGGACACACACATACTCCTAGCAAGGAAGGAGGCTGTGACAGGATAGAAATATTAAGACCCACATGTGCAATGTAATGAGATTGTATCTCAGAATAATAAAAAATATTTAAAAAGGGCTAGAGATGAACATGGATGTGTACAGTTAGAGAAAAATTAAAGCTGTATGGCTTCAGTGGTAGAGCACTTTCTTAGCAAGCATGAGTCCCTGAGTTCAAATCCCATCACTGCAAAAATGAAAACAAATAAATAGGTAAAAATTACTCTTAGCTGTTCATGGTTCTGGAACTATATAAGGAAATAGAAAACTTTTAAATAATGAAAGAAATGACCTGTTTTGTGATACTGGGTAATGAGCCCTCTATGGGGACAGGTACCCATACCTCTCAGACTTCCTCAAGCAGACATTGTCACATTGGAGAGCTCCTGATACGACACTTCTGGTTTCAGAAATTTCAACTTGTAGCTCCGTGTTAATTATGAGGTTCATTAACTGAGGCCTACTTAGCATCTTTTGTTGGTACGAGTGAAAAATGGAGTATCCAACTGAAAGCCTGGGATGATGATGCCAGTTAAGGCATCTTTATGAAGTTGTTTGAACCATGGTTCTAAAAATGTTTAGCTGGAAAATAATTATTCTTTAATATTATGGGCAATATATCAGAAGCTCTAGAAATTATATTATAAAAATATGTAAGCTGTAGGATCCTAGATAAAGTTTCTCTTTTGCTCTAGGGTTTATTCATTCATTCATTCATTTATTCATTTATTTTTTTGAGAAGAGTCTTGCTATGAGGCGTAGCCTGGCCTTGAACTCACAGGAAGCTGTTTCAGCCTCCTCAGTGCTGGGATTACATGTGCGAGATTCTACACTCAACTGACATAGTTTACTTTTTGGCTCAAAATCAGTAGGAAGAAAATGAACACTTATGGGAAGCGTTTCCAGTAACCTGTCTCAGAAAAGAGTCTTACATTAAGTAGATCATATGCCTTATTGTTCTGCAAGTGAATGTCACATGTCAAATTTGTGACTGATGCATAAATGATAAATAAAATAAAGCAGCAACAATGAAGCATAGGGGTCCACTGGATCATACTATGTAGCAAGGCTTTCGTTTTTCATATCCCTGGGTCAAAATAGTTGGGCTTTTGGCAAAAATTAACTTTACACATACTTCCTAATGTGCTAAGCAAGGTCTAAGTTGTGAAGCTAACATTCACTTTTGCTTCTCAAGAAAGCAAGAAAACTGGGGAAAGGTAAAAAAGATCTTGCATAGCTACAAACCTTTTAGGACAAAATGAAAACACTTTGTGAACAGGGAGAGGTGGGGAATTTGAAAGGAGGCGGTGGGAAAAGAGAAGAAAAAAGAAGAATCAGGATATATCATGTGCAAGTTCAAATTCCCTATGATGAATGTGATTACTATGTGTACCTAAATTGTACCAATAAACTTAAGTAAACTAAAGTAAAATCATTCCATATGAAAAAATAAACATTTACCCGTCCACTCACCTCTTCTTCTACTCTATATAATTGTCATACTTTTATCAGTCCTACTTTATTGCTAGTTTCTGTAACTTTAAAAATATTCATATGAACATTTTTGTTGTTGCTGTTTTGTGAACTGATAATAATTGTATAATTATGCTCCAGCATGGTAAGATAAGGTTATTAGTTTCCTGAAAGTAATCCTATCTTTTTCTGCATTAAATTATCATGAATTATACATTTCAAGCTTATCATTTAAATTCATTGAAGGGAGCTAGAGCTCCTAATGTAGCCATGACTGAGTAAGTTCCACACAATACACTGTGGCACTCTTTACATTACTGTGCTATTTACTAATGTGGGTAAACTGAACTTAGTTTTTGCCTTCTATTTCCTAAAAAAAGGTAGATTTTAACCTCTAAGAGACCATTTATGTTATTTCTCCTTGCATATCACTAAATATAACAGCATCAAAAACAATTTCTTCTGTATTAACACTCTTATAATGTCAGAATTTTTGTTTTCATAGCTTGACATTTATCTAGAGTTACTTAATTATCCATTCTTGTTAAGAAGCATTTAATAATTGGATTTTCTTCCCTTTGTTGTGAAAGCAGAACGTTTTTCTCTTTAAAGTGTATACTTTATATTTTTCCCCTGTGCCTGTTATTTTCATACTGAAAACAAAAATCAAGTTTTCATCATTCCTGATTTCTGGAAAGTTAACAGCCTCTCACGTTCTGTACTGACAGGGACTTTTCTCTTTTAGAAACTCTGTATACTTATCTTGTTGTTTTTTGGAGGGGTAAAGTCAAATGCTTTACTTCAAGAGAGTTTAAATGTTGATTTTAAGTTGTTTTCTATTTGGTCATAGTCACCTCAATAAACAGATACTATATTTTTACACTTAGAAATGTTATTTTGCTTTATAGTCACTTAGTACATTTATGTTATATTGATGAAATATCTTTGACTCTAATTGTCTCTTAAATTTCTATTTTCAAATAGTAAATATTCTTAGATCTCATTAGAAATGTTAATCCGTTCATGTTTACATTTGTTCAGAGGTATTACTACTTAGCAAATACTTAGTATTTAATCATTCCTAATAGCATATTTTAAGATGGAAGGATGCATAAGAGATCTTGTCTTTAAGAACTCACAGAGGTACCACATCTGTACTATATTATGAAATACTTGACCGACTTCTAATTTAAAATTCTGTGCTCTCAATGCAATTTAGAGATCCTGCTTCGCTTATTCTACTCCATTCCTATTTGACTGAAGCTTTCTTTGACAAAAATTGCTTCTCTTATTTTCTACATAACTCACTCAACTCAAAAGACAAAGTGAATTTTTGCCTTAATATATTAGGTAGCCTTCATATTCTGGGAAATCGCTATTATAATGTTAAATTCCCACTTCAATAAAAAACAAGGTAACGAAATAGTTCAGATTCCCTTGGGGGTGGGGATGAAAAGAAAAGAAAAATTAGAATTAACATTTTACTATCTTTTTAAAAGACTTGGCTCTGGTTTTAAACAGCACTGATTTATGGAGTAGATTAGAAGATATAGCCACAACTACAGTCACACTCAGCCACCTCATCTTCGGAAAAAGAGCCAAACATGTATACTGGAAGAAAGATAACCTCTAAAATAAGTGGCACTAGAAAAACTGGCTTTCCAAACGCTGAAAACTAAAACTAGATCCATGTCTATCAACATGCAATAAACTAAAGTCAAAGTGGATCAAAGATCTAAACATTAAAACAGAAACACCAAATGTATTGGAAGACGAAGTAGGTAGAAATCTTGACATAGCAGTGGGCAGAGAGTCCATGAACAAAATTCAAATTGCCAGGGGAATACTTCCCAGAATCAACATCTGGGATCTTGTCTTATTAAAAAGTTTTTCTTATGTCAAAGGAAATCTCCAACAGAGTGAAAGAAAACCCCACAAATTGGGAAAATATCTTAGCCAACTGTCCCTCAGACAAAGGACTTCTACCTAGAACTTATAAAGAATTAAAAAAAAAATCAAGCCCCTAAAATTCAAGGACCCAATCCAAAAATGGGCATCTGAGATGAATACATACTTCTCAGATGAAGAAATAGAAATGACAAATAAATATATGAAAAAATGTTCAACAGCAATGATCATTCAGGAAATGCAAATTAAAACAACAATGAGATTCCATCTCAGCCCAGAAAGAATGGCCAAGATAAAGAAATCAACCAACAACAAATGCTGGAGGTGCTGTGGGGAAAAAGAAACACTTCTGCACTGTTGCTGGGAGTGTAGACTGGCGCAACCACTATGGAAATCATTGTGGAGATTCCTAGAAAATGTAGGATTAGAGATTCCATTTGACCTAGTTGTCCCAACTTCTGGGCATTTTCCCACAAGAATTGAAAACACCATACCACAATGATATATGTGCACCCATATTGATAGCAGCATAATCTGTAAAAGCCAAATCTTGGAAACAGCCCAAGTGCCCATCGATCAAGGAATGGATAAAAAAAGATGTGATATTTTTATACAATGGAGTACTACTCAGCTATAAAGATTGCATTGAAACTTTTATAAGTAAATAGACACAACTTGAAATCATACTCATAAGTGAAATAAATCAATCTCACATGTATAAATACCATACTGTCTCCCTAGTATAAAAAATTGAAAAATTATGTATGTTCCAAAATCTACAATAAATGCTACGTAAGGGTGACAAACTGTTCAAAGAGGAAAAGTATTTGGAATAAGGGAAAGGAGGAAAGAGAAATGGAAAAATACATAAATTTATGTGTGTGCATATATATAATTATATATATATATGTATATATGATAGCTAAACTATACTACTAATTGTATTAGTCATTGGAAAAGAACAGTTAATACTGATATATTTATGTCCATTTTACATCTCTATATCTGTTAATCTAAGCAACTGCCTTGAAGGCAACAAAATGAAATACTAAACAGTGCTGATTTAATTGTTTACATATTTATAATTATTTCAAATTAAGTTACAGTAAAGTATTACAGTCATTCATTAGGTTAAAATATTTATCAGTTATCTGTTTAAAATGTAATAGGTTTTTGAGAAATTAAGATTGTGCCTCAATGGGTAAGGACATAAATATATCTCAGTGAGTTTTATTTGTGATACACTGTTATATAACTTACCCAATTATAATACTTTTTATGATATTTGAAAATTGGCTGCAAATATGACAGCGGTTTTTAAAGTCATTTTGAAAATCAGAAGTGTTGTATAAAGTATTGATAAAATGTTAGTTTTCAAAGCCTTTGTTTTTCAAACAAGACTGCCTAGAAAATGCAAGTAAATAAATGTTCATCACTTTGATCTTATCTTTAGTTTTGAATTCAAAGAATGACTAAATTGTGTCATAGAGCAAAACATAGTCATTACCATCATTTGTGTCTGTTTCTGTAATTGAGTATTGAGTAATTTCATTGTCTGGGCTGCAGGTTTGTAGACTATTAATCATGCAGAAAATAGCACTGTACTCCAGCAAGTGTCCAGTCCAACTTGCCATTGTAAAACTAGAGAAGGCAAGTTCTGATTCTTAGAAATTCCACGGCATTATATAAAATGCAGAAACCAACAACTTCCTGAAGCACTCTGATACAAATAAACGTTTTAGTAAGAGAGAGAACACAAAACAGAAAAACGAAATCTTTATACCACATCTTATCCTTTCTTTATGTTGTTTTCAAATGTTTGGTATTTTCCTTGCTAAGGAATGAGCACAGGGTGTCAACAGTGAACTAAATCTTCTTAGCCCAAATTAAATTTTAGTTGTTTATCTTGACACAGGGTCTTGCTAAGCGCTTGAGTTTCCCAGGCTGAGTTTGAACTTGTGATCTACCTGCCTCAGCTTCCCAGAAAGCTGGGATTACATGTTACAGAAATGCACCATCACAGCAACGCCTATTAATATTTTTGCTTCCAACATTTTGCAAATACTATAGAGCATTAGGAGAAAAAACTGTTTCCATTAAATCTCTATAAGCTGAAACATTTTACAAATGCCAACATCAGTTTTAGGATACCTTGATCCATATATATTACCATAAAAAGTAAACCTTTTTTACAAGCAATGACATGCCTGAATGGGTGAGTTCTTCCAATCTCAGCTGTTTTAGTGAACACAAAGGTTCTATTTAATGCAAGGTAAAGAACTCCATGGAATTGCTTCAGAAAACAAAAAATTATTTTCTGATTAGAGCTCTATCGTGTGTGCAACAATGTATTGCGATATGAAGTGGAATGTGATTCATACCTAGAGATGTTTTCTGCCTGCACTAACACTTATCAGCAGCTGATTCCCAGAACCTGTGAGACACTGGTGAGAAATGCCAGTCTTTTCTCATCTCGAAAACGTTTCCACTGTGATTCGATGCAGAGCTCTCTCAACTTGAGTACTGTTAAGTTTGCGGAAGTGTGGAGATGAAAGTACTGAACTTTTTCTCTGCTAGAAGTGACAATTAAAAAGTGACAAAATGAGCCTCACTGAATGCCTTCCCATTTGGTGCATTGACTCTTAGTTTCATTTTATGTATTTACTTATTTATTTGGATAATGGAAACATGTTCATAGGGTGATTCCAAAAATGTTTTATGTAGGCTAGTGCAGAAAAAGGACATAGACTGACATACTTCTGATATATTCTCTTGAAGTGAAAGACCATGAAGTCAAGCTTTTTCACTTTCATACTGTCTTCTATGTATGCTTGTTTATTTACCATTTTATTGGGAATTCTATACAACACCACCAGCAGTTGCTCTGACCTTTATGTTGTTCTATGGTGTAAAGTTACTTATGTGCCACTTTCACTATCAGGAGTAGAAGAACGAGCTATTTGTTTTTATTTGAACAACAGACCTACAGCTAGTTTACCAGCATTAATGAGTGTGGGACTTCTGGATGCAAATCTGCTGCGGGAAATATTGCAGCTACCAAAGAGATAGTGGCCTCCCTTTGTGATTCTCATGAGTAAATCCAGTTCTATATGTAGTTTTAAAAATTATTGTATACCTTATCTATTAATTTGTTACACTATGGAGGAAGACTTCCCTTACACCTTTTCTTCCTTCTTTCACATATTCCTGTCACAATTCTGTGCAACCAATGCTTCTCAGACTATTGTCAGGTTCTCCTTGTCTAGGCTTTGGCATCTTAATTGCATATCCCTGTTTGAAAGATTTCACTAAGTTTATTGACTTTATATTTCTTGTTTCCAAAATTACTATCATCTCCTTGAATATTAGATTTTTCTCCCTCTCTGCTTGATTTTTATTTTGTGTTTATCATATTGCCTTTTCACCCAGGTCTTTTTATTTTGTCTACTTACTTTATGGTTTCTCTTTGTGCTTAAAAACACAGTCGCATAAAGGCCAACTCTTAGCCAAAACTGTCTCTTGAAAGTCACTTTGTATTCAGAAGAGAAGGAGCTGTTCAGACTGTGGAGAATTTCCCCAAATACTAGGAAAATAAATGACGGGATCCACCTAGGTACCTTGCTTTTCCCACATATCTCTTGTATTCCGTATGTCCCTTCCCCCACCCAATCAAATACTCAACAAATTGGCATCTTCTTTAGTAACTTCTGTTTCCTAGTGTCTCCTGGGGTAAGACAGTACCTACCTGTTTGCTTGCATAAGAGCACTGTTACCACTGTCCCTCCTGTCTGCTGCCTCTGCTGTGAGAACCAATTTGACTTGTGGTTTTGATACTCACTGAATTTCTCTCCTTGTCTTTGCTTTTGCTGTAAAACCTAGGTTATCCTGAAGTTTCACAACCCGCTCATCTTTTCCTGTCTTTCCTTGGCTTGTACAAATCTCTTGGTCTCATAGTTTTCCTTTCTAGTCATAACTCTAAGTCCCTTCCCCGTACCAGAGTTGGAATCAAACTTGGCACACTCTACCATTGAGCTACATCACCAGCCCTTTTTATTTTATTTTTTAAAATTATTTTGTGACACCGTCTTGCTAAGTTTGGAAAGCAGGACTCAGACTTGTAATGCTCCTACCTCAGCTTTCCTTAGTACTGGGATTATAGACATCTGACTACCAATAATTTTCCTATATGGTAATTGTGTTGATAAGCCTTAGGAATTACAATATGTATACACATCTTGCTAGTGTAAACTAGAAGCACCAGTTTTTTTAAAACTATAAATACTTTTAACTATCAGTACTAACTGTCCAAGCTGAATAACTTACACATTTGAGGTTATTGCTCCTGCCTACTAAAGCATGACAATGTGAATTTGATTCCCAGTATAAATCAATCAATGAATCACTCAATCATTACCAATTCTCTGTTCCCAGCAAAAAAGATTGCTAATAATTAAATTACTAAAAGTGATTCTATTAATATGCAAGGTTCTATTGTGGCATCTCCCTGAAAGTACTAAAGCTTGAATATTGTTTCAAAGGATAGATTTTAAGGATATTTTAAAGAATTATATTTTATTTCCCATAAATATACTACTTCTTTAAAAGTGTCTTAGGTTCAATTGTGAAGATTTAAAGCAAACATGCAAAGAAAGCTAATCTGGGCACATTGGGCTTTTTCTTTCTTGTTTTATTTTAAAAAGAATAAAACAAAACGACAAAACAGAATAAACCAAATCAAAACAGAACAATGCAAGCAATACAGGATTTCAAAACAAGACAACAGGAAATTAACAATGGCTCCATAACACCTCTTATTTTCTTCAAAATAGCTGCCCATACCATCACACACAATAAAATCAAACAAAACAAAATAAACAATACCAATCAAACCAGAAAAATGAAAGCATCACAGGACTTTAAAACAAGATAATAAACTTTAAATAGACTTTAAAACAAGGAAATAAACAGTGGCAATTATAATATGTCTTTGTTTCCAAAATATCTGTCCATGCCATCATGCATAATAATATGAAACAAAACAAAACTGAATAAAACCAATCAAAATAAAAGAATGAAAATATTATAGGATTTCAAAACAAGACAATCAAAAAATCAACAGTGGTTACCATGATATATCATATCACCTTCAAAATAGCTGTCCATACCATCAGACACAGTACAATCTAACAAAACAGGTCAGAATAAAATCAACACTAATGAAATTATGAAAATGATATGAGTTCAAAACATGATAATAAGAAATTAACAGTGGTTGTCATATTCCCTTTTTAGGCATTTCTTCCGCTATCACTTTCATAATATCTATTTTGCATTTTGGATCCCACTAACTCCTTCAATCTTTCATGCTTGGGAGGTAACTAGGTGTTCACCTATATGAGTCCAAACCATTTCACCCATGAGCATGAACTCTAGTTGCAGCCATTTACCTGCAAGAACCTTGAGGTTATCCTACTTTATAGCTGTGTAGTTTTCCATTGTATAAAATTAACATATCTTTCCTATCCATTCTGTGGTTAATGGGCAAGTTACCCTTGATTGTTTCTAGTCTCTGCTCACATGGAACAATTATTTTCTCTCCTTTGATTTTCAGTCTATCCATTCCTTTTCAAGTTGTATGTGCTTCTTGTAAACAGTGTATTGATGGATCTTGTTTCTTGATCCACTCTCCCTGTATTTCTTTTTATTGGTGTAAATTATTAATTCACATTAATGGTTACAACCAGCATGCATTTGTTCATCTCTGCCATACTTTCTCCAGCTGTTGGCCTGCCACATTTCTTCTTTATTTAATTGTCTATCCTGTTGGGCCATCTTCCTCTGCTGCTGTTCCTGGAACTATGGTCATCTTTATCTCACTCTAGAATATCCTTCAGCACTCTCTGTAGGGTTGGTTTAATTGTCATGAATTCCTTCAATTGTTCTTTATCATGGAAGCATCTTATTTTTCCATCAGTTTTGAAAGATAGTTTTTCAGGGTACATCAATCTGGGTTGGAAGTTGTTTTCTTTCAGGATTTGAAATGGGTCAGTCTCTTCTTGATTTGAGGATTGTGTTGAGAAGTTGTCATGATTCTGATTGGTTTTCCTTCATAGATGATATGTTTCTTTTCTCTAACAACTTTTAATATTTGGTTTTTGTGCTAATTTCTGGAATTTTCATTATTGTATGTCTGGGAGTAGATTTAATTTGGTTACGGCTAGCTGAAGTTCTATATTCCTCACTTATCTGTATGTCAGATCTTTCCCCCATGTTTGGGAAGTTTTCTACCATTACTTCTGTAAATATTCTTTTTATCTCACTTTGTAGACTCCTGCTTCTTTACTGATATCCATCTCTCTTAAAGTATTTCTCTTTGCATCATCTTGCAGCTGTTGAATTGTTATTTCCTGGTTCCTTGTTATTTTTAAGAGATCTTTCCTTTCACAATCACTAACTGCAATCCTGTCTTCAAGGTCTGAATGTCTATCTTCAATTTCATTCAAGTGGTTTTTGTCAGATTTCAATCAGTGGAATTTTTAATTTTATGTATATCTCTTTGAATCTGCTTCATGCATTGTACCTCCTCCCTATATTCCTAATTCAAGGTTTCCATCATTTTCCTATGCTCCTTCTTTTTTTTAATCTATGTGTTCTATTGATATGTTCAGTAATGCTTTAAGTATGTTAATTTCTTCTTTTCCTTGAGACATTATTTCTGATCTGATTCATTTCAAATCTCATGAAGTTGTTTCTTTGCTTCAGGTGCTATGCTCTCAGAGATTTCAGATGAGTGACTTCCGTTTTCCTCTTTGACTGTTTCTCCCAGACTTGTTCTGCATGCATTGGAAATCTGAGATTGCCTTTTGCTACTTTGTGTTGACATATTCCTGGGTTGCTCTCAGTAAGCCAGTTGTGAAGTCCCAGGCATTTTCCACACTGTGCGCCTCTACAGTGTAGGGGAATGGGCCAGGCACCTGGATTTCTCTGAAGCTAGGTTCCCAAGGAGGTAGCAGGGTGTGGGGTGGGCTTCTCCAGACCCATGCAGGTACCCTGAGACTTCACCAATGGACATGGGTCTTGGTGGTGGGGCTGCCTCTTCTCTCATCCTGCATGTCTGCACCAGGACTCCGCATGGCAGCAAGTACACAGAGATGTGCTTGTCTGATTCTCCTGGTGGTGCTGGCTGCCCACAGGAAGCAAACCTTAGAGTCATGGCCTGCAGGCACACAGGGCATCTGGTTGCCAGCAGCAAGCCTTCTGATGGCAGCAGTGGCACGCAGGGGCAGCTATTCCTGGATTCTTTTCCCCTGAGTGAATACATAGTCTTCTTGTATTTTTAGATTCCTCTTTAATTTATGAAAAAAAATGTACAAAGTGTCCTTTATAATAAGTTATTGTAACATGTTTTATATTTTTTTCTAAACTTATGCTTTTTCATTTTAAGGAAAAATTCACATTGAGCTGAAAAGTTAGGAAGGATGATGAGACATAGAGACTGCCGGTG
Source organism: Dolichotis patagonum (assembly GCA_004027295.1). NCBI lineage: Eukaryota > Metazoa > Chordata > Mammalia > Rodentia > Caviidae > Dolichotis > Dolichotis patagonum. Next base: position 79,004 of record PVJX010000192.1, on the reverse strand, counting down.
GGAAATTTTTATTTAATATGGTTAGTCCAATAGTTTTCTGTAGCAGATTCCGTCATGTATCACCCGAGATAGTTTTGAGTTAAATATGAACAAATATATGCTGATTGAATGAACAGCTTTATGTGTTAATTTAATAATAATTCCCAATCGTATGATTAAGTGTTCTTGAAAGGGGAATATCTACAGCACAACAATCAATTCTATATAAATAAATAAGAGCACAAGAATCAATTCTATTTAAATTAGACTTTTAAAGCCTTTGTTTGATATCTGTTTTCATTCCCTTCCCATAGTATACAGCTTGTGTCACAGCACAGACACCTAAAATAAACAAGTAATATCTACATGAATTAAATGAAGCTAGCAGAGATAATAACTCACTCTAGGCTAGGAGACATTGCTGCAGAGTAAAATAGCCTGTTGCAGTAAGCACTACTTTCTCAGTCTAAGTTACACTAAGTTTTATTGTGCTGCATTTAATGAGATGTCTATAGCCAATAAGCTATGAGGTATGCATTCCATAGCCATTTTATATAAACAGTTAATTCATTAAGCAAGTGTTGCTAATGTATAGTTTTCTGTGATATACACATAAACATTCCTTCTTTAGGAAGTGGAGTCTGGTTAGAAGAAGAAGCTGCTCACTTCATGGCTCCCAGGAAGCAGAAAGTTACATACAGAGGCAGGAAGGCGGACACACCCTTCTAGGTCGTATCTCCTATGACCTACATCTTCTGACCTGACCGGCTTCCTAACATCACATTTAACTGCAGTGTTCCCATGATTCAATCATCTCTCTAAGGTCTTGCTTATGAGTACATATGGCTTTTGGGGGTACATGTAAATATAAACCACAGTATTTTGCCCCTGGCCCCAAAAATCCTCAGATACATCTCTGCATGTATATGCGTTTAGTCCATCTTTAAGAATTGTCCAAATTTTCACCTTTCCAACATCATTAAAAAGGCTAAGTTCAAAGTATCTTCAGATTCAAAGCAAACTGTTAGTTGTGAGTCCCTGTGAAAATAAAAAAGAAAGTTACACATTGCCATCATATAGTGGTGCGTGATAAATATTCTCATTCCAAAAGGGACAAATGGAGAATACAAAGGTATAATCATAGCAGTACTGGAACTTAGCAGAGTGAACATTAAATCCTGTAGCTCACTGTCAAATCCCAGGCAAATGTGAGCTCCAAATGGCTTGGGCAGGCCCACCATTGTGTTCGTTGTTGTAACCCTCGTAGTATCTTTCTTGGGCTGCCTTTGTTCGTTATCTGAATCTTTCCTCAGATATTCCACATCGCTGGATTTTTCGAACTTTGGGGATCTCCACTGTACTTTCAGAATCCCTCTCACAGTTTGCCCTCCCATAGGCACACTGACTCACCTCTCAGGCCTTCTTGTGAAATTGTCATGAATGACTCCTTGATGCCATCACTCTTGCATTCTGTGATACCTGTAATACTAACACCACACGAATTATGCCCAGGTCTCTGGCAGCTTGAACAGCAGTGAGGTCTCCTTGAATAAAGACTGCAGTGGCCTTGGAGTGGCTGCCTTCCTGAACACTGTGAATTTAATCCTGGAAAACTAATTCCTTAGTCAAATCACTAGGAACAAGTCCTTATTCCCAACTGATACCTTGTGATCCTGGTCTTTATTGTTTGCCTTTTTATGAATATTCTGATCTAAGCTCTGACCAAAATTTCCCACGAAATTTAACTCACATCTTTCTAGGGAGTCACTAGCTGAGATTCCAAGCCTTTCCAATGTTTTTCCACCAATAACTTCCAGAAGTTTCTGAACCACAATCATATAGAATCACAGAAATTACCCCACTTATCTGCCATCAAATTCTCTATTAGTTATGGATCACTAGAGAAACAGATTTAATGTAAAATATAAGTATGATTACACAAAGGATATCCTTAATAGCTTTACAGGAACTTTAGTAGAAAAGTTCTAGTCACTATTGGTTGATCAGAGATAAAAGAAAGCAAAATGGCCAACAATGAATGTGAGAGCAGGAAGATTCAGTGAGAGGTCAAAAGACTGAAAGTCCACTGTGGAGTTCAGTGTGAGTCTGTGTCAGAAAGCAGAAGATCTATGTTGGAAAGTCACAAAGACTGCATTTGAAGCCCGCAGGAGTTGAAATTGAACTTCTGAAGACCATGATTAAAACAAAGATCCTCAGACAGAAAAAGGGCACATTTCTTCTTTTCTATTTTATCAAGGCTACACATCAATTGGTTAGTGCCACCCACAACCAGGGTGCATCTTTCCTCCTTTGTTTGTAGCTTGTATGTCAAACATCCATAACTATATTCAACTAAGTGGTTCTTATTCAAGTAAGCTTGAAGTATCACAGTTAAAAATTACATTGGCTATACTATTGCATTCCCATTAATAGTGAATGAAAGATTTATTGCTGATTCAAATCTTTGCTGACATTTCATGTTATCTTTGTCCTAGATTTTGGCCATTATAATGTCTATATAGTAGTATTTCATTGTTTTGTTTTCACTTATATTTTGCTAATGATATATGAGAGGAAATATATGTCCAGGTTTTTATTTGATATCTGCACATCTGTGATGAAATTATAATTCAATATTTGAATTATTTCATAATCATATTTGTCTAAATATTTGTTTTCCTATTTTTAAACTTTAAACATTCTTTGAGTTATTTAAACAAACATTTTTATACATATGTATGTGTTTTAGGGCTGGGGATATAAATCAGGGGCACAAGAGACTACCTGGTAAATGTGAGGTCCTGAATTTGATCCTTGGCCAAAAAAAATTCTCTTATGAAACTAAACACATCTTTTTTGTCCATTCCTCAGTTGATAGACATTTAGGTTGTTTCCAAGATTTAGCTATTACAAACTGTGCCGCTGTAAAAAAGATGCACATGCATTGCTGTGCTATGATGTTTTAATTCTTTCAGGAACATACTAAAAAGCGAAATAGAAGGATAAAATGGGATATGTAACCCTAGTTTTTTGAGGAGTCCCCACATGAATTCTATAATGGTTGCACCAGCCTATACTTCCATCAACAGTGAAGAAAAATTGATTTTTCTTCACGGCCCCTCCAACATTTGTTATTGTTTGATTTCTTGATGATAGCCATTCTTTCTCTGGTGAGATGTAACCTTGGCATTATATAAATTTGCATCTCTTGTATAACTAGTAATGTTGACCATTTTTTCATATATTTAATTGCTGTTCAAACATCTCCCTCCAAGAAGTGGTTATTCATTTCAGATGCCCATTTTTGGACTGACTCTTTAAAGATGGAATGTCTGATTTTTTTCAGTTCTTTTTGTTTTAGATATTAGTCTTTTATCTAAGGGATCACTGACCAAAATTTTTCCTACCATATGGATTGCCTTTTGACTCAAATGGTACTTTCTCTTTCTAGTGAAAGCTTTTTAATAGGATTAGATCCCATCTGTTGATTCTTTGTAGTATCTCCCATGCATTCAGGATTTTGGTCATGAAATCTTTGCCTATACCTATGTCTCCAAGAGTTCTACCTATTCTCTCTACCAAATGCCTGTGTGTTTACTGAAAGACCTAAGTGTAGACTTCTGTGGAATTACTGTCTAAATTATTTTGAAGAGTTACTATGTCTAAAGGGTACGCTTAGATTTAGTATGTATTTTCTATAACTCATGGATTTCCAACATGACAACCATGGAGTCAGTACTATTGGCTTATTAATTCTACCACTATCTGCTAAGTACCAACTGTAGTACATATAGTTATATGATTCAGTACAATTTTACAGTAAGTACAGTAAATTAGTGGGATTTACTTATGTGTAGAATTGGAAACTCTTATTTCAAAAGATCAAGCAACTGGCTCCATGTAATGTCAAATAAGTTAAAAGTATAGATTGTTTTCATTCTTCTATTATGAAGTCTCACATGCAGTATTTTTTTTTAATTTTTTTCCTGGATGTTGATAACAAGGAAAAAAATGCTCTTCTTAGCTAAAGCTTATGAAGATAGAATGGTAAGGATGGTGAGACTTGGAGTTAAATGGAATTAATTGAGAAGGACAAATGTGATTAAGGTTAGCTTTCCATTGGAAAATATTATTTGAAGTCAGACATATGAAGTTTAAACTGTTTACTAGAATTTCAGATTTGTCAAGATGATGTTGAAAAATGAGAGCCAGATATTCCTAAGTGAGGTCAGTATGCAAGATGGAAATGATAACATTATATCAGGTGGTTGAGAAGAGAACAATGATCCAAAGTCTAGAACATGTCCCTTTACAGTATTTAACAGAGGAGGAAAAAAAGAGAGAGAAAAAAATTTGACCTGAGCCGAAGCTGAAATAAGCAGAGAGAGGGTCTTTGCCTCCATGTGCCAAAAGCTTTTCAGGCAGCAGCAGCTAAATGTGCAAAATGTTTCTGCAAAAGTTGGAAGACTGAATAATGAATGCTCATTGGGTAAGAGAAGTTTCTGGTTGGACAATTTTTTTTTTTTTTTTTTTTTGGTACCGGGGATTGAACTCACGACCTCGCGCTTGCCAGGCAGGCGCCTAAGCCACTGAGCTAAATCCCCAGCTGGTTGGACAATTTTGAAGGTAATTTCAGTGAAGTGTTAAATTTAAATCCAATAAGGACAGGACTTGAATGAGGCAACAAAGTGGAGGCAGAATACATAGAACTCTCATGAGTTCTGTGTAAGGAATACACATTTTTTAAAAATTTAAAATGAAAAAAGGCAGAAACGATACAGAATTATGATGTGATACATAAATAGCTTCACAATAGTTAATATATTGCATATTATTATCTTTAAAGTAGTTGCTCAGATATAGGTGTGAAAAAGTGATCAAACAATGAAAGGACAAACTGTTCATTCTTTTTTTATGAACTAACCTAAATTAATAGTACAGAAATACATATTTGAGGTCCATATTGGAGGATGCTTTGAAAAATGTGTACTGTTAAACTATATTTACACTTCAGTGCAATCTGGAATTTGTTCACGTATACTTATATTTAAAATTTTAAAATAATTTTACTGTGTTTAATTAGTGTATGTTAATATTGCATAATGACAGTTTATCTCGGGAAGTTTGTACATGTGTTGAATAGTTAATGTGAACTAAGGAATCACAGTAGATTTCTGGTCTGCAGGTTATCATTACACTGATAAAAATAGTACAATTTTATGAAATATATAACTGTGTTGGAAAGTTCCATTTTTCCTAACTGCATAGAAACCAGCTAACTAAAACAAACAAATAAACAAAAAGAAAACAAATCAGCTTTCCTGAAAAATGAAAGTTTTAGTGTCTTGTCTGTGGTGGACAAGAATCCAGATATATAACACTGTTGTGAAGTCTAATGATAGAAAAGCAAAGTGTTTTATTCTGTCCTCAAAAAAATCACCTAGAATTGAGCCCCAATTTTCAGTTGACTGTGTTTTTGTTCCTAAATATGAAAACTCAAGATAGGAAGGTGAAATTAAGAAATTGTTTTGAGAGGAAACAATCTTACCTATCCCTATAAAAAGAGGGATAGAGAGATAGGGTAGGGAGGTTGATGATGTAGATGTAATCCAGTAAAATTTACCCTGAAAAGAAACAGTTTAGGCCTCCTGAAATATTCTAAGATAAATTGTGGAAAGTGCCTTAGCATTTTCCCACTTGAAATGTAAAGAATCTAAGATATTTACTTACTGTCTTCATTTTAATAGTTTGCTGCCTCCCAGGTAGGTCAGATTTGCAGAGATATACACTAACCATACATTTTTTGAGGAAACTGATTCACGAGATATATGGAAATAGCTAACAAGGTATATAGCAACAGTACTCCCAAAAGCTCAGTTTAGTACATCAAATTCTTAATATTTTTTTGCCTCTTTTAATGGGAGAAAGACTGACATTTCTCTTAATTTTTCTAGAAGGTTTAAACTTGGGAAGACTAAATACATCACTTTGATAATATATCTAGATACACAGGAATACACTGTGCATATTTAGATTATACACATCAGGCAAGATATATGAAGGGCATTGCCAAAAGCATTTGAGGAGATGTTTGGTCTGCACATTCTCTGTTTCATTTGTTACTTTTTGAAGGCAGAAACAAAAATGAGAACAGATACGCGCACATAAGCAGTTTAAGGTGTGTTAACAAGAATGTCCATGCAAACAAATGTTTTGTTAACTCATGTAGTTTTGTATGAAGCCAGGCTTTAAGGATTTATTAAAAAGTAGTGAATGACAAGTTAAAAGAAAAATAATGAATGAACCCATTGGGTAGATTATTTCAGTAAGCTATAGATTCAGAGGTGCTATGTTATTCATTAAACAGACTCTTAGGTACTTCAAATCTGAGATCAAATTAATTATGCAAACAGATTGACAGAAGAATCAAAATAAACTATTTTTAATCCTCTGGATCTAACATAGTCATTTGCCTGTAATAGTTACCCCATGTAAGGTTAGTGACAGAGTTGAACAAAAGGTTTCCTGCACACAAAAAATGGTGCTAAAGAGACTGAATTTCAATCATCCATTACTTGATGTTACAATCTTCCATTTTGTTAATTAAACCTTTGTTTCTATAAATTCTCATAATGTGTTCAGAGGTAAATAAACTGTAATTAATGTTAATTATCCCACTGTCAAAACATGCTGAACAGAATTTGACATATTAATTGGTACATGATTTATAAAAATGCATTTATATATTTTTATCCTGAGATAGATTATATAACTAGCTCTGGAATACACCACCAATTATTTTAATTTCATCTCAATTTAGAAATACAATACGAGTAGAAAAAAGTAGTATTCTTTACTAAGATTGTCAAGCAAGTACATTGCTAAAGTTTAAAATATATAATCATATGTTACCTTATAATATCATTTGAAAATAATTCCATTCTTCATTGATGAGAAAATAAAATGAGAGCTTATTAACACTTTTGTATTCTGCATTCTGAACAGCATACCAGTAATGAGAAAATACTTACTTGGTTCTGAAGAGATATTTCCCACAGAATTTTGATGTCATCAAATGTGAAGAATATATATTTTATTAAATAAGTTTAATTTACTACATGAAGAAATCCAGAAAATGATTAACTAGACATTCACTACCACACTTATACAAATAATATTTATTTTACTACCTTGCTAATATTTAGACCTTAACATATTTCCCCAAAGTCTTGTTTTTGGATGTGAATCCTTGCTGGATTACTGAAAACCTGACCTGGAAAGCTTGCTCTTTTCCCCAACTCCTTCCTTCTGCCTCTGCTTCCTGGCTGCATTGCAGTTAATGGCTTTCATCTGCAGTGACATTTTCTCCTCGTGGCTAGTCAACCTTTGACTGAATCTGCTGAAACTGTGAGCCCAAATACACTTCTCCCCCTCTTCTTTGTGGGTGTCAGCACTTTTGATCCTGCAGCAGGAAAGTGACTAAGATATGCCAATTTGCTTTTGTAACATGAATTTTTTATTGCTTGATTTTTTAATTACAATAACTTTTCTGAGATAAATTTTCTTTAAAATGCTCTGTTTTCAGGATATGTTGTATAAAAATTTTTTCAAGAAAGTCATACACCATTAAAATGAGTCATTATAAATAGAAGTCATTATAAATAGAAGTCATTATAAGTAGAAGTGTGGTAGTTGCCTTACCACCATCTAAGGCACTCTGCAGTCTCATTTTCCACATAGTTCTATGCTTTACATTTTATATATATTACATATAAAATTCTGAATATATTAGCTTATTTTGTGCTTTCTTGAACCCAGAGTAAGATAAATAAACTGTCTTTGTTTCATGGTCATATATGGAGTTATTAAAATAGGCAGAGCTGTGGAAAATAAACTCAGTTTGATGTACTGTGCAGAAGTATTTCAGTGTATCTTAAAGTACTTGTAAAGGTAAAGATCTTAGTTCCACATGTCCTTTAGCCCAGAACATTGCATTGTATTCCTTCTTGAATATGCTGAATTAATACACTTCATTCAATTAAGGTACTATGCTGTTATAGACATTACTTAAAGTATGTGCCTTACAGTTTATAGTGGAGTCCAGTATAGTATTTGGATTAAACTGAAAGAACAATCTTTATTCCATGCATTCAATTAAGTTTGCACAACAATTTACAAGCTGGCTATTACCTAACATTAGTTAAATTAGACTGAACTTATATTTATAAATCTTTCTATTTATTTTTTCATACATATACATTTAAGCCAAAAATGATATTGAAGTTTTCATAACATTTTCATTTTTTCTTCATTTGACTGATGCCTGGTATTGTCTTCATACTTTGTACTCATTAATACTCTCATTTTATTTATTGTAAGTTGAATAGCATGAACATTTTCAGCAAAGTAGTTAAGTAAATACCTTTCTGATAACAAATGTAGGCAGTATTTGACTAATATCATTATTTAATTTATATAAATGTATATTGAGCACTCTTTTTCTCCAATAAACATTTTTCTCAGACAGATTTCCCTGATAATTTTCTCTTGAGCTTTAGGAATAAAGTTCATGTGACAGAAAGGCAAAATAGAATGTATATATTTGTATTCCCTAAACCATTTATGTATGTATAAGTGATACATACATAAACAATTTATACATCACATAGGTTAAATAGAAAACTTATTTTGCATTAAACATAACTATTAATGACTAAGCATATGCCATCTAAAGGCCATGCCTTTAATTTTACAACACACTTACTAAATGAAAAGGCCGGAGATACATAATCTGAGACAGTGATTTATGGATGCACGTACCCTGATTTCAGTCTTCATATAAAATTTGTTAGGACTGCACTATCCTTGTTTCCCAAGCTTACCCTGAATCATCTAGGGATCTATATCATAACAGTTTTATCTGGCTGTTCCTTGCCCTACATGTCCTTTGGTATATTAATTCTTGTCACACACTTCTAAACAATTTCATGTCTCAAAGTGGCAAAAGAATGACTCGTTCTTGCTGAAGCTAAATATAGTTCTACCTGATTTAAATGCTGCTGTGGCAGTGGTTTCCTGTCTGCTTATTTAGAATAATCCAAGAGCATTCTTTACAGGCAGAGTGGCTCACAGCATTAATGTGTATTGAGCCAGCACCGGAGATGGCTTCTTTAAGTTCTTTAAAGTACATTGCTCTAAGAGTCTCAGCTCAATAACCCAATAAATTTAGGGTTAGGCATCTGGCCACTAGCTTTGCACACATTTACTCCAAAGGATGCAGAAAAGACCTTGTAAAAAACCATCACTAAATCATGTGTTACTCGGGCAGAGGAAGGTCTTATAAATTTTGTTATGTGTGTGTGTGTGCATGTGTGTAGTTTGGCTGAGTATAGTTCATACATATGTCACTCTAATTTAAAAAAGGAGGTCACCTATAACCACTCCTATTGAGGCATATGTTTTCACTATAAGGGGGGAGAAAATATTTTATTATATGTTCTGGTGATTTTTTTAAGTACTTATCTACACTAAGACAGAAGTTCTGATATCTTTGCTATGTTGGTACCTGATAATCTTTGCTTTATGTTGACAGATTCCTAAAGTACCCTATAAAGTTAGTTGTTTCCACATAGTTGCATTTTATCATATATGGAATGGATATTGCTCACCAATTCTCATTCTGTCATTCTCTTTGCTATTTAGACTTTTATTGGGTTGTAAATATTGGGAATTACTCCTTGTCATTGTTGTCTAATTTCATACCACTATGCACCATTGGAAGGAAGCAATGATGACTTGTAGACAGTCTAGAGGAGAGAATAAACAAATAGTCATTAAAGAAAAAAGTATATGATGTGCTTATTCTGGCAGGGTTCAAGAGCTTTAGACAAAAATGAAAGGAAATGGGCCTAATTTTATCTCTTTGATTCTAGACTTTGTACTTTTGATTTTTGGATAAAGGAGGGTATGATAGTATTTGGTAACTCACATATTTGTCATAGACACTAAAATTTCCTAAGGATAACAGGAATTCCTTCTTTAAAAAGTATAATTTAATTATATTTGATCTGTTTTGTTTTTTCAAAACACTGGACATGTAGTTTCAAATGAGTTTAATGTAGGGACATGGATACATGCATGTGTCTTACCACCAAAGATTTATACATTTTCAGAATTGTAACTGAGTTAGAAATTGCCTATGTTCCAATCCATACCAGTAAACTTGCTCAGGATGATTTCATGTGAATAGAAGCCTAGACTGTGCACATTTACATTATTAATTTTTTTCTGTAGATTATAGGAAAAAAATTGAGAAATGTACAGCATTTACATATAAAGTGTAGTCTTAACATTAAATTTATTTTCCTTTTGATAGTTTAGTACCACAAATACTGTGGATTTCAGTGTTCACATTAATGGGTATTAAGCTGGAAGATCATAGTTTGATAATTAATATTATTAATGTAAATTATTTGTTTAGTAAAATTCATTACATAGTCTTGTCGATCATCAATTTGTTACTATCGACTTGGAAATTTTGAACTCTCCTGATCCCATGTCAATCTGAAATCTAAATTTACCAGATTTCCTGGTATACATTTTATAATCATTAATTGAAAAGGAAGTGCATTGCACCATTCATTAAAATAAAATACGTTAAAAACTGAAAGCAATATATGTGCCTGAAAATAGAAGTAGAGTGTCAGGGATATAAATCAGCAGCACAAGTGCCTGCCTGGCAACTGCAAGATCCTGAGTTCCATTACCGGTATAAAAAAAAAAAAAAAAGGCATGTGTATGCTATGCTTTTGGAACCCAATCTACCCAGGTTGCTAATGTCTAAACATTATTGTTTATATTTTTAACTTGAGTAACACCAAGAAATCTGTTTAGAACTTTTATGTTTAGTGTGTACAGCAGTCCATCTTTGTCCATGTTATTGTTTCAATTATTTTAATTACTTTTCCTCAATTATAGTTAAATGATTTTATTCCAGAAGTAAACAATTCATAAGTTCAAACCGTCTACCATTCTGAGTAGTATTATACAATCTCCCACTGACTTGCTGAGAAGCCAAATCATCCTTTTGTCAAGAATGTCCACACCTTGTATATTCCCTAACTTTTGTTCAGTTAGTTACTATTATAAGGTCAACTTTTGGAGTAGTGCAATGCTTGTGGTCAAATAACTAATTTTACTTACTGGTGGCTCTGAAGCACAAGAATCATGACATTGACAATTAGATTATGCAAAAAAGAAGTGATATTTTTAAGCAAAAAAGTGAAAAATTTGGTATAGTAAGGATGAAAAAAGAAAATTATGTGCTAATGTTGCTAAGATCTACAGTAAAAAATGAATCTGCATCTGTGAAATGGAGAACAAGGAAAATATGCATTTTTGCTAGGTTTATTGCAAGTCACAATGCAAGATTACAGTCATGGTGTGTGATAACTGGTCAGTTAAGATGTAAAAAACAATAAATTAAAGGATTAGATACTGTCCAGTATTTTAAGTGCCCACTGTGATGTGCAGAGCATGAGTTGTACCAATTAGGGTTAATGTTAAAATGAAGTTGGAATGTCAACTTGATTGGCCTGAGAGCCACCAGCAGATTAGAAAAGCACAGTTTTGGGTATGTCTAGGTGCATCACAGAGGCATGGCCTGAGTCCCACAGCTGGTACCTGACAGCTTTCTCTACTGCTCTTCCCAGCTCTGCTTCTTCTCCACCATGAAGTAAGCAACTTTCCCCTGCCAGTCTGCCAAGAGGCTGCTGTGTTGGAGCCTTCAGATCAGAAACTGAAACTTGTCAATTGTCTCTTCTTTTCTTTTTCGTTTTAATTTTCTTTTTTCCTTCTATTTTTTGTTTGTTTTTGTACCGGAAGTTGAACCCAGGACTTTGTGCTTGCCAGACAAGCACTGCACTGTTGAGCTATATCACCAGCCCCTGTCTCTTCTTTAAAATGATATGTGTCCAGTACAGTCTCTCAATAGCAGAAAATCTAGTCACTATAGAGGGACTGCTGTACTATGTCTTTTCATTATCTTATAAATTCTGTGTTAAATATAATGTAAGAGTTCCTACATTTAAGAACCACTGTCTAAAAGATAAGATATATTTCTTAAGCCTCATAGTAAACTAGATAAGAGAATAAGAATCAGCATAAATCCTATGACTCTAGTTTTATTGTTCTTTTCACTTCAGGACTTACTTGAAAATCTGAGAGTTTTCTGCGATTTTTTAAAATAAATTACTAGCAAAATCTCATTTTTGTTAAAGAAGATGCACATAACAAAATGCCTAGGTAACAAATCATGTCATTGATTACCGGTAGCCTATTTAAATGCTACTGTCAAAAATCACCAGTAGCAAGGAACACAAAGTCGAAGCCATGCATCCGGGAATCCTACCTATCCTTTGCCAGGGAGTACAGTAGTCAGTATCATAGGCATCATTAACTTAAGCAATTAAGTTCAATGTCCTAGTTTCTATTGACAAGTGACACTATTTTTAGAATTTTTCTCTGTGTCTTACATTGCTTCATTAGTCTTGCATCTCATGAGAAAAAAGGAATCACATTTATGTTAATTTATTTTAAGATTCCCCACTGCAGCCAAAGGGTGATAAACATGAACTGTCACCGTAATTAAGTCAGAGTGCTACTCTTAAGGAAGTTCCACTTAGAGGAAGCCATAGCTAAAGGTGGTTATTTTAAGTACAAACTGATCATTAATTTCAGGTCCATTTCTGGGGACTCCCCTAGTGATTATAAATCACTAAAATAGTTTTGTGACTACATTAATATGTTTTAAAATACCTCAGGAGAAATTACAGTTGAAGAGTTGCTTGGGTAAATTAGTAACTTTCGTTCCTTAATACACTTATTTTCTACTGATTATTATATAGAAATTTATCTGATATATTTCAGTGACTACAAGCATACGATTTGGCAGTTTAAAAAACAATTTTTCTTTTAACAACCATTTTGTATTTATATCATATGAAGAACAACGTGCCTTATGCTTGCAAAAGTAGTGTCTTTTCCTACATTAACCTGTAGGTCAAATTTATTTTGCTTGTCAATATTGTAAATTACAACAATGACCATCAAATCACCAACTTTTCAATGCTAAAGTCATATGATTAAATCATGTAACTCTTTAAAAACTCAATACAGTGATCTGTGAGGGCAACATGAAGGCAATAAACCTCATATGTAGTGGCTTTGAAGTCTAACCCAGCAAGTAAAAGTAACACCCATGAATTAATTCTGCTCAATTCAGAAGCAGTATACAGTGAGTTACAGGATGTTATTATTGGGCTCAAGTTTTGGAAGGGTCAAAAAAAAAAAAAAAACCCAAGTATTCATTTCAAATGCAACAGGTATGTCTTTAAAAAGTCCCAAAACTTAGATCTAATTTTAAACTTCATCACTTGAGAGGCCAGGATTTCCTCTACACGTAACAGATCCTCACCTTACTGTTGAAGTTTGGGAAGAAAATGGATTTCGGAATTCCAGATTTTTCTGGATTTTAAAATGGTAATAATAAAGTATGTTACATGACATCACTGAGGATTCCATCCCGTCATCCAAGCCGCCTCATAAAGGGCAGTTTTACTCTTTCATTGTCTTACATATTATCATGCTTTGCCTCCAAATTATCAGTTCTCAAATGTGGAAGAAGAATCTTTTTGCCTTCTGAACATTTAGGGTAGCGTAATTTTAGATAAAACATGGTGTCTCGCACCACACCGCTTGAAAATTGTAAAATTGAGTGTATTTTAGATGCAAGAGCTGTGCATCATTTCACTGCATGTTGAGCCCTTCATCTCACACTTCATGTGGAACTTAGAAGGAAAATTCATGAAATGAAGAGTGTTGGGCAAACTGCCAGAGCCCTGCAGCAGCTGTCTGTCCAGGTGGGATTTTATGGGGTTGTGACAGGGGAGATGTCACTCAAGCTTCTGACACCATTGTCTTCCAACAGCAGGAGCTGGGGTCTTTGATGGCTTAGTGGGCATGATAGCTGCAATTAATCCTCCAGGCAGAAATGGCTTACACAAGACTTATTAGTCACTGTTAAAAATACAAATCTAAATACCAGGAAACAAGCGACTTCCTTTGGAGACTAACAGTCAGAACATCTCCTTTTCCTCACCCAGTGAACCCTGCTAGAAAGAGTGATATCATCTTTGTATCTCAATGGAGAAATATTTAAGAAGAAAGCAAAATGTGAGACACAGGTATAAGAAATTAATTAAAGCTTTAAAATTGCTATGTATATAAATTTATATGCATATATCACCGACATGTAAACTCATCACAAGGTGCATTTGCTTGACAGAGTTAGCAATTTCCTTTTCCACTTTTGGGTTTTTCTATAAAATGAGCGTTTGTGAATCTCTCGGTGAACAGATATAAGGGATATACACATGACCTGGGCTTTACCCAGCTAAAGTGTTATTTCAGTTTGAATGTAGGTGGAATCATTTAAATTTCACCAGAATAACAGGATAATAAAAGTAATCATTTCTGATCATTTTATTTTGAATGTGTGTAACAGCCTATAAAATATTGCAGTCTAGGAATTTTACAAATTGACCTCTTTTGAGTAAGTGTAGTGAGTTTTATATTAATAAAAACTTCAGGAAAAGTTCCCTACAAAATGTTAGTAACAAAAGTGAAGGCAGCTACTTCCCAAATGTGTGGTATATATCCTTCCTTTTCTGAGACCCATTCTAAATTTGAATGATTCTTAGGGAAAAAATGGATATTGTCAACAAACCTTTATTTGGAATTAAGTATAATAACTATTTATATGATATTATGTAATGTTTCTTTGAAAATATTTAACTAATAAAGTGACAAAAGATCAACATTCTTGTCTCTCTCTTTCCATTTCTCTTTCTCTCTCTTGCTTACTCTCACCCTTTCTTTCTCCATACATAGTATTAACACCACCCTTTCAGTGTAGCAAACTAAATTTTTTCTAATCATTTCCAAAAGTGCCCTGTGGAAGAAGGATATATATCCTACATAGTTATCAGATATATATGGATATACCCTTCCTTAGTGTATAGTGTATGATGTTCCTGTAATTTGAAACAAATTGCTCTGTGATGGAAAAAATAAATATTTTCTGTGTCAATCAACACATATTTTGTAGATCATTTACAATATTGGCTTAAAAACAAGAAATCACTATGGAGCCTCTCATTGACATTCAACAGGGAAATAGTGCTGACAGAATGTTACAAGGACTGAGGTGAATCTAGGCCAAGTTCGTAAATTAAAAACAGTGTGATAGCTGTCTAACATTTTATAAGGCAAGCAATATGATCAAGTTGTTGAGCTGACATAATAAAATCATTTGAAACTAAGATTGAGTTCTGTTTCAGAGAGGCAGTTTTTATAACCTTGCTACTTTGATTACACTATGCAATTCTGAAGCTTTGGGAAATAGGGTGTCTATACAGAATGCATACATACAGGTCACTCATTCATTCACGGATACTTCTATGTACACCCTCGAGGATAAACGAGCAAACATTTTTCTGGAATTGAATTTCAAAACCACCTCATGTATTTGACCACTTATGTTTATCTTGGTTTGCAAACTTCACATATTTACACCAAGGTCTGACATATATATTCATACAAATCATCGTTTCTAAGAGTGCAGTGCTATGGATGGGAAGAGGAGTCTGTCTGCTAAATTCTCAGCACCTTCTCCAGAAAACCTGCATCAATCCTTCATTCACTCACCCATTATTTTTTTAAATTGGTAGTATTTTAAAAAATGAAATTAATAATTTACCTTTTATCTCAGTACAAATTTATTGAACAATTACTGTACTTTTTTAGTTCTTGCTTGGTGATGTGAAGACACAGTCTTTGCTCTTATGGACGATAGCTTCAGCTAATTATTTCTTTTAAGGGTCGCATATTTATGTGCATTCAAAGCAGAATATTTCTAAGTATCATAGTCACTCACCTAGACATTCCAGGAGTATATGTGTAGCTATTATGTGCAAACAGATTTGGGGTTATTACACAAAGTATCAATGGTACATGGAAGCTTTATTCTTCTCAAAACATCTGATATAAGAGATACAAGCTCTGCATATGTCTGTGCTCAGATCTCTATGTGTTGTTATGTTACCAAACCTATTGCATACTATTTTAGTTACCTTTCTCTCATTGCTGAGGCAAAATACTCAGCACCCAAAAGTAAGAAAGGTAAGTTTTTTTAGTTCACAGTTTGTGGAGGTTTCAGTTCATAATCAGCTGGCTCCAAGGTGGGGTGGCAGGGCACAGGGGCAATAGTACAAGTGGCAGAAGACAGCAAAAGTAGCAAGAGTAAAGGTGAAGAAAACAAGCCTCTTTTCCTCCCTTATATTGGAAGCAGGGCACCACCCCCAGGGCAGGTGTAGCACTCCTAATCTCCATGCCCTCTTATTTCACAGGATAGGGATGTTTGCAAAATGAGGACCCTGACCAGCTGCTGAGTCACTTCATTAAACTTCTGAACTTCTCAAATTGACACAGTGTATCAACCATACAATCTACTCCTCAACTTAGCAAACACATATATTTCTTTAAACAGGTTTCCAGATACAAAGACGTGCTTATTCTGATTTCACAAGTTAAACACTATAACACAGGTTTAACAATCCTTAAGAAACAATATTGTCTGTCAACATTATATTACATTAGAACCATAACATTTTGCTCCTGCCCCCCAAAGACTCTTGTACATCCTTTTATTCAAAAGACATTTAGCCTATCTGAAAGAGTTTCCAAAATCCTAACAGTTTTAGCATTGCCGAAAGTCCAACTCCCACATCTCCTCCAAGATGTAAGGCAAACTCTTACCTGCAAGCCCTATACAAATGAAAAGTTAAACACTTCCAACATTCAATGGCACAAGATAAGCATATTCATTCCAAAAGTTACAAACAAGAGGATACAAAGGATTGGGACCCCAGCAAGTCCAAAATCTAGTAGAGCAAACATTAAGTTTTGTCCAACAAAACTTACATTAAGTTTTGTCCATGTCCAACATCTGAAGCAATCTGTGGTGAATTGTGAGCTCCAATGAGTTTCAGCTTCACTCTTAGACCACTTTGTATTGTTATAGCTCCCAGAGCTGCTCTGTTGGGCTGACTTTGCTGCCTCCTTGCAGGTTTCCTTGGATGACCCATGGCCCTGGATTTTCCAAACTTCTGGGCTCTCCACTGCACCTTTGGCTTCACTCTTATGACTTCTCATACTGCCCTCATAGGGGCACTGCCTAGCCTCCTGGGCCTTCTGAAATTGGGGTACAAGCCATCTGAACACTGTAACCCTTACATTCTGTGTGTACCTAAAATCAGCAATGTGTGAATGCTACCAAGTTCTGCTGCCACCTGAAGCAGTAGTCAGCTTTCCTCTCTCTGGACTGTAGGTGTGCCTGAATTGCTGGGCTGACTTGAATTCTGAGGAACAAATTTCCTGTGCTGCCACCATTCTGGAACATGGTGTGGTCATCACCCTTCTGGAAAATGATGCTCTATGACTTTCTCCTCAAAGCAAAGTCTTTCCTTTTTCAGTTTTAAGGCTTCAAATAATGGTGACTTGCTACTTCTCTTGATGCCTTAAGATCATCTTTTATATTCTTGCATTTCCTCTCAGCAATTAAGATTGTCTCAGCTCTATTTTTGTTGTCCACAGCTTTATTGGAACTTCCTTTCTGGCCAAACACACTTTTTAAATAATTCTGCTGGCCTTTTGCTTTTGATTCTCAATATAGATCTGGCTAAAAGGCCCAAACAATAGCCATACCACTGCTTCAACATTAAATTGCCTGGAAATTTCTTCTGCCAGATTAATTAGTCTGCTTCCCTTTATAGCAGTCTCAGGCAAAATTTCTGGACAGAAGCAAAATGCAGACAAAGCTTCAGACAAGCCATAACACACGTCTTCTGGAGTTCAACAACCAATCAAGTACTTCTTCCTAGCAGAAAACTCCTGAACGTAGTCTTTACTAACAAGATTTATAAAGCTTTCATGTCTTCTGAGCTATGACTAGAATATACCATACAGAATAGCCTAAGGCCTCCAAGTGCTATGCTTTCAGGTGGTATATATGAACCTTTCCAAACTTTTCTTACAAGAATTTCCCTAAGGTTTTTGAACCACGTGGTCAGGTATATCTACAGCACTGAATCCACTTCTCTGGTATCAAATTATGCGATGGTTATTTTTCCCTTGTTGCTGAGACAAAATACCCAAAACCCCAAATTAAGGAATAAAAGGTTTATTTAGCTCAGTTTTTAGAGGCTTCAGTGTATATTCAGCTGGCTTCAAGGCTTTTGGCATGGCACAGGGAAAAAGTTCAAGGCAACAGAAGAGAGCAAAAGCAGCAAGAGCAAAAGTGGGGGAAGCAAGCCTCTTTTACTCCTTTATATTGTAAACAGGCTACGTCCCCCTAGGAAAGATGCAGTACTCCGTCTCCCTGCCCTTCTCTCCCACAGGATAAAGATGTTTGCAAAGTGAAGACCCTGACCCCTTGCTCAGTTGCTTCATTAAAAATATATTCTTCTCAAGTTGATTCAATGATTGATCAATCATTACGCATACCTTGTACATTAACACAACTGTTATCTGTATCTGTACTGCTTTGTTTTAAAATGGTGATTAGACCTCATGAAATCTTCCACCCTTTTGGTATTTGAGAATCAGCAGATAAATGTATCCATTAAGCATCAGAGTTGGACAGTATAAGTACTTTTGTAAATGTGTCAAATTTAAAATATCTTAAGAAACCAAAAAATACCTAAAAATAGTTTAAGAAATAATGAACTAAGCATTTATTTTCAAGTGAGTGTGGTTATTGATTCCTTCTTCCTCCAATATCTGGAGACCACTTTAGTTTGTC
Source organism: Dolichotis patagonum (assembly GCA_004027295.1). Classification (NCBI taxonomy): domain Eukaryota; kingdom Metazoa; phylum Chordata; class Mammalia; order Rodentia; family Caviidae; genus Dolichotis; species Dolichotis patagonum. The sequence continues at coordinate 60,106 of PVJX010000192.1, read as the reverse complement.
ACACTGGATTGGTGATTTTTCTGGTACTTAGTTGGTAGGTGTGAGGGCTACTGTTCAATACTCTACATTGCACCAGGCAGATCCTAAGGTAGGAATTATACAATTTAAAATACAGTAACACTGATGTTCATCAATATTGCTGTAAAACTACTCAGAAAAGTTTGGGGTTCACAAGAGAGAAGCTAAATCATCTTTTGAAAGGTCTCTAAAGTTTGTTCCACATAAAATTTTTAAGAGAGTTGATAGCAAAGTGATATAAAATGAGTCAAAGTGTAGATTGACTGAAACGGATTGCCAAAGTAATTGAAGGGCAAAGAAGTGAGGCTTTCAGACTAGCATAGAGATTATAATGAATGAGAGAGAGAGAGAGAAAAATAGAGACAAACTATGTGGTACACGCCAGGGGTAAAGAAGGAAGGATTAGTTTAATGACTCCCAACTACCAGTCCTTATGGTGGTAAAAAAAAAAATAAATGCAGCTCACAGCAAAATTAACTCAGAAAAGTGGAAAAGACCAACCAAATTTTGGATGTCTCTCTAACCATCTTACTACATAAAAGGCAGCATGTTCTGATTAACAGTTTCTGATATCAAAAACAACTCATAACAAAGAACTATCAAGTCCCAAGCATCAGTGATATCTTAGTTGCAAAACCCCAGTGGAAACATCTGTAGACCACTAAACACAACAGTAATCTCAACTTTCGCTAAAGACCAATGAAGTGATACTTTTTGTATGTGCATCCATTTCTTGTGTTTTCTTAAACATATTGATTCTATTTAAAGTTATCCTTTCTTCTATAACACTTGGAGTGGATTTAAATTAGTTCCTTTCACTCTCTTTTGTATCTTCAGTGGGAGGTTTATTAACATCACATTTTATCAGCAACATTCTTGCCCAAATGGTAGTTGGGTATAAGAACATTTCATTACCAATATTTAATCCTATTACCTTTAAAGTTTTGCTTGATAAGCATATTACTAAGTGTTCTCATGCTCATTTTCTATTAACAGAACAATAAGAAAATGTCTGTGTCTCAAGGTCATAGAAAGGTGCTTATTCTGTCTTCAAGATTTTGAAAAAAAAATACCCTCATTGTGTCAGTGCTGATAGGGTCAAAGCCCAAGAGTGAGGTCTTTAATCTTTTTAATGAATTTTGAATATTCTTTTTAAAATGCAATGTTATTTCTATAGGTCATGCAAGAGGCCATTTACGTCAGGAAAACTATAAAGAAAGAAAACTAAAGAGAGGCCTTGTGCAGTCAAGTGGATTCACAGCTGAGCTAAGCACTGGAACATGTAGCTTGAAGTTCATACAATTAACCTGAAATATAAGTAAACAAAGGAATAATTCACAGTCTCCATATAAATTGTGCTTCTGATCACTATTTTAGAGAGTATAGCTTTTCATTGCTGGCTATGTATTTTTCTTAGGTATAACATGTCATTTATTCTATAGAATTTCTACAGAAGATAAAGGATCCTAGACAGAACAATTACTGTAGTAATGCATTATTAAAATCATTCATGATGATGGGTTCCAACATAGGCATAACAGTAGAGCTGTCCCTAAAACAAAATACTCTATTTTTATTACTAAATGACTAGAAAACTGCGAGGACACCATGCTTAATACTTAATAATTAAAAGCATCTTAGGAGGACAATGCTTCCATCATTACAACAACCATCACCACTAACACAAGGCTTTGGCAACAACTGAAGACATTTATGCAACACGTGACACATTCTAATCACTGGCTTAACCTCTTTACATTTACTACATTCACATACTCATGGCTATCATATTAACTGGATGATCTGATCACCATCATTTATTAAGTGAACTATGAACCAAAACAATGAGATTGCTCTTTTGAGGCCAGCATACAGCTAACAAAGGGTTGGAATACCAAGTCAGTATCAATCAAAATTGCTACTGCTTAGGAATAATTAATATATATTTTCATAATCTATTCCCACAGTTAATAGTGATACCCTACTGGCTCTTGATGGATTTAGTAAAAATAGTGTTCCACAATCAAGTAATTTTAAAAACTCAGATTACCGTACCTAATAATACTTTTTGATTTATTGTATTCTAAACATTTTATGTCATATACAAAAAAGTGATATGAACAATTCATTTTTGTATCTACAGAGAATATCTAAAATATAATAAATTATAAAATATGATAGTAAAACTGTCAAGTATAGGATATATTAAAAACATAATAGGATGACTAAAGGGTCCAGTTTTAAAGAATTGTGAAACATATAATGTACAGTGAAATATATAAGAAATAATGACATTTTGTAAAAATGTCAATAACTTAAAAATCTTCTGGTTAATCAATTGCTAATTAAACTACATTTCAATTTTGTAATACTTTCTAAAATACCATATGTCTTGAAACACCAATGATTTACTATTTTTAAGTGGGTGGGAGTGAGCTACATGTGAAATTTAGTTCCATGGAATATTAGAGCCCTGTACTCTTTCACAGTCGCTCCCTCCTCTCTGTCTTCCTGCCCACAAGTGTCCTTTCTCCTTACTCAGAAGTCCAACTTGGACATTGCCACCCTGGTGACAGGTATTCAGAAGGAGACTATATAGAAGCTGACCTCACAATCTCCAAGAACACTGCTTTCACAGTTAAAAAAATAGACTCTTTTTCAGTATGTGAGTAATTTTAATGGCCTTGACCATATTTTAAATATAAGGAGCACCAGATAAGAAAGAGATTTGATTGTACATTTTATAGGATACTTCTTACTACTATGGAGGCTTCACAAAAGGAAGGGCCAGAATGTGTGTAAATTCAAATATAAGCAATGTAAATATTACATACATATATACCTTGAAACAGGTATACAAATACATATACAGTTCTGTATCAGTTATGATAGGAGCACGTTCTGAGAAATGTGTCCTGATGTGATTCTGTCATTGTGCAAATATCCTAGACTGGAATTTCATAGTCCTGCATGGGGCAGCCAACTATACCCCACATTTATAGGACATATTCCATTGCTTTCAGTCTACACACTAAACCTTTATGGCATGTTACTTTCTGAGCACATTATCAGTTGTGACGGAATTGTAAATATTTGTGTTCTAAACATATCTAAGTGCATAGAAATTATAGTAACATACAATATAAAAATGCATACAAATTGGCACACATATAGTGTGAATGGAGCTTGCAGGACTGGAATCGGCTCTGAGTTGGTGCACAAATGTGAGCATGAGTACAATTTATGTGTGTATTTTGATATACAAAGTCGATCAAAAGTGCATGCACAGATGATAATGGAAAGATGATGGACCAGTAAGCAGCAGGATACGGAGCCTCTCTGAGAGGGACAGCTCAGATGCCAGAATAGAACATCCTGGAGATATCAGTCCAGAGGGAGATGGATTCTCTCAACCCAGGAAGAAACTGAAGGGAAATTAGCTGCTGAAATATGAAGTCCCAGGGCTACCATTAGAAAAGTTAAGATCAGTGATCATGGTGCTCTTTCTGAGCATCCAGAATTTGTCCCCAATACTGGCCTGAGCACCCGAACTCATGACGATGTGACTGGCTTGAGCGGCCCTGTGCGTGGAGCTGAGTCAACCCGCGTGTGACTCACCCAGAGGCGCTGTGAACTCGAGCAACAGCAGCGCTGAATTTGGAGTTCAGGGAGCCCATGAAGAACAGAGCCAGAGAGGGACCAGTATTAAACCACGGTGAGTGCTGGGAATAAGACCATCCCACGGGAAAGGGGTGACCAAGTGGACAGCATATTGCAGTTGGGCAGGATGGGCCGGAACTGGGAATGGCAGTGACTTCAGTTGGTTGCTCACCTCCCAGAGCAGATTGGTGGGATCTGCTTGGCATGGGCCACACCCCAATAAATCATTCCAAACCGATTCCCTACACACAGCACACACTGATGCAGTGATGGCCCAAGAAGGTTGGCTGGCCTGGAGAGGCGGGGCCAGCATACACTGGCCCTGCCTGCACCTCAGTTACTGACAGGGAACTGGAGAGGGGAGAAACCCCTAGACTGCATGCTCCAGAAGAACCCTAACCAACAAGAAAAGGGGCTGGGAACTACACTATACACTTGTATGCAAGGAACCAAAAACATGACTAAAGAAAGAAATAAGAAAAAGCCACTGTCCCCAAACTTGAGAATATGGATCCAGGAAAGAAAATACAAAACAGATTGAGGGCAGCAAACATGCAACATCAAACACACTGTCAGCGGACATAAAGAGATATCTTTGGGACCTCGTAGACTAGCTGAAAACAGAAATATTAATTCAAGTTAAGCAAGATATAAGTAGATTAATAAAAGAAATGCTAAACACCTCTCAAGAAGACACATATGGAAGAAAGGAGGAACACAAAAAAAGGAGAGAAACATTTGATGAAAAATATAAAGAAAACCTAGAATACATGAAGCAGAATCAAATCGATTACCAGGAAACTAAAAACTCCATTGAAAGCTAGCAAAACTGCTTGAAAGAAACTAAAGACAGACTATCAAAACTTGAAGACAGGTTTGCAATGTGTGATCATGAAAGGAAAGATCTCTTAAAAATGATAAGGAAACTAACAATACAAAGGCTAGCAGATGACAGGAGGATCTATAACCTTAGAATAAAATATGTGAATGAAGAAGCAGGAGTCAAAGCAAAGGGATTACAAAGGTTATTCACAGAGATAATTAAGGAAAACTTCCCAAGCATAACAAAAGGAAATGATATCCAGATGTATGAAGCATACAGAACTCCAGCCACCTACAACCAAAACAGAGCTACACCCAGACACATAATAATCAAGATCCCAGAAATTCAATATAAGAACAGAATATTAAAAGCTGTCAGAGAAAGGAAACAGACCACCTATAAAGGGAAACATTGAAATCATAGCAGACTTCTCTACACAGACCATCAAATCAAGAAGAGTTTGGAGCGAAGTAATCCAACCCCTGAAAGAAAATAACCTCCAGCCCAGATTGATGTACCCTGAAAAATTGTCTCTAGAAATTAATGGAGAAAAAGGATGCTTCCATGACAAAAAAGGAACTGGGGGAATTTGTGACCACCGATCCAACCCTACAAAAAATACTGAAAGACATTCTAGAGAGAGAGAAAAAAAATACCAGGATTTCAGGCACAGTGGCAGAGAGGCCTCAGTGAACAGGGGAGACAGTGGAATGAAAGAGGAACATAGACAAACAATGCCAGAAAAATAGCATAGCAGAATTGAGGCAGAGAAGGTTGGCTGTAATCTCTAACATATATGGCCTTGATATACTAACAAAAAAAAACACAGGCAAAGTAGATCATGACATAGGGTCCATCAAGATGCTCTGTATTGGAAACATGATTAACCAGAAAGAGGGTTTATGGACAGAAAGTCAAATATCAGAAAACAATGCTCTATGTGACAGAGAACCAGAGAGAAATAGGGGCAACTCGACCAGTACCTTCAGATAGGTTGAAAAGACATGATACTTTTGTGCAGTAGAGAACTACTCAGCTATCACAAAGGAAAACCTTGAGGCTTTTATAGGTGAAGGAATACAACTCGAGATCAAGCCCAGGAGTGAGAAGGTTCAGAACCAGTTAGGGTGAATAACAGGTTGCTCCGCCCAATCTAAAAACTGAGGGAGTTAATGGTATCCAAACTGTGCAGTGCACCCTGTGAGAGTGAAAGAGGAGGAATAGTCTAACAGAGGAAGGCAGAGTTCATTGTTAATCATGTAACAGAATTTAAAATCTACATTATTCTCACCACTCTGTTTAGATGGATTATCTTCTGTTCCAGTTTTTCTACTTTCACTAGATTTGAGGACACAGACAGCTATCCCAAAAGAATGGCCAGGATAGAAAAAACTACCAACAACAAGTGTTGGAGAGGCTGTGGGGAAAAAGGAACTCTTCTGCACTGTTGGTGTGAGTGTAGACTGGTGTAACCACTGTGGATGTCAGTCTGGAGATTCCTCAAAAAGTAGGTTTGGAAGTCCCATTTGTTCTAGTTATTCCACTTCTAGGAATATTCCCAGAAGATCTGAAAACATCATACCACAGTGATATATGTGAACCCATGTTTATAGCAGCACAATTTGTAATAGCTAGATCTTGGTAACAACCTAAGTGCCCATCAACTGAGGAACAGATAAAAAAGTTGTGGCATTTTTATACAATGGAGTACTCCTCAGCTATAAAGAATGATCACATTGAGATATTTATAAATAATGGACACAACTTGAGACCATACTCATAAGCAAAATAAAACAAACTCACATGTGTAAATACCATATAGTCTCCCTAGTATGAGAGTTGGTAAGTGTATATAATATTTTACGGTAATCATGATTTCCCATTTCATTGCTTTGAAGACTTTCAATGTTTTCATTCATCAGTTGGAATGGTTTTATTCTGTTTTATTTGACTTATTATGTGTGATGGTATGAAAAGCTGTTTTGAAGAAAACAAAATATTATGGCAGCCTTTGCTGATTTAATATCATCTTGCTTATTAGTCCTGTCATGCTTCTACTCTGCTATTACCATCAGTTCTATCATGTTGTGTCTTATTGGGATTTTAATATATGTGACAGTATAAACAAATCTTTTTATTAAAAATGAATATTGTAGTAGCCATTGATCATAGTTATTCAGTTCGGAATGTCCTGTAATTCTTTCATTCTCTTGAATGGTTTTATACTATTTTGGTATGTTTGATATTCTTATATTTGAAACTGTGTTCAACTATAGCAGAGTAAGAGATATTTTCATAGCTACTATTAATGTGCAGTTGTCTTATTGTAAAGTGCTGTGTGGCTTATGTTGTTCTGTTCTGATCTGCTTTGTTCTGCCCTCTTTTGTTTTATTCTCTTTAAAACAAAAAAAAATTTTAAAAGGAAAAAAATAGCAGGATATATTATGGTAATCATCTTTAATTTCCTTATAACTTGATCTGAAGCCCTGTATAACTTACACTGTATTATTTTGACTAATCTTATTTGAATCTGATTTGTTAGATTGCTGTATTGTACTGACTGATGTTATTTGATTTTATTTGAATCTGTTATGAATGATAGTATCAAGTTTTAGAGTATAGGCAACTACACTGAAGATGACAAGATTCACTAGGATCCCCACTCTGGTTTGATTATTACCTACTTTTGAAGTCTTATAATGTCTCCAGTGCTTTGTTTTTATTAATATTGTTATATACTGCTGAAACATCATAGTAACCATTGTAGATCACCTTGTATTGTGGTTTTATATGACTTTTTCATTTCATGTTGTTTCTAGGAATTTGTTTTGTTTTTCCCTTTAATGCAGAAAGGGTAGATATACATGTAGATACTCATGCATGCATAGAACTTATAAACAGTTTATGAGAACCAGTTATATAACGCATGATAAAATGATCAATTATTTTGAAGAAAAAGAGACACCACAGTACCCAGTGCCAATTCCATAACATCAAGATGTGAAATCTAGCAATACTATCATTCTTTGTTCAGAGTGATTTTAGCCTGTTTTGTTTAAGTTCAACATACATGAAATATGGACAGCTATTTTGAAGAGAATGAGAGACACTATGACAGCCATTGCTGGCTTCCCTATTGTCTGGTCTTGAAGAACTAAAATGCCTTCCTCATCCTGTTCAGATGAGTTCCATGCTATGTTGTTTCATGTGAATTCTCTGTATGTGAATATATGGACAACTATTCGGAAGAAAACAGGAGACAATATGATAGATAGTGAATATCTCTGATTGTCTTGCTTTGAAATTTATGTCTCTTACATTGCTTTCTTGTGTTCTATTTTGTTCTGTTGTGTTTAATTTTACCCTCTTTAAAATAAAAAAATGCATGCACAGTTTAGGAAATTTATTACTGATACATCACAAAATTAATACAAGTTACATTTAGTCTCCAAAACCCAAGGTAGTTACAAGCACACATGAAACCACTTGGTATGTGAATGTAATTTGAGAACTTAGAGAAAGAATGATAAAATCTAGAATCTCAGAGTTAATTTTAAAGGTCTTTTTAGCTGCTTCTTTGTTTAGATTATTAAATGGTCACATACTGCACAATGATAATGGACCATACAGACAATAAAGCCAAGATTTTCATTAATGCAGAGAAATGTTTATGCTGCATAATGGGTTTCCTATAAAGTTACCAAATGACCTATCATTTTTAAATCCTAAAATAAACTCTTGTTTTAATATGGTGGTATCTCTAGTTTATGTGTTGATTAGATTGTCAGTATGAAGATTTTAATTGAAATTTTTTACCAACTTTAAAAAGCATAAATAAAAAACATAAACACACAATGTTTACTTGAAATTCTGGGTGGATTTAATAATTTATTCAAGGCCAAGTATCAGGCCTGGTACGGTGGTTAGTTTTCTCTGGGTGACTACTTACTGCTCTCTTGTGCACTCTAGTGTGTTAAGTAAAATTCCTCGCCAAGAAGCCTGTTCTTCCCCTACTCTAGACCTTCCTCTGGGCAGCAGAATTCAGTTATTTTCAGCCAATTTTTCTGTTTTTACCTTTGTGTTTCCCTCCACTGAAAGGAACAGCTGTCTCTATTCTTGAGTCTTCTAGGGTCATAGGTGTAAATTGGACTCCTTTTTGGCATCTGTACCTGCAATCTAAATATATTTCAGTGATTTATCACAGTTGGTATGACAAATTTTATTCTTGTTTGCCTTCTGTTCTTTATGATCTTACGAGTGTGGGATTTTGCCAGTTAGTAATAAGTTTAGTAGTTTTTCAGAAAGAAGTAAATACGCCTTTGTGCCAAAATGTTTGAATAGAAATCTACTAATATTTCTTTAGAGCAGAGAATTTGAAAGATAATTTAAAATCTGTTCAAGATAATGTGTTTTAAATTTGACAGTTTTTAAACTTATGTATGTGCAGAGTGCTTCTATCATTTTTTAGAAAAGAAAAATATAAAAGTTAAGATTTTCATTCACTGATAGTTGTTGAATGCGGTATTCTGCATTAATTTATTTGATCTGTTACTTTTATTTGTATTTCTAGTTTATAATGTTAACATTAGAGCCTTAGGCTGGGGATGTAGTTCAGTGGCATAAGAGCCTGGCTGGCAAGTGTAAGGTTCTGAGTTCAACTCCCTAGTACCAAAAAAGAAATAATAAAATTACAATAAAACATAACCAAATGCAGCCTTAGGATAAATTGTTATAATAAAATATAATAAATTATCTTAGCATTGATATATGATTATACATATATAATTAACACAGTACTGATACTATCATAACTGAGTTATAGTACCATTTTGCTGTTTATGAAAATATACGCATTAAAATTTAAGGTATTATTTATCACCTTTCTCTGACAAGTATACCATATATTTCATAGATATATGCTTTGAGGATTCAAAGATGTTTATAAATATCGTGCATATAAAAGATATTTGAGTTAAAATATTTGAAATTGGGATTATAGTTCTTTTCTTTCATACTTTCTGTGTAATTTCTAGTGTATCATTACAAGACAGGAATTAAGACATAAAACAAATATGGCAAATAAAGAAAAGATGAACAGTAAATAGCATCATGGCTCTTAAAATCTCTCCTCTTCCTCCAAAAAAGATCATTAGTTGCTACAATGGTTCATATAGAATATATGAGTCCACAGAAAACTGAAAATGTCCTGAAAATACTTTTCTTTGACACATCATTATCAATATTTTTCAGATAGAAGGAAATAGGCAAGAAAAAGGATAAACAATTATATCTATTGATTTGAGAAAAATATTTTTAAACAAAAACTCATACAGAAAATTATAGATAGATCTTTTAGTACAAAAGTATCCAGAAGAAATATTTCATTTCTGTAATGAAGAATATAATTTTAAAGAAAAATTATAGCCCAAAATGTTGGTGCTCATGCAGAAATAAGAAAGTATGTTAATTTATTGGGTAACAATAATTAAATGTGCCTGTAAGTTACCTTAGAGAGTAATTTAAAAGTCTAAAGGAAGCTATTTAATATTTATGTGCATAACTAAAGATATTGAAGTGGTATAGTTATCCCAATGTCTTTTTGTTACTGATGATAAAACTTTGAATTTTAAATAAAGTACATTATTATTTTCATGACCAATGTTAGTTTTAAGATGTTTTAAGAAATCCATTCAACCATTTCTGGAAAAGTTCAATTTAAATTAAATATACCTATTACTGTTCACTAGAAAAGAAATTACACTTTAAAGTTCAAACTTAGCAAACTGAGCCTTTTAATAAGGTACATATTTCTAGTAGACAGTGTTCCTCTAAAGAAAAAAGATTTCCATGCTTTCAGCAAAATATTAGACATCTTTAATTCTGCCCTTCTTAAAACATCTGAAGCCCATATATTTTAATATACTTTAAGGTAATTTATTGTCCTTTCCTTCAAATGAGTCTACCCACAATTATTCTAGGTTACTATAGATACTAAATATATGAAAGAAAAAATAGGAGAAAACGAAAGATATATATGCTCATACTTTTGCCTAATGCTCCTTATTTCAATTCCACATTCTAGAATAAAGATGGATCACTTGCAAAGTGATTTCTGTGGAATGATCTCATTCCTTCAAGCCCCATTCTTCATAAAGAACTTACCTATTTTTTTGATGGTTTGGAAGTTATTTAATTTTATTTTAAAGTACATATTTAACTCGAGCTCTCACAATCTGAAGCAGGAATGACAAATTCTAAATCCACATTGATAGTTATCATAGTGGGAAGAAAACTTGAATCCTAACAGTTTAGTTTCAGTCCTTTTTTGAAGTTTGGTTTGATCTCTGAGAGGTCCCTAGTGTGCTGTTGCCAAGAACTTACTCCAAGTGACAGATTTGACAGTCACCAGACTGTGAATCACAGCAAGCACTTTCAGGCTGCACTTTTGTTGGCATTACCTCTGTAAAAGAATGAAACTTTTATAATAAAGAGAAGAGCTTTCACTCTTGTCACTCATATTTGGGACTAATATAAAGATGGTCTATATCTACTAATACTTGCTTTTGTTTAAAGAAGACAGCAATGACTGGTTTTATTTGTAAATTTAACTGACTACTAGATGTCCAGGATTTTCAATGTTATTCTGGGCCAACTGCTGCAAGGGTACATCTGGACTAAAGGAACATTTGAATCAGCAGATAGAGTAAAGCATTTCTCCTTGATGGGTTGCATTCTTGTCCAAACGACTAAAGACCTGAATTCTACAAGAACATGAACACTCCCTCTGATAAGTAAGACCAAGTTCCTCCTGCCTGAGTGCCATGATCTGGGACATTATTTTTTTCCTCTTTTCCTGGCTATAGACACAAATGGAAATATCAGACCCTCCTGCTCTTGAGCCTGTTAAGTTTCAGAGTGGAACTACCCCATCTCCTACTCCTCAAGGTCCCAGTCTCAGACAGGCGCTGCAGTGTGCCTTGAAACATTTGCATCCAATGTTTCATTTCAGGGAGTTATAAAAGGCTTGAAAGGGTTGGTTAGTAAAATGAGAACATTGTAAATGCCTCAGATTCTATGGGAAGGTAGTTAAAGGCTGAGGGAAACTGGAAATGTTAGAGTGCATTTGTTATTTAAGACTTACTTATATTAGGAAGGTCTTACTTACACTGGGAATGGAACAAGCCTTTCTCCATGACTGAAACATAAATTTTTTGAAGGGAGCCATGGCATTCTTGAAGAGTTCTGCAATTACTCTTTTCTGTTAGCCTGGCTTCAGGGTAGGAATCAGGTCACTGAGTTGTGAACTTTTAATGAAGTTGTGTCATTGCATTCCACATGAGAGGCCCCTTGCAGTGGCCCTCAACAACAAAATGCACAGGAGATATGGTTTCTATGGAGGACAGAACAACCAAAGCAGTGACCAGAACAGCCAGGATATTCATAGAACTAAAACAGGAAGCCCGCTAAATATTTACTTGATCAAAATAACTGAAGTCCTTGGAGGTTACATGGACAGAAATCTAACCTCAATCATGAAAATGGCGAATCACGTCTTTTCGAGCAATTCTAAAATGGGCCAGTTAATAGAACCAGAACTGAGGAAGGACTCCAAAGCTCTCCCTCTCTTACATTCTTACTCCCTATCATTTGCCAATAGACTTAAGGAATTTAATGGGGGAGATTATATTAAAATTGAAATTGAAAGAAATTTCACAGATTTCTGGTTTCTGAACTGAATGTAATACTAGGAGACTCCAACCATCACTGTCATTTAACAGTCATTGCAGGAATTTGTGAAGGTCAGCAGATTCTTAGTTCTTTCTTACTGGAAATAGCAGATTTCTGAATCTATATTGTGGCTATTTCCCGAGTTCCAGAATGCTTAATCAGGATAGACATGCTCGTTACTTGGAAGAAACCTCACTTTCGTTCGCTGACCTGGGACAATGAAGGTATTAGACTAGAAAGGGCTATCTGGAAGCCACTAGAACTGTCTCTACAGTCAGGAAAGCAGGAATCCTGGAGCAATATGGCATCCCTGGAAGGATTATAGAGACTACTGCCATCATCAAGGGTTTGGAAGTTATAAGATTAGTGGTTTACACCAAATTCTCGTTCACCTTCCCTATTCAGCCTATGAAGACTGACAGTGGATTATCATATGCTTAACCAGAAGGTGGCTTGAAATGCAGCTGCTGCACCAGATGTATTTTCATTGCTTGAGCAAATTAGGATATTCACGAGCACCTCATGTACAAGTATTGATTTGGCAAATGTGTTGTTTTCTCTGTATTTGTGATAAAGATGACCAAACCTGTTTTGCATTCAGGGAACCCTGCCACCAATAAGTCCTTGCTTTATTGCAGATATACCAACTTTCCAAGCCTCTGTCATAATTCCATTCACAGAAAACTTGATCACCTTTCTTTTGTGCAAGATATCAAACTAGACCATTATATTGATGATCCTTTTTCATTGGCTCTACATTAATATTGAACAATGTAAGTCTACATTGAATTTTCAGATTTTTCTCTATTCCCAGAGTAGCTTTCGTTTTCTTTTATGAATGAATTGGTACATATTTTATGGATCTAGTTCATATGCAAAACATTGTTGTCAGTAAACTCACACTTGATGAATATTTTTAATTGGTGGAGAGTTGGCTAAAGGCTCTTTTGACTTTGAAAAAGGAATATGTATGTGGGACACTATAAGGGGAAAATATATGTTAAGCAGATACTTTTGGAGTTGAATCTTTCATAAAAATTAGAGCTCTGCTACAAGAAGTAGGGACGTTCAGGTTTTTTTTGTTTTGTTTTTTCTATTTGCTTTATTCTGATCTTGGTCAAGACTCACTGTGTTAGTCAGATTTCTTGTTGCTAGGGCACCATACCGAGCACCCACAATTTAAAAGAATAAGTTTTCATTTGATTCACTGTTTCAGGGTTTTCCGTTCATTTTCAGCTGGCTCTATGTTAGAATCATCCTGAGAGAAGGGCACGCCAGCACTAAGATACTTAATTCAGGGCTTCCAAGAAGCAGAGTGGAGATTTTTTACCCAAGAAGAAAGGGATTGGCCAGACACGGACCCTAAAGTCATGATTTTCTTATTCATACCAGGAAGTGTCCTCCATACATCTCCCAAGTTAACACTCCAACTTTATTGTTACTCACTAAAGCACACATTAGTCTGGATTCTATCATGTAGAGAGCATTTATAACCCATTTAGGTAGTTATGCTCCTAAACCTGGGGTAATGGCTCTAACACTGGTGTTTCAGTGGGCTGCAAGATCATGTACTATCTCTTCTCCTGTCTATGCCATATATACAAATCTGCTTCCTTGAGGAAAAGTTTCTGACAGAAACCAGTGAAAACAAGGAGAGGGAAAAGATGTTGAGGAGGTGGGTAGAGACGAGATAAAGAGAGTGAGAGATTGGAAGGGCAGTGCAGGAGGGCAGCAAGTGACATGTGTAGTGAAATGCTTTCAGCCACACAAAGGACATCTCCATGTACTCCTGTATATTTTATAGATGGTTTTATTGTACTGCAACATCCCCTGTTTCTCTATACCTGGCTTAACTAGGTCATGGTCTTGTCACTTCTTGTGACCCACATAATATATGATGTGGCATGTGCCACTGTAGGGGTAGATACAATGTGAGCAAGAAGAAATGTGATATGATAACACATGCTGATTTGAAGACTTTTGTTACTCCAACAAAAGTCTATTCTGATTCTGGAGCATTGGTACTATTCGCAGGTTTTTATAAGATTCAACACTTCTACTTCAAGAGAAAGCCAAATAAATTGTTGTTATGCTCCAAAATTAGTAAAAAATTGTTCACATACAAGCTTTGCATGTCACATGTTTACATGTTGTATTGTGAAGAAAAACATCTTCTTTTTGTAGCTTGATCATTTTACATTATAGTAGAAAATATTAGTGAGAGTGATAAAGGACAGAAAAGATGTTTTCTTTTTTTAAATTTTTTTTAAATTTTTTTATTTTATTTTAAAAGGGATTAAAATTAAACACAACAAAACAGAACAGAACGGGACATAAAAAAGCATAAATTTCAAAGCTAGACAACCAGAGATCTTCACTATCTGTCATATTGTCTCTTGTTTTCTTCCAAATGGTTGTCCTTATCTTTGCATATGGAGAGCTCATACTAAATAATGTAGCCAATCTTTTCACAAGATGTGTAGTTAACTGGCTCCCACTTGCTAGGCAGGGGGGAAAAGGAGGGGGAACATGGGATGGGGGACAGGACACATGAGATGTCTGATTCTCAGCCCACACACAGGCAGGATCACAGTCACCCCCCAGAGACAGGAAGAGCTTCTTATTCTCTCGGCACCCCGAGTCAACCACACAGTGCAGGTTCTGAGGCGCCAGGGTCTCTCTCCTTTGGGCCGCTGAAAGTCTGCCACACTCTCAGCCGCCCCCCAGAAAGGGGAGGAGTTTGTTGTTCTCCTGGCACCCCGAGTCAACCGCACGGTGCAGGTCCGGAGGTGCCAGGGTCTCTCCCCTGCAGGCCCCCCAAGGTCTGCCATACTCACCTGCTATTTCTTTCTGATGAATTGACCATTCCATTTCCAAAGTTCTGAAATGGCCAACAGACCCCAGAAGGAATTATCTTTAGGCTCCCGTTTGAAACCAGCAGCTATAGCAATCTGTTGGCCTTGCTTCAGTGCCACAGAAAAGATGTTTTCAATTGTGCAATTGAATAAAACTAGTTACAGAGAGCTAGAATTTGAGATGAACCTTAAAGAAGACATAAATTTTCAAATGCTGGAAATTTTAAATGAAGCACAGAAAATTTAAGCATTGGAAATAGTGTGAAAACGTTTTAAAAGTGTTGCTATATGATTCAATTCAGTTTAGACACTTATTCTGATGCAATCTGATTTAGGTACTGTACACAGTGTCTTGAAAATGAAATTAAATATGTACTTTGGAGCCATATGTTAGACCAGGGATGGTGAACCTTTCAGAGCTTTCTGTGATATAAGCAGCCTGCTGTGGATCCCGTGACGTACATTTGCCACCAGTGTATTAGACAATCACAGAGTCAGGCTGGGAAGAGAATGTATAACTTAATCAGATTAGAAGGCACTGACGGTATTTAAAGAAAAGAGCTGTGTAATGACATCTACCTTTGAAAAATATTATTTGGTTTTCATTTTAAAAGTAGTAAGATAAATAAAGATGATAACAAAATCAGTAATAAAATGATTCTCATGAGGAGTAACCACTAGCAGCAATACAGTGCAGTAAGAAAAAGGACACTGCAATAAGTAATAGTGTACATTCAGAGCCTTAAAATGTAGGGAAATAATTTGAGAGAGGGCAAGGATATAAAGGAGAGAAAAGAAGGAGTGAAGAAAGAAAAAGAAAGAAAGAGCACAAAAGAGGTTGAGCCATAGAAGAATATAGAATTTGCTTTATTCCCCAGATATGCATGGGAAAGCAATCTTAAAATTTAATTATTTAAAGCAATTTTATATTTAATTATTGGTACTATAATTAGAGAAAGATAACAGATTAAAGCTAAGAAGATAAAATGTAGCCCACAGAGTTTATATGGATATACAGTATCATAAAACAACTCCTGGATATATAAAAATAATGGTCCTATGGAAATAACATTGAAAAAGAAAAAATATTTTATGAATGCAGCTCTGATATTTTCTTTATGGAAAATTAGAAGTAGTCCAGGGGAAGGACAAGGAAAAGCAAAACTAAGTTTTAAAAATTAGGAATATGATTGGGAACATGAAGCTCCAAAGGGTCTAGAAAACTGCTGTTAAGACCGGCAATGACAGATTTTCTTCAGAAATACCGGGGAAAGTCAATTTTAGCAGACACACTATGGCAGCAACTAGGGTCCAGGAGACCATGTATGTGAGTGGAAAAAAATGTAGTTCAAGGGCACAGGTTATGTTTCTAAGCAGTTGTACAAAGAAAGATATGGAGAGAAATTACTAATAACACAAGAAAGTAGAGAATTTATATCAACCTACAAGAGCTTGTACAGAACTGTAAATTGATAACTAAAATCAGTAAGTTTAAACATCACAGTCTGCATTACTCTCAAAATTTGGTGAGCAAAGAGTAAAAAGGAATTCATAGGCTTTTTTTTAATGAATTAAAGGAAATAGGAAATATTACTGTGGAGAAAATAACAATGAAAGGTAAGAAATGAAATAATTCAGAGGTATTTTAGGAAGAAGTAGTGAAATTATAGTAGGCTAAGTAAGATGGCTTTGTTGAATGAATATTAAACAGCTCTGCTTCTAAGGAGGAAGTGAAGAAAATCTGAATTTGGATAACAATAGAGATGAAATATGGAGATATTTGATCCATTTTGGGGAGCTTAGTGGAATTTACATTTTATAGTGTTTGTAAATTGCATGTACATTTCTCAAGCAACTGTTACATAATCTAGACAAGTGGCAGAAAAGGTACATAGTTGATTAACATAAGGTTGGGCATTTTGGAATCAGACAGACGTGAACTGCTATTTGAAGCGCCAATGTAATTTATTATCAGTGATAAATTAGTCATTTTATGTGTGTATACTGAGCCTTAGGCTGCTAAGCCTTACCTCACAGATAACATGCCTACCCTTGTGAGATTGCTTCATTACAACTAAGACAATGTTCATAAAAAGCATACCACCTATAGTGCTCATTAACACGTAAACATATTCACACAGCGACTGTGTCTTACATACTGAAAAACAATAACTCCGTGTGATAATGTCCCTGTGAAACAGCTGATATCAGGAAGAATTATAGAAATGAAATACTTTCACAAGCGATTAAGAAAGTATATCACGGGTTGATAATTGTGATTAATGCACAATATCAAAATGTAAATATTAACTTTTCAACAACATCTTGCCCATGTGATTGTTTACTATAGATTAGACATTGATACTTCATTAAAAAATTACCTCTCAGTGTCCAGGAAACCGAATCTAAAGTCACCAAGTTCCTTTTAGCTTGGGACTTAGCCATATATGGCTTGTATGTGACATCTGGCTAACTCCCATTTTTGTAGAGAATATTTCTTTGGAGCATAGCCACATTCATAATAACTGGCAAATACCACTAATCTCACACTACAGTGATATAATTAGTGCAGAGGTCATGGGGTTTCCAATGCTTCAACTATTTAATATCTCACTTTTTATAGATATTAGAGAAAAGTTAGCAGGTTATGATGTATGACCCCTGTTTTAGATAATAAAGTAAGAGTTATTAAAATAATTTCATAGGTCACATACTCTATCAACAAACATTTACACATATTTCTAAGTAATTTGCACCATGTTCTTTATTTTTGGTGCCAGGAATCCAAACTCATGACCTCATGCTTGCCTGGCAGGTCCTGTGCCTCTAAGCTGTATCAGTTTGTTCCAAGGAAATTGATTTTTCATTCATCTGGAAGTTTATTGTAGGTAAATAGTACATAGCTCTGGACTTTTTTTTACTAAATCCCTAACCATAAATATGGGTTCCAAAAATGTCAGTGTTGTTCATACTGAAATATTTTATTCAAAGACTATAATAGTAAACAATATACATCAAACATCAGGACTATCGTGAGATAACAAAAAGATGTGCTTAAAAATCCAATTAATATAGATTACAAAGACAAATAGTATTAAATATTAATATTATAAAATATTAATTTCCATCAAGGATTCTGTTTAAAATATTCAATTGTTCAGTAAGTTGCGAAAAGCAGATAAAGTTCAAATCTTTAATTGATAGAAGTGGATACAAAACCCTTTCTATTAGAATTGTTTTCTGAATGAGTTCTATATTGCCAGAAGTATGTTAGTGATACTTAAACAGCATCCTGTCCTTTCATATTAGGGATGAAAGGCACCCTTTTCTCTCCCCAATTTCCCACTAAGTTAAAGGATCATCATTTCTAAACAATATACTCAGGAAAAGAAAAAAAATGTGAACAATAAACTTGTTCCTTTGCCTCACAAACACAAGAGTGGAGTCAAAATTATCAAGAGATAGATACAAGAATTACATGACAGATAATTAACATAAGCCAAGTGCAATGCCCTGTGTAAGTGTATGATAATGCAAACTATAGTTCTTTTAACCTACTTTATGTTTAACTACCCAATATCTCATTATATTATGTATCTTAGTCATATCTATATCTATATAATCTATATCTCTATCTATATCTCTATCTATATCTCTATCTATATCTCTATCTATATCTCTATCTATATCTATATCTATATCTATATCTATATCTATATCTGCATGCAAACGACTACCTTTTCTTCCTAAAACATCTAATATATGAATCACTGGAAAGCTATGCATTCTTATACTTCAGTTGAAGTCAGTATGTAAAACAGGCATAGTGAGTCCCTACTTAACTCTGTACATATAGATTGTCTTTAAGAATAATGAAGAAAAGATGTTTCTCTCAGACACGATACATGGATGCTCTCTTTATGTATCTACCTATTGGTTTGTTTTCCAAATGTGCCATTTTGCCTTATAGAAATATCAAGCTCCTATCATTGCACTGGAAATTTTATAGAGATGACTACAAATTTGTTTCTTATTAAAGCGATGATAGATAAGCAGCATCACTTCTGTCCATGTTATAATTTTTTTTTGTTGAGCTAGCTAGCAGAGATTTTGTATCCATTTTAGAGATAGCTTTATCATTTTTCTCTTTAAATATATAGACATAGTTTATGTCTGATTCCAAATTTCTGAGCTAAAACATAATTTACTTTCCATTATTTATAGCTCTTTGTCATCATTTATGTTCAATCTCAGCAAGAAATATTTATATATTTCTCAGCACAAGTATGTTCCATTTTGTATAAAAAATAGACATGCAAACTCTATAATGTACTCACTATTGTTTATTCCAAAAACTATGATTTACAAAAATAATCATATTTAACCCTCATCAGCACTCTATGAACCAGATAATACATGCATTTCATAACTACATAAAATCACTGTATCTATTAGCTTTCCCACTGCTGGAGCAAAACTTCACACACTAACAACTGAAATGAAGAGCAGTTTAATTTGGCTCTTGGTTTGGGTTTTAAGTCCATGATTTGGAGGCTCCAAGGCAGAAACAGCATGGTGTAAAGGTCTAACAGAGGAAAGCTGCAGACTTCATGGCAGCTAAGAAGCAGAGCAAAGTGGGGAGACAGAAGGGGAGATGTACTCTTGCAAGGCTTGCCCCAGTGATGCACGACTTCCAAAAAGTCCTTAAACACATTCAACTACAAACTCACTGATGCACCCATCTACTGATAAATAAAGTACACTCAGGATCCAATGGCCCTCCCAAATCCCCACCTCCGAATCCAGGACTATTGTGAGACATTCTAGATCTATACTAAAACATTTTGTCCCAGATCCACAAAAGATTTTGTCCGTTTTGTTATGAAAAACACATGTAGTCTATTTCTAAGACTGTCAAAACCTTAACAGTTTAAAACTGCTGAAAAGTCAGTCCAAAGTCTCCTGTGAGCCTTAAGGCAAATTCTTAAATGTGAGCCTCCACAAAAATGAGAAAGAAATTAAAAATGCCCAATATACAAGGGCACTAGGCAAGCATTTGCATTCCAAAAGACAGGAATAGTGAGTTCAAAAGAAATGTGGCTGGAACAAGACTGAGTCCCAGTGAAACCTACATAAAATCCTGAAGCTCCATGTCTAGCACCAAAAACACTTTTGGTGACATTTGTGTTCCAAAGGACTTGGACGGCTTTGTCTCTGTGGCCCTGCTGGTTGCAACCCATATAGTCTATGGCTTTGTCTGATTCTGTTCACCTCTCAGAGTGTCATTGCCTGGCCTCAGAAAACTTCTTTTCGAATCTGATCAGGAAGATTCCATGACCACACAACTCTTCCTTTCCACATGTGGGTAAAACTAGTACCATGTGGATGAAAGCAAGGACTGCTACCAGCTTGCATAGTAACCTGGCCCATGCTAACCTCAGCGGAAGGTGCCTCTGGGTGTGTAGATGACTAAGCTTGTGGATCTTTCAATGTAGCTTATCCTTCGACTCCCTTGAATCTATAATGAGTGAGATCTAGCCATTTTGGGAGATCCTTTTAACAAATCTTATTACTCTCATGAATAGTATATGAATTCTTTTTAATACTAACATTCTTACCAACAATGCTCTCCTTAAATCCAACTTTACAACAAGGTCTTTCTAATGAAATTGCAAGCTTTTCATATTTTGAGGCTTTATTTTTTGCTCCTGATTCTAACTATAAATTGAGCTAAAGGTAGTGGCTGGAACCAATGCCTCAGTCTGAACATTGGGCTACCTAGAATTAATTAGTTAATGAATGAATTTATTTGTTTTTGCCAGATTAAATTCAGCCTTACACAAAGTCTTAGCAAAGGGGCAAAATATTAACTGTTATTAACTGAAATGAAACATGCATGTTATCTCGTCCTAGTCCCACTAGAGCACTGGTTCCCATCTGAAAACTAGTGAATCTGAACATTAATCCCCATCATTTTTATAAGTGTTCTGACCTTCTGAGTTCTGGCCAGTCTCCCATCAAGACTTGCTTACAGGAATCTAGAGCTCGTTCACTTCTCCAAACTTTTTCAAACTTGCCTACAACTTCCAAAGGCTTCTAAATCACATTGCAAGGACATTCACAGAAAAGACCCCGTTTTACAGGTGTTGATTTTCTATATTATGTACTTATGCGCTACTGGAACTAAATACCCAACTCTTCCAACTTAAAGGAGATGAGGCTTATTTTGGTTCAGTGTTTATAGAAGAATCAGCCCATGATCTGAAGAAAGCTGCTCAACCAGTTTGAGCCAGGAAACAGGGAAGGCAGAAGCCATGGCAAAAATTAACCTCTCCATTTCTGTCTCCTGATGATATCTACTCTTTGACCAGATCCAGAATCTGAAAGCAAGACATTTGGAGAGAGCTTTGGATCTGACCAAAAAAAAAAAAGATTTTCAGCTACACAATTCAGCACTGTTGAACAGAAACTGGCAATTTCATGTAACAGCAGGCAGTGTGCTTTGAAGCACTCTATCATTCTGACTCAAAATTTCACAACTACCATAATGTGATGGCGATAAATGAAAATAAGTCTCAATACAGGTATGCCTGTAAGTTGTAGATGAATGCTGGTAAAGCTCACACGATGGTGGAATTTCACTTTATGTCTTCAGTGTTGCTGCTGACATAAAAATTTCCATAATAAGAACAAAAATGGCAGTGATCTTATGTCAATTGGAGTGCTTATCTTGATTCGTACTGTGTTATTGTGGGTATTTTTGTTATCATTTTGTTTTGTTTTTGTTATGTGTGTTTGTTTGTTTTTCCCCCAATCTCCCACCAAGTGAAAAGCTGTGGAAGGCAGAGATGAGGTCAATGCAGTCAAGGTTTTTTTTTTTTTTTTTTTTTCTCTCTCAGTATTTGATGATTATGGTTCAGGTAATCTAGGGAAAAAAAGATTAGAAAATATTGCACTTCTATGTTCATACTATAGTAATTCAAATGATAGATTTAATATGTATAAAGAAGTGACCTGTTTCATTTCCTATGTAATCTGGGAAAGAATTGCTTTTTGTGATTATCACTAACAAAAGCACAGACATAGACCTTGTGAGGCACCAAAAGTCGATATTCATGGATACTCCATGAGCGAGGAAGGATACAAATGTCACCATTCAAGCGATAGCAGCAAATCTCTCCAGTGGTAAGGACTTCTATTTTATTTCAATGCAACAGCTTCAAAAGGGCATTGTAACCCATGCCCCTGCTACCTATCTCTTGTGCTGCATCATAAACATTTATCTAACAATTGCATATTTGATCACAAAAAATAAAAAGTCAGTGCTAAAATACTGAGCAGTCTTCACATGTCCTGGTTGGGGAATAAGCAAAGACATTGATTTATGTTTTGTATTCATACTCTTTATTTTCACCAATAAATCAGCGTAACTTAGATGAACAAATGTGCTTTGTAGTACAGATTCTGTTCAGCTTGTTCATGTAAATGTTGACTTCACAAAATCGCCTGTCTTAGCCTTTCTATCTACACTTTAGGAATAACTCTATAAAAAGATACTATAGGCCAATGATGGCAAACATTTTAGAGACCAACTTCCCACCTTGCAACCCAAAACCTACTTATTTATTGCAAACTGCCAACACTGTAATTAGACTCAGATACTGAGGTTTTATTTTAGGAAAAAAACAACTGTCATCCAGTGCTTGAGTGCTGGGCTGGTGTGCTGACAGAAAGGGCTCTGGGTGACGCTGCAGCATGTGTGCCCTAGGTCACCACCATTGACAGAAGTATCATAGAAAGGTGGCTGAGAAGCATGAAGGACTCAGGTGAGGTGGAAGGACCTGTGTTTACAGTGGCATTCATCTGTAAAGCTGAGTTCATTCCTCACTCAGTTATTAGAACGGAAAATAATAGTTACCTAGATCCAGTTAAAATTGAAAGAGAAAAACAAAGGTAAAGCAAGTTGAAGGTGAAGACAAGGAGAAAAGTAACCATCGTACTGTGAAAAGCCATGGCTGAATTAGGATAAAATTAAATAAACTTAACCAGGAAAAATTTTGGGCCTGATATTCTTTCCAATTTGTGGCAAGAGACATGGACATAATTTTGAGTTGTAGTATTTGTTAGAAACACAGAACCACTGGATACTTGTTGTATGTTAAATTAATGATGAAATGACGTAAAATAAATATAAATATAAATAAATTAAATTAATGTTAATTTAGTAAAATTTTGTCTCCTGTCAATTTAGAGTCCAAGAAATCCTATGACATTCTGTCTGCAAAGTTGCAGAATCAAGACAGCCATTGGTGTACATTTCTGTCCCATTCTTAAAGCTACAGAGCTAAGAGAGATAGGGATGTGAGGTGCAGTCTGTGGGCAGAAGATCATTGTGCCGAATCATATGGAAAAGGATGCCATTTGCCTTATTTAGCCCACCGAGTCAAACACTAATTTCTCCCAGAAATACCTAGAAATAATGCTTAACTACATAAATTTCACCAGATGGCTCAGTCAAGTTTGCACATAAAATTAACTGTGACACTTGGCTTTGTGAGCCGTGCTTTTTGTGTGGTTCAACAGGTCACATTATGTTGAAGTTAAGACCATTGTCACAAGATCACCGAACTCCTATTTTTTTCTCTCCTTGGAGTTGTCATATTTATGAAGATGCATTTCAGTTATTTCAATTTTTGTGAGAAACCTAATTCCCTTTGTGGCATTGTAGTTAATGTCTTCATTATAAAACTTGTAATGTTTTGTTTCAAACTCTTACAAACACATGAATTTTATCCACACATATTTTTTCAGGAAAGGTATTATATTTAATTTACTTTTCTATTTGATGCATTATGTACTAAATAATTTAATAAATGAATAATTGAATGAATGGTGGAAATAAAGCATGAAAACAACAAAATTATTAATGTATACTCTTCTTAGCCTGTTTACTTTTATCATAAAAGATGCAAAACATTACAAGAACTAGAGATGATAATGTGTTTTCCAGTTCAGCAAATTTTCAAATAGTATTTTAATCTGTGCTTTTTAATGCCTATACCACTTTCATAAACATATTTAAGCAAATTACAAGAAATATATGTACTTGAGTTAAAGATACAAATTACCAATTTTAATAAACGCATTTTTATTTATATTAGAAGCTTATTTAAAAAATAATTTTGAAGTTTTTCATGTATTGAGGGTAGATTTTCAAGGCCTTCCTAGTGAGCTAAATCTTTAGTTTTTCTTTCTTTTTGTTTTTAATTTTGAAACAAGTGCTGTGACCCTTATAATTCTTGAGGTTTCTGGATGAAGGAGCATGAAGAGGAGAAAATAAAAAAGAGACAAAAGCTAGGGTCAGGAACTGCTCAGCCACTGTAGCACATTTATTTATACACTCAGAAGGATGATGTGAATTTCAATCATGCTGCCTAGCAACCCATTGCTTGGATTGTGTAGAGGCTTGGTGTTTTTCTGGGCTGAAGCAGGTTCTGCACGTGGCTTGCCCCGGGTGCTCTTTGTTCTTGAGACAGCCGTGCCCTGACCATGCTGTAGTTTCCACTTCAGGAGCTCCCAACAGAAAAGTTCTTGCTAACCGGATAACTTGTCCAGATTGGCTGCAAACTCCCAATCTTCCTGACTCAGTCCCCCAGAATGGATGAATTGGAGGCATGCACCATCATGCCTGGCTGAAAGACTCATATTTTTACAGCTACAAGATATCTAAATAGGAAGTGTGGAACTTTTTACACTTTAAATGAAATTTCAGAATATCTATATTCTAGATTTTTAATCTGTCACTGTTAAAACAGTAATAAAAACTCTAGCTTCAACAAGCTTATACATGTGTACATTTAAAGACAGATTGTCTAGAGGTAATATAGTTCAAGGACTTAATGTTGTGTTTAATATTTAGTTTAAAAAAGGGACCTTAGTTTTGTTCAAAATACAGAAGCTCTTAAATTAATTGCTTTAGCAGAGCTTCTTTTGTAGATTCCTGGGTTTGCTTTAGAAATTACTTTTAAAATTGAAGATATCAGATTTTCAAGTAAATAGGGCGTGACTTTGTTACTAAAAAGATAAATCTAAAAATGTAGCTTTTCAAGACAGTTACCTTTTAGGGTGACCAAAAGTAGGTTCCAATGTAATATTGGATAAATGAATATTTATTGTAAATTATTTCAATAATAGCTCATAATATTATAAATGCCACCATTAATCTTCACACATTTTAAAACAAACATTTCTCTATTTTAGGTGCATTTTAAAAATCTGCTGTTTTCCTCCTATAGGTTTGCACTACATGATGTTTACATTTGTTGTGAAAAGTTGGTGCATGTTGTTTAGACACCTTAATGCATTGTTTTGTCCTTTTCCCTTCCCCTTCCTCCCTTCTCCTTCCAACTGTTTTTGAAGTTATAAAAACTGAGAAGTTATTTTATACTTAGTTTCTGAGCCTTTTTTTCCTTTCACTTGTGTTCAGACACAAGTTTCTAAGATATATATTGCATTCTTCCACTTACATAAACTCATTGTTGCTATTTTAGGAAAATTTCTTAAAATCTGCTAATGTTCAAAGATGAAAACAATCTAAATAATGTTTTACAGTGCAAGGAAGTTGCAACATTGGTCTTCTTCTCTTATTTATTTCATCTTTGTCCATTTCTTCTGAGCACATCTTTCACGTTTCTTTTACATTTGTATATTTACACATTACTATTTTCTCTTCATAGTGGGTATAATGAATATGACACTATTTCAATTTTATTACTATCAAGTTATATGTACATACTTAGTAAGATGTTCTAAATACCAATATGATAAATTCAAATAAGACAATCAATTTCTTATGAAAATTGAAATAAAGTATCAATTTTGTTGATAATTTATTGTATCCCTTAACATTTTTAGTATGGCAACACCTTTGTCTTATCTTTTTCCCAAATTAGAAAAGATATTGATGATTTCTTAAAATCCATATGTATTATTGTACTGGAGGTGTAACTCAATGGTAAATGTTTACCAAATGTGCATGAGACTCTGGGTTCAGTCTCCAGTGCAAAGAATAATAATAATGATGATGATAATAATAATAAAAATAGAATGGATACAATTATTTAATTTTGTTTCTTTAACTGTTTCACTTATTTTCTGTCCAATTGTCTATACTTCAAAATCAGAGTGCAGAGCTACGTGAGCTACACCTGTTCATGTCGTCAAGCTAGTGATGAGTGAACTGTAAGAGACGGCCACGCTGGGTTAGTTTTTGGGCAGTATTTTATGACTGTTCACCCTATACCCCACATTCTTTCCCTGTCTCTCTCTTAGTTCCTCTCGCCCTCAGAGAGATGCAAGATTAGAGACAGGAAAAGAACAAGGGAGGGAAAGAGTGAGAGAGGGGCAGAAAAGAGTTTATTATGCACATTGACTCTTTAATGATAAATTTGGGCATCATTAAATAATTTATCGATCATTTTGTTTCAATTTTTGTAAAAATTTTTAACTCAAAGTATTTATATGAGGTCATTAGTCTTTTTAGAATAATAACTTATAATCACATCATAAAACCTGACATAATTATTATTATTTTTTTTCTTGTGAATAAATACTTTCAGTTGTGTTACAGAAATCTCTTAGTCTTCTTTTTATGGGTTTCTTTAGTACTTTTGTCAAATGTCATCTTCTAGTTTAATAAATGTATCTTATATTTATTCTATGAAAAATGTTAAACTTTGTACCTTCAAATGTAAATGTTTAAAGTAGCTTTAGTGGCACACGCCAGTAATCCCAGCACTTGCGAAACTGAGGCAAGAGGATCATTGCAAGTTGGAGACCAGCCCGTGCAAGAAGTGAGCTTGAGACCAGCCTGAACTGCACAGCGAGACCCTGTCTCAAAAAGACAAAGCAAACCACAAAAACCACAACAAAAAGTAATTGCTTAATCTACCTAGATTTGCCTTTCAATATAAGGAGATGTAGGACTATCATACTTTCTAATCAAAGATAATCAGATTGTTTGGCACCTTCACTAAGTATTCTGTACTTTTCTACTTTCTCTCACATGAGCTCAGCTCTCTGTCAGGTTTTGCCATGTAAATTTTTTAATAGTCAGCTTTCTCTTTAGTGAAACACAATACCCAACGCTCACAACTTAAGAGAAGAGTGAGTTTCAGATTAGTACAGGGTCAGTAGGTTCCCAGGCAGGAGCTTCATTTTGCAAGGGCTTCATGAACAAGCTACTTACTCTCTGTTAGCTGATAAACAGAGAAAGAAACGTGCATGGGGCTGGAGATTCAGCTTAGGAGCATAAGCTCCTGCCTTGCAAAGGGACGGTTGTGAGTTCGATCCCCAGCACTGATAAAAAACAAAAGACAAAAAAATACGATGCAGGATGGCAATGGGCGAGGACAGTACACAGTGGCATACCCTGACCTCTCCAACACACCAGCCGACACGAATCACTAATCTGCTCTACATTTCTTAATCTAAGGAAGATGACATAGCTTGTTTAAAATTAGCAGGGTGTATGGGTGTGTTTCAAGGTTCTCTCTTCTGTTCGGTTCATCATTTTGCTTTTTTGTGGTCCATACCTTCTTTTTGGATATTTTATGTCACATTATTGAGTAGGCCAAACCTACTCCCTTTTGCTCATTTATTGTAGTTTTGGCTATTACAGCGTTTTTCTCCTGTATCATTTCAATAGAAGTTTTATATATTCCTTGGGGGAAACAGTCCCTAATTTGGGGGGAGAGGGCTGGAATGCTTTGAATTTAGTGACTTTGTCATTTTTTTCTTTGTAGTACTGGGTGATGAACACAGGGCATTTACACTAAAAAGACAACCCCAGTATTTTTTTTTTTAACTTTGAAAAAGGGTCTGTCAGAGTCACTAAACTGCCCAGCTGGACTGGACCTCTTGATCTTCCTTCTTCAACATCCCAGAATACTGAGATTGCAGGCGTGTCCACCACGGGAGACTTAAACCGTCAGATTCACTGGACACAGTGTCACTGCCTATGTGGTTAGCTGGACCAATGAAGTGCTTAAGTCTCTTCACTGTGATACTCTTGTGCTAAATTAATCTTTAGATATATTCAATAAATATCAGTAAGGAAGGCAAGTTTAAAAATGTACTTTTAGCTCCTCTTGACTTCTACTGAAATGCAGTTCACTAAACATAACTCAGACGGCTTTAAGCTTTATCTTAATAGTAAAGCTTTGCTAGTTTTTTAAGTAATACACTATCATATCTCCAAGTTTAGCTTTTTTTCTTTTTTCTTTTACTTCTTCTTTATTCTCTTTATTCTCATCTTTATCTTGTATTATCTTCACACTAGTATCTTACTGATTATATTACTCATCCTTTCTATTTTCTACATTTTAACTGAGGATCACTATATTTATTGGAACTCGTTTCAAAATATCTTGATTATTTAAATCTGGAAATCTTTATATATCCCAATCCACTTTAACTTCAAATCTTTTAACTGGAGAAATAATTCTCCATAGCCCAGTGAGAATCCACCATTGACTATATATCTTCAGATAAATTTTTATTTCCTTTAAAAAATATAAACTTAAATGAAGTTTCTTCCTCTCCCTACCTCTTTCCATCTTTCTTTCTTTCCTTCCTTTTCTTTCTTTCTTTCTTTCTTTCTTTCTTTCTTTCTTTCTTTCTTTCTTTTTCTTTCTTTCTTTCCTTTTCTTTCTTTCTTTCTTTCTTTCTTTCTTTTTCTTTCTTTCTTTCCTTTTCTTTCTTTCTTTCTTTCTTTCTTTCTTTCTTTCTTTCTTTCTTTCTTTCTTTCTTTCTTTCTACCTTTCTACCTTTCTACCTTTCTACCTTTCTACCTTTCTACCTTTCTACCTTTCTACCTTTCTTCTTTTGTAATTTACAAAATCCTATTCTTTATTCCTGAAGACTCATCTTTCCTGGGATGCAGTTACCTGCTCATTTTGAGCAGGCACCTCACATTTATGCCAGTTTTATATGAATTCTTTGTTTATAATTCTCAGCGAGTTCCTTCTTTACCATACTCACCTGCCTCCCTGCACTTACAGCTTTACTCTATATTTTAGAACACCTCTTTTCTTCTTTTTCAAGCTTATCCATTCAGTTCAAAGTATATATTTTAGAGTGTGTGCATTATGTTGTTTAGTTAATAAGTTCATGTATTAAAATTTCTGTATCTCTCATAGGGAATTTTTAAATTTATTTCAAATATTGATATCATCATGTGACCTAATTCAAAAGTCATATTTATATTATTTTCCTGTTTTAACAACTTACTCCTTATATTTCAGTTCATCTGAGTCAAAGTCTCCAATTTTAGCATGGAAAAATTCTTATGGCATTTTAAAATGTCTTTCTGTATCATATTGTTTTAAGTATTACATGTTTAAATATATGTAACATCTTTATAGACTGCATATTTGCTTTTGAGACAATGGAACTTGAATACAAATATATCAAGTCAAGCTTGATACATATTGCATAATTTAGCCTGTACCTCACTGATACATGGGCCATAGGCAAATCCTTCATATCTGAAGATATCTGGTGACTACGGGGTTCCTCATGTGTAGTAAGCAATGGAAGTGGAGTGGTAGTAAGGGGCTGGAGAATGCTCCTAAGGGAAAAGCAGAAACTTTTTCAGTGCATTTAATTTGTTCTACCAGGTTCTACTTATCCACACCAGGCTTTCTGTTTACTTGGGCTCCTTTGCAGGTAACACTTGACTCCGCTGATTGCAATACTTGGCTTCCTGCAGGTATTATATTTGGTTTGGTTGTGGTTTTTGCAGTCAACCTCGAAATGTAGTTGCTTTTTCATTTAAACAAATTCTAACTGCAATGTTCAATAGATATAACTGAGGCCATCAATTTTCTACTTCTGGAGACATCACCAAAATTTGACGAGGATATTTCTACCTACTTTATAATGTTTAATTTTTCAAAGTGTCTTGGAATTCTTAGAATGTGCAACCTCTCTGTGTTTGGCTGAAATTGTTTCTGATGTCATCCTTTATTTTCTTTGTGTATTTAACTCATTTTCAAGTTGTTTTTATTAAAATGGAGCCACTAGAAACAAAATAAATACCAGTGCCCAGTTTCAATTTTTTCAAAGTAGTCTGGCTGTATTGTTGACAATTATTTTCTGTCTGATAAAATTTGTTCTGGATTTTCTTTTGTTATCTGAAATGACCTTGTGAATCTTACCATTTGCAGTGTGTATCTAATCTGACTAGTGCCTTGGGACTTCCTAAGGCACAGTTACTACCTATAATGTCAACACTGTCCTGGGATTCCATTCTTCTGTGCCTTTTATTTTCATCCTTGTGTTTCTTTACCACACCAAACAGAGACATAGGTTAGGTAATTACGAAGGGATTTATCTTTTTGCCAGAGGAAGACCATGAAATGGATGTATCTAAATCTTTACTATGTCCATTTTAGTGATAAAATTGTTTCCTGCTATTTTCATTCCATAAACTAAGAAATGTCACTGTTTTTTTTCAGATCCTAGACTTGCCTTTTTCCGCAAATTTGTACAATTTCTTTTTCCATTAAGTTAATGATTCTGAATAGTTTCAAATATTTACATATGCTTAGCTCATCTTAGCAGTACTAACATGTTTATGGGATTCTTCCTCTTGACCAAGTTGAATGTAATATTCTTCATTGATTGCTATATAATGAAGCAAATCTTGACCTGACAGTTTTTACATCATACACACACACATTCATTTATGTGTATGCGTACATGTATATATAATTACCAAAAAATAGTTAATATTTTCCAATAAATTATGAGTGACATTTTCATAAGGGCAATTTTTGAAATATTTCGTTTAACAGTGTCATGTAGAAATACAAATATATATCGAGTCCTATTCAACGATGCCAGTATTTATAGGAATTTAAATAGCCTTGGAGTAAACACTGCTGTTCATGTCTCTTGAGTTCATTCCCAAGATTTCTCTACCTGATTGTGCAGAAGTGGAGCTGCAGGGCACGGGCTACTTGCATCTTCACCTTCAGTACATATTGCTAAATGTTTCTTCATGGTGACTGTATCATTGTTCACTTCCAGTCCCAAATGACAGTGTCAGTTGATGCATGTCTTTCCCAATTGTTGATCATAACAAGCACTAGCTTGATTTTTTAATAAATATTTTCTGTTTAATTGCATGGGAATGATGTCCTTGGAAATCTACTTTTTGTTTCCCTGATAATAACTGGTATGGTATCCTTTTTGTACAATTTCTAGAAACCTTGGCTTCACTTTCTATAAATACGCAATATTTCTTTGATTGCTGACATTCTTAAAATGATCTATACTTTAAACTTTGTTCTGTGAAATGAAAATATATTCTCAAATCTAGTGACATAGTTTTTCTCTTTATTTGTATACTTAGGTTTGAATATATAAATTTAATTTTCAAGATTGTTTAAAAGGAAGCATATTTTGTTTTATCTCAAAAATATTATTCTGTATTATTTCCATTACTAAATCCTTGTCCACAGCTCTGAAATTTATGTTATTAATAATTTTAAAAACACTTTTGTGGGTTTTTTGGTGAACAATAAGGTCATTTTATTTTTTTCAATTATTTATTCATTTCTTTGAAATTGTTCTGGTAAATAAATATTAGGATTAGCTATGTATGGCCCAAAAGGCACCCTTTAGGACAACATACACACACACACACACACACACACACAAAAAAAAAAAACAAAACTTTATTTGAATTTATCATATATCTGATATGTATTTCCTTATGCTTTTTACTCTTTCCACTAATTTTAAAAGCTTTAGTTATAGGGCAAGGATACAGCTCAGTAGCATTACACCTGCCTGGTAGGTTTAATGTCCTGAATTTAATTTCCAGTACAAAAAATAAATAAATAAGCTTTAGCTATCATATTAATCTTTCCCGTATCATCCCGTTATTCATAATTCCTAACAAACAACATTTCTCACTCATTTTGCTGTTGACTTTCACTGATGCTGTTTTTTTTTTCTTTCTTTTGTCTTTTCCTTACTTTGGGAGTCTGGTATGTAGGGTACAAAAGGATCTTGTTCAGTCAATTTTATTTGTTATCTGAGGTTCTGTTGGCCCACAAAAGCTCTGTCAACTTTTATATGATTCTTCTGGGTGAGTCTTTACAAAGCAGAGTCCTGTGACTCTAGACCTCTTCCATTCATGAATCCTAAACGTGTCACCTGCTTTGCAAAGGGGACTCTCCGTTTCATCTAGAGCTCCTAGTTGTCCACTGGTATTTGTGCAGCTTTTTAAAACTGGAAAGCAGACTGTATTACTAAGCCCTATTGTGTCAATAGGGGTATGTTTTCTATATACCAGTTGCTTTCCAAAAGCTCAGTCCTACTTTTATTTCCCCAAGTAGCCAGACCAGGATTTCTTTAACAATTTAAATCTCACCAAACCCATTCATGTTTTATCTTTGGTTATTCCCTGAACCATCACCTCTCACTCCTTTGACTTAATTGTTATTCCTGTACAGTCCTTTGTAAATGGATCCAACAGAAAAGATGGGCTATAACGACTCTACTATCTTAGCATGATTATAATTTATTTATTTATTTATTTATTTATTTATTTAAAGAGGAAAAAAAACCCAACCAAACAAAACAGAAAGAGAGTAGCAATAGTACAGAATTGCAAAGGGGAAAGAAAGAAGAACAAAAAGAATAAAAAAGAACAACAGCGAGAACAACAACAAAAAAAATACTAAGAAATCACCACTTGATTAGTTATATACTCTCATCATTGGAAATAGTTGTTCAAGATACAAAGTTAAAATATACAAAGTACACATTCAAACAATGAAAATGTTAACGGTTCTGCTCAACATTCTAACAAAAACAGTAATATGGTCATCTGTCTTACACACTTAAACACACATGTAGTTATATCCTTTAGAGCACTTTCTTTTCCTCTCTTTTTTACAGTAGCAATTAGACATTTTTGGTTTTATTACTCTTACAGTTCTTATTACTTTTTACACTAGAGACACAATGTGATATTTATAAATATGATTCTTATTTATTTCACTAATGAGGATAGTCTCCAGTTGTCTTCATTTCCCTATGAAGGCCTCAAGATCATCATTTTTATAGTTAAGTAATATTCCATTGTGTAAAAATACCGCATATTTTTCATCCACTCTGCGGTTGATGGGCATCTTGGTTGTTTCCAAGATTTAGCTATTACAAATTGTGCTGCTATGAACATGGGTGCACATATATCACTGTGATATGAACTTTTCAGTTTCTCTGGGAAAATACCCAGGAGGGAATAGCTGGGTTGAATGGACCTTTCAATCCTAGTCTTCTGAGAATTCTCTGTATTGATTTCCTTAGTGGTTGCACCAGTCTGCACTACCACCAACAGTGGAGCCGTGTTCCCTTTTGCCCACAGCCTCGCAAATATTTGTTATCAGTTGTTTTATTGCTGGTAGCTATTCTTTCCGGTGTGAGATGATATCTCGTGTTGTTTTAATTTGCATTTCTTGAATGACCAGTGATGGTGAACATTTCTTCATGTATTTGTTTTCCATTTGTATATCTTCATCTGAGAACTGTGTGTTCATCTCATGCCCATTTTTGGAGAGGGTCTTTTGATTTGGGGGGGGTTGATGTTTTTCAGTTCTTTACATGTTCTTGATATAAGTCCTTTGAGGGGTTGCTGGTTAAAATTATTTACCATTCTGTGGGTTTTCTTTTCACTCTGATGGTGATTTCTTTTGAAATGCAGAAACTTTTCAATAATGTGAGATCCCAGTTATTGATTCTCTGAAGTGTTTCCCGTGCAGTTTGTGTTTTGTTCATGAATTCTCTGCCTACACCTATGTCTCCAAGATTTCTACCTACCTTATCTTCTTAGTAGATTAGTGTTTCTGTTTTAATGTTTAGGTCTTTGATTCATTTAGACTTTAGTTTTTGTGCATGGTGATAGGCATGGATCTAGTTTCAGTCTTCTGCATGTGGAGAGCCAATTTTTCCAACACCATTTATTAAAGAGGCTATCGTTCCTTCCAGTGAAAATGTTTAGCCCCTTTGTCAAATATCAAGTGGCTGAGTGTCTTTGTACCTATACTGGTATTTTTTAATCTGTTCCATTAATCCTCAGGTCTATTTCTTTGCCAGTACCATGTTGATTTTATCACTGTGGCTTTGTAGTACAGTTGCAAGTCAGGAATTGAGATGACTCCTGCCTTGCCCTTATTGCCCAGAATCGCCTATGCTTTTCTAGGTTTCTTCTAGTTCCAAATGAATTTTAGGAGTGTTTTCTTTGGATCTGTGAGGTATGTCAATGGTATTTTGATGGGATTGAATTAAATCTGTATAACAGTTTTGGGAGTATGGCCATTTTCTCAATGTTGGTTCTTCCTAGCCAAGAGCATGGAATATCTTTCCATTTTCTAATATCCTCTTCAATCTCCTTTTTTAGTGTAGTATAATTTTCAGTATATAGGTCTTTTACATTCTTGGTTAGATTGATTCCCAAGTATTTCATTTTTTTAGATGTTATTGCGAAGGGCAATATTTCCATAATTTCTCTCTCGGTGAGGTTCTTGTTTGTATACAGGAATGCTATTGATTTTTGAGCATTGACTTTGGATCCACCTACACTGCTGAATTTGTTTATTACCTCTAGTAGTCTTCTAATGGAATTTTTTGGGTATTCTATGTAGAGTATCATGTCATCTGCAAATAGGGATAATTTAACTTCTTCCTTTCCTATCTTTATTCATTTTATTTCTTTCTCTAGTCTGATTGCCCTGGCTAGTATTTCCAGAACTATATTGAATAGGAGTGGTGATAGTGGACATCCTTGTCTTGTTCCTGATTTTAAAGTGAAAGCTTTCAGTTTTTGTCCATTTAGTATAATATTGGCTGTTGGTTTGTCATAGATGGCCTTTATAAGGTTGAGGTAGACACCGTGTATTCTAAGTTTCTGAAGAGTTTTTATCATGAACATGTGTTGGACTTTATCAAAAGCTTTTTCTGCATCTATTGAGATGACCATGTGGTTTTTGTTTTTGGCTCTGTTGATGTGGTGTGTTACATTTATTGATTTGCATATGTTAAACCATCCCTGCATTCCTGGAATGAACCCCACTTGGTCATGATGTATAATCTTCTTGATGATTTGCTGCATTCTATTTGCTAGTATTTTATTGAGAATCTTTGTGTCTACGTTCATTAGTGAGATTGGCCTATAGTTCTCCTTTTTGGTTGGGTCTTTCTCTGATTTTGTTATCAGAGTAATACTTGCCTCCAGGAATGAATTAGGGAGGATTCCTTTTTTTTTTTTTCAATTTCATTGAAGAGTTTAAAGAGTATTGGCATCAAGTCTTCTCTAAATTTCTTGTAGAATTCAGCTATGAATCCATCAGGACCTGGGCTTTTCTTTGTTGGTAAGTGTTTTATTATGTTTTCAATTTCAATAGCTGATACTGGCTTATTCAAAGTTGCTATATCTTCTTGGTTGAGCTTTGGTAGTTCATATGTTTCTAGAAATCTGTCCATTTCTTCTGTGTTTTTCTCTCTATGTGAGTAAGATTTTCAAAGTAGGTGTTCATGATGTTTGGAATTTCCTTGGGATCTGTAGTAATTTCCCCCTTTTCAGTCCTTATTGCGTGAATTTGGGTTTTTTCTTTCTTTTTCTTTATAAGGTTAGCTAGAGGGTTGTCAATTTTGTTTATTCTCTCAAAAAACCAGCTTTTTGATTCATTAATTATTTGTATTGTTTTTTTCATTTGTAGTGTATGGATTTCTGCTCTAATCTTTACAATTTCCTTTCTTCTATGAGCTTTAGATTTATCTTGCTCTTCTTTTTCTAGAAGCTTGAGATGCAGCATTAGATTGTTTATTTGTGCTCATTCTGTTTTCTTGATATGACAATGTATTGCTATATATTTCCTTCTTAAGACCGCTTTCATTGCATCCCACATATTACAATAGGTTGTTTCCACATTTTCATTGAATTGTAGGTATTGCTTTATTTCTTCTTTAATTTATTCTGTAGCCCACTGGTTGTTCAAAAGGTTGTTATTTAACTTCCATGTATTTATACCAGTTTTGCAGTTTCTTTTGCCATTAATTTCCAATTTCAGTGTGCTATGGTCAGATAGCATGCATGGGACAATCTTGATATCTTTGCATTTACTTAAAAATACTTTATGGGATAATATATAATTGTTCTTCATCTTGAAGTTTTCCACTTATGAGTATGTAGTGACCTTCTTTGCCTCTTTTAATCATTTTAGGTTTGAAGTTCACATTGTCTGCAAATAGAATAGTTACCCCTGCTTTTTTCTGGGTTCCTGTTGCATGGAATACTGTTTTCCATCCTTTGACTTTTAATCTATGAGTTTCTTTTTGAGTCAGATGCATTTCTTTTATACAGCCTATTTTGGGATCCTGTTTCTTGATCCATTATGTCAACCTGTTTCTTTTGATATATGAGTTGAGCCCATTTACATTTATGGATATCACTGATATATACTGGCTTGACTTTGCCATGTTGTGTTACTGTTGTTAGTTTTCTGCTTTTCTCCCGTTTCCTTTCTTATCCAGCCTGGTGATTTCTTTCTGTTGTTGTTCTGGAGATTGTGATCATTTTTATTTTTATCTAGGATGTCCTTTAGCACTCTTTCTAATGTTGGTTTGGTGGATATGAATTTCTTTAGTTGTTCTTTGTCATGGAAGTATCTTGTTTCTCCATTAAATTTGAAAGACAGTTTGCTGGGTATGTCAGTCTGGGTTGAAAATTGTTTTCTTTTATGGCTTCAAATACTTCACTCCAAGCTTGTCTTAACCTGAAGGTTTGTGCTGAGAAGGCTGCTGTGATTCTAATAAGCTTTCCTTGATAGGTGAGTTGTGTCTTTTCTCTAACAGCTTTTAGTATTCTGTTTTTATGCTGTATGTCTGAGATCTTAATTATTATATGTCTGGGTGTAGGTTTATGTTTGTCATGACTGTGGTGTTCCATATTCCTCACTTATTTGTATATCTGATTTTTCCCCCATGTTTGGGAAATATTCTGCCATTATTTCTGTGAACAGCTTAGCTATATCCTTTGCACTGTCTTCTGCCTCCTTACTAATGCCTATTACTCTAACATTTCTTCTCCTGGCATCATCTTGTAGCTGTTGGATTGTCATTTTTTGTTTTTATAAGTTCTACCCTTTCAAGATCACTATCTGTGATCCTGTCCTCAAGGTCTGGAATTCTATCCTCAGCTTCATTTAAGCAGGTTTGCAGGCTTTCAATGCAATTTTTTGTTTCTTGCATATCAATTTTAATTTGTTTCATAGATTCTGCTTGCTTTCTGCATTGTTCATTCAAAGTTTCAATCAATTTCCCATGCTTCTGTAGTTTCTTAACTATTTCTTCTTTAGCTATGTTGAGCAGCTCATTTAGTAAGATTGTTACTTTTGTCTTTACATAAGACATTATTTCTAATTTGATTTCCTCTATATCCTCATGGATTTGTTTCTTTACTTCATTTGCTATCTTTTCAGAGATTTCTGGTGTATGAATTTTAGGGTCCTCTATTTCATTATCACCTGTACTTGCTCCTGATGGACTAGATGTTCAGGATTGCATTTTGCCTTTTCGTTTAGTCATTTTCACCTTTTGGGTGAATTTCTGGTCTTTCTATTCCAATAGTCACAACTTTCTTAGTGTGTGTTTCAGGGTTCTACTGTATGGTTGATGTTTGTCAAATTGCTGGGTACCACAATGAAGAGGAGATCCAGTCTCTTGAATTCCTCCTATTGTGCCTATTGGGTGAGTCCTATATTCCTTCTGGGCTCACTAGCCTAGAAGTATTGATGTAGGGCAACTCTTAGTTCCTGATGTTGCTATATCTTCAGGTTGTGGCAGGTCACCAAGTCTCCCTGGCTATAGTGTTTGTGTCAGCTGAGTCCCTACTGTGTCACTGTGGGTCTCATAAGTTCTTTTAATTTTCTCTAAGTTGGCGTGGGGTGATATAGGCTCCCTCCTCAGCCTGTCTGATGTTCTCTGTGTGGGGGAGTAGTTACCCACTCTCTTGCCAGGTTAGCCAAGGTCTTACACTTGGAGGGAGTTTCACTTCCGCTCCTGTTAACAGATTGCAGAACTCTTTTTTATGAGGAAACTCACCACACCGATTGAAGCCTGATGAGGTCTTCTGTTTGGGTGAGGGGTTCCTGAGCCTCTCATCAAGCCAGCATGGTAGTCCACTGTAGTCCAATGTTTCCGGTGGAAGTGTGGGTCCAGCAGATGTGGTCCCAGACAGCTCAGGCCTGTGGCAGGCTTCCTAGATGTTCCTGGAGGATGGATGGGCCCAGCAGCAGCAGTCCCAGGCACCTCAGGCCCTCTGCCACTGGTCCGCCCAATGTTCCCAGTCCCAAGCAGAGCAGGCTGAGCTGCCGGTCCCCTTGAGGTTCCCTGCAACATATAATTTAGAACAAATTTCCTTTACATTTTTTCTAGAAACATGCTTAATTAATACCTTTCTATAGATTACATAGTTTTGTAGGTTTATTTTTCCCATTACAAAATAACTTCAGGATATTGGTTTTGCTATTTTAGATAGAAAAATAATTGCTTCACTTTCATTATTAATAGTATCTATTTTTCTAAATAAGTTAATAATATGATTAACTTTTGATGCCTTAAGCAATTTGTAAAAACACTCTTCCATTGTGGGTGCTTGTATTTTTCCTGATACCTTAGCTACAGGTACTCTCTTATCATGAGCTTCACTCCTGAGAAAGTTGTTTTATTAAAATATTTTCCTCTTACATAAATGGTTGAGAAACATGGTCTGACTTTGGCTGAAAAATGGCATCCTAAAAAATCTATATCATGATTGATGGAACCTATGAATATTAACTCACATAGAAGATATATTTAGAGTATTGTATTCTATGAAATCCAAGATGTGGCTTATTTACAAACATATTATGGTCAATAACTCTGGTGCCAAAACAAACAAACAAAAAAACATATTATGAGAGTAGGGATTTACCAATACTAAGTAATGTTTACCTAGTTATGGTTATAGGTGCATGTTGAGAATTATGGAAGCAACTATACTCATAAATACATATATTAAAATAAATACCTATATTTCATAGCTCAATCCACTGAGAGAAGGAATAGCCTCCCAGTGGCAAGGAGCAAAACTGTTGCCCAATTCTTTGTTTTTACTAACATTCGCATTAGTTCATGGAAAAGAATAGGTAATACTTATACAGTTTGATCAATATTGCATGTCTGTATTTGACAAGCTAAACAACTCTTTTGAAGATAACAATATGCAATTAAACAACGATTGTTAAATCCCTATAATCTTGTTTTGAAAGTTCATATTGTTCTTGG
Source organism: Dolichotis patagonum (assembly GCA_004027295.1). Classification (NCBI taxonomy): domain Eukaryota; kingdom Metazoa; phylum Chordata; class Mammalia; order Rodentia; family Caviidae; genus Dolichotis; species Dolichotis patagonum. The sequence continues at coordinate 20,623 of PVJX010000192.1, read as the reverse complement.
TTTAGGTTTTTTGTTGGTATGGTTGTTGTTTGTCTCTTTTGTTTTTTGTTTTTCATTTCTGTGTTTATTTCTCTTTAAAAAACACAAAAATAAAACAAATAAATTAACCAAGGATCCTTGTAAAAAAGATTGAGTTTAATTTCAAAGCAAAATGTTTGTAAGATTTGTACTATACAATATGAAATTAAATGGACTAATTTGTAGTGCCAGCCCATGTAATGAGCACACCAGTTTGGTATTTAAAAAAGACACTGAAACCAATTTAAAGAGTTCTCAAAGGTTAAAGATGAAGTAATTTTAGCAAAAAAAAAAAGACACACTGTGGTATGTATTATAACACAGAATATAAAATATTTAAAGATTCCCACTGATATATATATATATATGTTTATATATATATATGTTTATATATATATATCATATATATCTATATTTATATATCTATATCTATCTATATCTATATCTATATCTATATCTATATCTATATCTATATCTATACAGTGAGCATGTCTCACACCAATCAAATGGTAAGTAGTGGGACAGAGTTTTTGCTGTGTTAAGATGCAGTGAGTGTAATCTCAGCACACTGACAGCAGCTGAACACCAAGTTATGATTGTGCAGGTAGTGTATTCATAAGTAAATACATACTAACATAGTTAAATTCCGGTTTCATGTGCTTGTCATTCTAGCTTTGTTTCCTGACCACTTGCCTCAACTAGGGAGTACAGTCAAATTGGAACTCAACAGGAGTTTGGACATTTGAAGCATGCTAACCTTTTTAAAGGTAAGTGACAAATCTCACCAAGATTTACACCTTTAAGCTCTTATTAAATGGTTGAAAGTTCAACTTATATTTAAATTTAAAAATGTGATGCATTACAAATCTGAATATTAAAACTTTTGTAAATTTCAGATGCTTGACATAAGCAGTACAAAATCATGAAACTTAAGTAATCATTTCTTTTAGCAAGGCACCTATGTATGTCTTACTGTTTTATTGTACGTTTCTCATCCTCCTTCAATTTATATGCAGATTTAAAAAGACCTAGAAGTTATGTGATTCCTAAAAATAGACATTTGTTTTCTTCTTTTATATTCTAGTTTTATTGCACTTTACCTTCTGTTTCATAATTAGTGGATATTACTTTTGTTATTGGTGTGTCTCATTTCCAAAGGCATATATCAGTTGAAACTTTCACATGGGAAGCAAAGACAAAATGTTCTGTCTTTCTTAATGTGATCCAATCTTGTTCAGTTGTTTCTTTTGCTGGCTTTTGTAAACTGTTTTCTCTTTGTGAATGTATCTAAACCCTGATATTTAAAAACTTACAAGTAACCTTCATGGACACATTAATTAAAGAGTACTGTGACATACCCCATTTCATAATGCTAGAGTCTATTCTAAGGCTATAGTCAAAACAACCTTGGTATTCTAACTTCTTAATCAGTTATCAATTAAGCTTAACCATTAATATTATAGTTCCAAAGCAAAAGGTTAAAGACATAGGCAAGCATGTAATTAAACTAATATGACTGAAATGGCTCATACTGTGATATTTGTTCAAACTCTGTGGCTGCTCATATTTAATAAGCACAAAAGTACAGACTTTTTATTTTTAGGACTTATTTTATGAGATTAGTTCATTTAAAATACTGGAGACAGAGACCCAGTTTTATCATATTATCATCAACTAATGTTACGTTCCAGCTTTGAATAAAAACTACACAAGTTTAGATAATAATTTCAAGATTAAAATTTAGAGATATTGTCATCTTAGATATTCATGAAATCTATTCCCCTGAGCGTTCATTCTGTTCATCAATTTGTAGTCACCAATAATCAAATTTTGGGAGGAAAATAAGTTGTTTTGCATTCTAAAAACTCTGACTTGCATAAAATGTGAATTAATAAAAATCCTGTCTTCAATAATATTGATATGAAGGTTTTATTCCAGATCTTGCACACAAACATGTAAATATATATAAAAGATGAGCATATCTAATATATTTATTCTAATTACCAACTTTCTGTGGTATAATGCCCATGGTGTTCTCAACCTACATGTAGTGTGTGATACAAATAAGAGCAATGAATTAATACAGAGCTACTTTAATTATAGATTGATTTCTGAGGATCCAACCAGTGCGTCACACATGCTAGGCATGTGCTTCAGCTCTGAACTACAGTTTGCTGTGATTCTAACTATTAATGTGCATCTTTCTTTAAAGTTTAATAAAGCACAAGGATGTCTAAGTCCAAAATTAGAAAAAAGGATAAACTTTCCCAAATGCATTTTGGTTCACTTCATGCTTTAATTGAAGTATAAAAATTAAAGACAGATTTATAGTTATTTTAAATTACATATTTAAAAATAATCTGAAAATGGATACATGTAAAGAAATCATGATTTCCACTTCTTATCAGGGTTCACGTAAATGCAGAAGACACTTGATGAGAAGGGATTGAAACTGTTTTCCTATTAATGTAAAAGTTTTCGTATGCTTCATTTATGTAAGTACACTGTAAAGAAATATTGCCAAAATGCTATAATAAAAGAGAATAATATCCAAAAATTTTACACATATAGTGTCAAGTTGAATCATTTTAATTATTCTTTATTAAGAAACAAGTTTTCTTGCCTTACAGTAATGCAGTAATGGTTTGGCTCACAAATGCTTTGTTTACAAACAATTTGATTCTCAAATGCATTCCATAGAATTGTTGCTTTGCTCACAATCTCCACATCAGGCTGCAAACACAACTATGGCTATCTTTGTTACTCAAACACAGACACGGCTGACTTCTCTAAGATCATAAAGCAAATTCAGTTTGTAAACTGAGGCACAGCTTTAATTTAATTTTAAATAAAGCAATTTTCGGGGACCTATTTATGATTCCAAAAACTCCATTCTGGAATTATTTCTTGAACAATAAAGAAGGGTGACTTATTTGTTCTGTAGAATTTTACAGAATTTATTGTTAGTTCTACTCAAGTATACTCATGCTTGTTTTATATGTAAGTATATTAATTTACTGCTTAGACCAAAAATGAAAATAAATTAGATACCTTCCATATGGTGCAACTGCACACCTTGATCAATTGTAGCAGGTGTTTTTGTTCCAGGATGAAAATATGCTTAAGGTTGGCATTCCTTCTCACCTGCTATGCTAGCTGAGGATAGGAAGACATGGATAAGAAACATCTGACCTGGACTACTTTGAGAAGTGGAGATAAACATTTAACAAAAGCATGTATAGTTTTAAAAGAGACATGTAGGCTTCTAATGCTATTCTGCTGTGGTGAATTTTTGGTCATTTAGAGAGTGAAAGAATGAACTATGTATCAAATATGAGAATATTTGGCTGGTAAATCTAGAAGAGTAGGACTAGGTGATGAAGATGCTTGAATGAAATTTAAGACCATATTTCAGCTCAGGGCTTTATGCTTTCTACGTGATGGGAAATTGCGTTACGTTTTTGTTGTATTCCAGTGTAGATAAGTAACCTGAATATACACCTGTGCGTGTGTTGGTGTATTTCTGTGTGTATTTAAGGCCATGATCATTGGCAATGTAGTGGATTATCAGTGGAAGATTATCTATTTGAAGCAAAATTTTAGTTTTATTTCTATCTTGTACAGTCTTTTTTAGAAAATTACTTATATTTAGTAGACATTTAAAGTATCTATGTAACTAGAGATATAGATATGTTAGGGTTATAAGTAAATAGCATTCTTCAAGATTCCACTAATATTTCATCTTTTTTCTGAAAATGAGGAGAAAAGCAGGATTGAGAAAAGGAGAGTTTTGGAAATGAGCTGTTGCCTGACAGATACAGGCGCCAACAGGTACAGGAAAGATTTTTTTTAAAATAATTCTTTCGGGCACTGTTATGAGTAGCAGGTCCCAACCCCTGGGGAAACACCAGCTCTCCACAGTGATGAGGAGAAATAGAAACTGATGGAAACACAGGGGGAGGGCAGAGCCTTGCAGCCAGGAATAGACTTGAGCATTTCAGGTTTTACCGCTCACAGCTTCCTGCTGAGTTGACAGTAGGTTCACAATTGAATCACAAAGCCATCTTTTGTTTTGATGCAGTTTGTAAAGCCTAAGTAGAAATCGACTTCTAATATATTTTTTCTAATTTTCTCTGATTGGATATTCCTTGAGTTGTGATTACCTCAACTCAGTAAATAAGAATAAAATAAATGCAGGGAGACTTCTAATTTTAGCAGTTCTCAAAGGTTAGTAACTTGAGATGTGCCTATTAGGATGTCACAATGAGCTGTCATTTGGAATTATGATTGATTACCCCAATAGAGTAACAGGAGCAGAAAAGAAGAGAAAATGTAGAAACTGACTTTTTGGACTTAAATTCTAGCAGACTTTTATTCAAAAGAAAGAGATCATTCTACATAATCCATGATGTTCACAAACCTCCAGGATTATTAAAACATATTTACTACAAGCCATATAATATGAAAAAATTAAGATGCTCCCCTGGTATTGAATTTTTTATGTTTAATTGTGTATTTCTTTGGTCAGTTTTTTAGTTTAAATTGTCAAAGACACAAGATGTAATTAAAATCTTCCACACTCACAGAGTCTAAGGGTCCTTTACATATTTTATTCCACTGAACATATTTTCAATTAATTGTAAAGGTCATTCTCCCTCTGTGAGCTTTACAGTGTGATCCCTTAAAGATGAAAGGCATGGATAAATTTACCTTTTGTTTTTTCCCTTTGTCTCTAAAGTTATCCTGTGGCTGTATCATGCTGCTTTGATGTTATGTCTCAGTTCACAATCGAGGTCATTGTGCTGTCACTCCAGTTAGTTTAAAATTGTCTTAGTCCATAAACAAGTACATACATGGCTTTTGTTCTAATAAAAAAGAAAGTATTGTGAAGCGATGAAGAGAATGCTCTGTTAGGTCCAAGGGACAAAACCCATAATTTACTTTTGCAGATGTCTGTGTAATTTAAGCAGCAGGCAAAACAACCACACACAGTTGTAGCTGCTCTAGGGAAAGGATACCAGGAGGCTCATAAATCATGGTAAGGATTAAGAGCAATGAGCATTCATCTTTTTAACCTCATTCGGCAATATGGGAAAGCCAAGCATCAGAACATAGGGAGCACAGAATCTTTGTGCAGGGACAAAAGGGGTCAGAGATTTTAAGCCTTCTCTCAATTAGCACTGACCTTCCATTTGCAAATCAGCAGAACATACCTTTAAGGTTGATTAAAAAGAGACCTCTTCCACAGGAAATTAAATTGAGTAAGTGATAAGGTGTACTTCTGGGCACTGGTAAATGAACTCAAATCATATGGAAATCCTAAACATTTTCTAACAGTGAACATGTTTCTTCTTGGATGGTAAAGTATATAGAAAATAACCTTGCAAGTAACCAATCCGTAAAGATCATCATGTTTAATTGAATATTGTTAAATGGTGAAATGTCATGAGAAAACACTAACTTCGAAATAGTCAGTGAAGGAGATACAGACAGCTGGTTCTCCCTATAACATTTAGTAAGTAAATGATCTGTTACTAATTGTTTATATTTGAAAAATTATTCTAATCAAAGGTCTTTGGATGCAAATGAGTAAACTAAACACAGTGAGGGACATTATTTTGTGCAGAAAATAGAAGCTTTAATCAAATGTTAAAGCTTTGGAAAAATAATAACTTGCTAATTTTTCCAGGGTTCTTTTAAGGCAAGCTCATGATCAAACTGAAATTGCTAAATTGGTAAAAATCTCAGCAGAGTGCAGAAAATGCTTCAACAAAGTTACGAAGGTCAGTTCCTGTTTGAGAAGATATAAACAGATTTTAGTTTCTGATTTCCTAGTTTACTATCAAATATCCCTTGATAATTATTCTTTTTATGTAGCCAGTACTTAATTATACCTTTACATTAAGCAGAACTGTAGAGAGCTTGGTTCAGAGTGCCAGACAATTGTGTGTACTGGAGAAGCAGAAGAAGAAGCAGAGAGATGACTGTATATTATATATTGTGTAGGAATATATATATATATATATATATATATATATAGTACAAATATATATATATATATATTGAACTGGCAATTGAACTCATAACCTTGTCCTTGCTGGAAAGGCTAGGAGTATAATTTACTCTGTGTCCCTTTTTAAAAATAATTTCAACCATTGTTTTAGAAAGGTACACTGGCTTGTCTTTGAAACAGCATGGGGAATACATTCCATATTACTATGTGGGTTGCTGCTGCACTGTGTGTATCCTATGTTACACCCCAAGCTGAGAAAAATAGCCATCCTCTTCCCCTGGCAGGTGCTGCTTTAGTACTCCGCTCTAGCACTATGCTCACTACCACTGTTTTACACTAATACATAAGGGCTAAGTGTCATATGCTTTGATCCAAGCTTGTATCATTTTAAAAATAATCCCCTACCTTTTACTATGTATCATAGCTGTTGGTTTTTTCCTCTTGTGTTTTCTTACAAGACTGTGCTAATTTTTACCAGGAAATAGTCTAGAGAAGGGGTTCAGAGAACACAGAGACCCATCTGAGGTTACCACCATAGGAAATAAATTTATTAAAATAAGTACTTGGGCAAGTTCAGTGTATATCTGTGAAATAAAAATGCATAACATCACTTTTGAGTTCACAGAAACACATGATATTTCTCAAGAAAAACTGGGTCCCAGAATTCAGTAGAAAACATATTATCCTTTAAGAAGAGTAAAGTATGTGTCTCCACATCAACATATAGAGATTACTTTTTAAATAACTATTACGTTTAATTAGCTTTATTTATCAGTTATTTCCATATGTATTTATAAATGTTAGTCTATCCTCAATAAATATATAATCATTGTTAATTAAAATTAAAAATTTGAAACAGAATAGATTGGATGGACACACTGTAGCACATTAAATATATTTTATATAATTCTTAATTATCCATTTATATTTCAAATACTTCTGAAGGAGATGACATGAAAATAAATGAAGTAATTTTCTCCTCTGTTATTTGTCAAAAAGCTTTCCCTAGTGTCTATAATGGATCTGTATTCTTGGGAATGGAGAATTTATTAGAATTTTATGGATGCATTTACTCAAAGATAGTTATTGAAAGTTGCCTCTATAGTTGTTCCAAAGATTCTTTTGTATTTTACAAATAAATTAAATATGCAAATTTATGAATAAATTCATTTTATGGATAAATTCATTAAGTAATTAAAAATATAGAAAAGCTCTTAACCATGCTAATATGTACATTCTAATAAAGGAAATAACAAAAGTAAATGTAGTATTTAGATTATAGACAAATATATTTAAAGAAAATGTTTATAAAGATAATCTGGAGAGAACGCTAAGGCTCTGTACTGTTAAAGAAAGGAAAATGGTATGTTAGCAAATATCCAAAGCATGCTTAGATAATGTATTCCTAATAGGATAAAATTTGAAAAGTTTTAAAAGAGATGTGTAACAAAGCCAAAATATATCGGAGGAAAAGCATTCCAAATAAAACATAAATATCAAGTTACCACTGTGGTATAGGCATAATGAAAAGCATACTATATTTTACAGCAGCACAATTCACAAAAGATAAATCTGGGAAACAGCTTTTATGTCCATCAACTGGCAAATGGATAAAGAAAATATGTTTACACACAATGGAGGAAACTCTCCGTCCTAAAGAAAAATAAACTGGTGTCGGTGGAAAATTGGATGCAGCCTGAGACCGCAATATTAAGTGAAATAAATCAAACACACAAGTTTAAACGTTGCCTGGTTCTCTTCTGTAACAAAGTTAAAGTAAATGAAATGCAAAATAAAAGATCTAGTACATCCCTGATGTAGACACTGAAATTGTGAGCTTTCTCAGATATGAATGGACCTCGTACGACAGACATCTATAGGTGAGCACAGGTCTCAGAGGTAGCTCGTGTCTGCTGGACCTTGTCACAGCTGTGCCGCTGCATGCTTTCTCTACAGTGAGACAGTGAACAGCAGTGTGGTGCTCAGTCAGAGTCCAGGATGCCCCTAAGTAGGACAGGCAGGGGTGATGTGGAGAGAGCGGCTAGGGAGCGCAAAGCAACAACCGTGGAAACAAAAATGAAAATGATTGAGAGTTTTGGCCGAGGTGAAAAGATCATAGAGCTAGAGGAGTCACATCACCATCTCCCGCCCCACCCTCCTCCAGGTAGCAGTTACTCTTGTCACTTCAGCCAATGCCATACCGATGTGCCAGTTGTTATACTGCACTGTACCACCACTTCAAGATAACTAAACTTAAAATAGTTTAGGTAAAGTATTGTCTCTGTATGTTTTGCTTTTGATTCTTTACATTGTACATTTGTATGCAGGTGTGTAAAACTCAGATTGTCAAATTTACAGAACTCATGCCTTAATCTGGGGCTTACTGTAATAGGAAATAGGGAGACAGACCACTAGAAAGAGAACGAGGATCCAGAAATGAAGGGAGGGGAAGGAAACAAATGAACAAAGGAAGTAAGATGTGTTATATAGAAGTACCAACTTCATACAAGGAATATAAGCATTATGTTCTACAAAAGAAAACACTTAAAAAAAAACAGCACGAGGAGGAACAATGTGCTGAAATTAAAGAGGGTAAAAAGGATTATAGGAGGTGAAAACTAACAGCTAGTGGGGCCTTGCAAGTTGGTGTAAGGGTTTTGCTTTTTGCTGTGAATGGGAAGGATCATGGCATGGACCTAACCAGGGCAGGGCTGTGTTATAATTTGTCCTCTCAGATAACTAAGCTGATGATTGTGTGGCGACACAAAGTGGGGCAAAAGGGTGAAAACAAGGTATCCTTTTTACTAAAACACAGTTATAACTACCTGGGATGAGACAAACACCGGCTGAGAATGCCAAGGCCAGTAATGAGAAGAGGACTGAGATACGACACATGGTGATGAAAGAGAGGGTCCTAGCATAGAGCATTCTGCCTGGTTAGAATAAAAGAAGGATGGTTTTATTGTTCCCCAAGGTTATCAATCAAAGTTGCCTTAATATATCTAAGAAAAATGTTAATTGGGTAGTTTGGTGTATTCATATGAACTCAGGGGTAAAAATCATTGTGGAATATAAATTATATGATGTTGATTATTAGATTTATTTTTTAGCAAATGCATGATTCTGTCTATATGTTAAGTGCTACCCTAAACTTTCAGGTTGTGTTAAAGAATTCAAGAACCATACAAGACAAATACTATTGACCTTATTTTCATTGTGGAGATGAAGGTCTTGAGGCTTGAAGAATTATTAACATTTTTCAAGACCACATCCTTGGAAAGTGCCAGAACCGGAATGCAGACCAAGGCAAACACAAAAAAAAATCTAAACACCTTGACGGAGGATTAGATCATAAACTGAACAAAGTGATGCAAGAATAAACATCAAAGAGCTAGGCAGTGCCATGACAAGGTCAGTAAAGTGAGGAATGCAGGCAACAAAAAAGTATCTTTGCCAGATAATGAACAAGAGCGGTAGTCAGAGATGCGAAGAGGAAGCCTTTCAAGTGAGTCAGGTGTCGCTTCTGAATCAAGGAAAGATTAGGAGTTAGAAAAGACTACTGGATTCACAATTTGAATTCCACTGTTTACTATGACAAGAGCAGAGTTGATGGACAGATTGCAACAATTTCACAACAGAGCTACGGAAACATCAGTAAGACAAAGTTGATTTTCTAAATCAAGACAGATGCCTGTAAGGAATTGTTTAGAAATATTTATTTTGGAATCTTTTACTGTTTTATGGCACATAGAGACATATGTGTGACTCATGGCTCAAATTTCACAGAAACAATTTGTCATACACATTTCAAGTGACCAAAGAGAGATTATGACTAGTGACACAGATCAAAACATATTTAGATTATATTTTGTCACTTTTTCCAGAGCATATAAAATTGTTTTTCAATCTCTAAAATTTTAGGGCATCAAAATTATAATGAAATACTCAATTTACCATGCTGTTACCAAAACAGTGTCTTCTCCACTGCACCTTTTGCAGTTGGACGAATAGATTAGGTGTCTCTGCTTAGTAGATGCCTTTCATGTAACAATAAGTTGTGAAGATTACAGGCACAGGCTTTCCACAAGATCGCTAATATTTGTATATACTGTTAGTGTATATTTTGCGTAGTCCCTGAATTTTTAAAAAATTCAGATTAAGTTTTATTAACAAATAGGTTATTTTTTTCTTTGTTTCCATGTAGGATCTGGAAGGAACAAAATGTTCTCCTTTTTCTAAATTTTCCTGAAACCAAATGTTATGCGCTACCTCTAAAACGTGCCCTAAAATTTTCATGTGTTTGCAACATGATTGTATCATGGGAACACTGTTGGCGTCAGTGGATTAATATATTGATGAACGGGTAGTTACATGTGCCGCTCACCCTGATTAGACATGGTCTGTCCCTGTAGCTGAGCTCTACCACCTTTCCTGGCTCTTTTCTTCTCTCACTACTTCTGGAGTGAAATGAAAAAGGAAATTTTTCCCCCACCATGCCCTTCTGCGTGCTCTTCCTTCTGTGTGCTGACCCATTAGGAACTAAATCCTCCAAAAGCTTAGAACCAAAATTCTTCTCCTCTTCTCTTCTGAATTCCGAGTATGTAGCATTTTGTCCCAGCAGTGGGAGGATAAGAAGAATATCAAGAATCCAGGGGTTTCCTCCACATTAAATGGGCTAACTCCCATTGTAGATAGTTAAGAATCTCCTATTTAGGATACTTGTTTGTATAGATATCACTGCATTCTTAGTGGTTGCCCTTTCTGTAGTGCTAAATTTCTATTTTATAGTATACTGCCAGTTGCCTCAATCATTTAATAAAATTTTAATTGGTATATATATAATTCCAAAGAGTCACACTCTTTTCTTATATATAGTTCATGGTAAAATATTATTTCCATATGGAAGGTGCTGCTTAAAATAGACAGCTACAATGTTTTTTGATATAATAAATGGTGTATTCAGAGGATATGTAGTTCCATCTTTTTGTAATTGACTTGATTTCTAGGAAATACACTATCCTTTATTATACTTCCAATCATTGTTTTCCCATACATGAATAGCTAGCTGACATAATCAATATTCAGATTTTCAGTAAATGTGTTTTAAGAAAGGTTTTCTGAAGAGCTGTATGTGCCCTTAAATTTTTTGCTACATATAATGAGACAGATGGAGAAATTCTTTTTTAAGCATGATATTTATTCATTTTTCCATGTTGTTTGAAATATATTCTTCCTCTTTGCCTGAGAGATGTATGCATTCTAAGCACATGTTTGTAACTAGATAAAAGCATATGCCCTGTTTATCCCACGGGTCTGACAAAAGGAGTGACATATAGGATAACTGCTTCTTCAGTTGTGCAAAAGAGAGTTTCCTTTTGCACCTGGTGTTTATTCTAGAGTGCAAGGTACTCTGTTGTGGCCTTCTGATAGTCTAATTATCACCCGAGTTTCTTTCAACACCATATGGGTATTCTTAAAGCTAGGGAAAACTGAAGCTTGGCATGGATGTATCTGGGGTGAGATTATGCCCTAAATCAATTTCTCCAACCTTATCACAGAGTAGTTCCTATGTTTGCAGAGCAGCAGCAGGAAAATTCCTGTGATAAATGTATCCTGACCTTGTGTATATCACAAGCCTCTTCATGATCTGCTCTTTGTTTGGTCAGCATTATTTCAAGCCATTCCCCATACTGTATACCATGTAAAATTATATGTGCTATAAAGTTTTGGTTTCTCCATCACAGCTCTCTTAACCCATGGAGATCTGAGATGCTCCGGTTGACCCAGGCTTACCTCCATTTCATATGTCAGCCAGATTTTTCTCCTCATCCCATGGCTAACACCGGGGGTGTCTTTCTAGTGTTAGATGTTCCTTGTCCCCAGAGCTTGGACCAAGTGTCATCAGATCTCATCATATGCCTTTAGAAATTGCTTATTGATCTGTACTCATTAAATGGCAGGTTGGTTTCAAGTTCTACTAGCCTTCATCTGAAGCCCTGGCATTTTGTGATCAATGATCCAATTTAGTGTATTTCTTTCAATCTGATCTTCCTTTGCTTCATCAACCTTTGCTCAGCCTTCTCAGGAAACCCTTGCATTGTTTTCACCCTGAAAGGAAATGATTCTATAAACTCCACCTATGATTTCCCTAGGAAATTCTACCCAAATTTCAGATCATTTAATGGAAATTTTCTATGGAAAAAAGTAAACACAAAAAAGCAAAATTTTCACTATGTGCCTAGTGAATTAGATAAGCCTATATTATAAGAATAATTACATTATATCTTCAGTTTATACATTATATGTATGATCATCAATGACATGGGAAGATAGAATAGTTATAGATGATTCCAAAATATATTATCCATACTATAACACTTTAAGTTCAGTAAAAAGCATTCAGTTGTATAAAATTAACCTTTCTATCATAGCAAGATGGAAAAAAGCTGTTGAAGCATAGGAATAATTGCCAATCATATCCAAAGCAAAACTTTGTTGTCAACCAATGGTCATAAATATAACAATTTTAGAACCGCTAATCATTCATAGAAGATCCAAACTCTTTATGATGGGCAACAGGATATTTAATTATTGACAACCTTTTGATTTCCATCTTTTATAACATATGTTCTTGTCATGTATTTTTACTCTAATAAAACAGTAGAAACCAAGGGTTTTTCTAAATATCATAGACATCACCATGTTAAGAAAGTAAACTTTTATGTAAACATACAAAGTTCAAAATATGCTGAATGAGGTTGGAAAACCTCTCTGAAGGAGACTTAGAATAGCCTCAGTGGTCATCCGGAAGACTTTCTCTCTTTGGTATAGTGAGCAGACTGGGATACAAGGTCTTCACAGGCTCAAAGACACCTTATGTCAACAACTGAAGCTGGACAGATGGGAGGGACAGAGGATTGTTAGTCACAGATGCTTGCAACACGGGGGAGGACACTGCTCCTGCAAGGCCATGTGGGAACTGCAGTGGGAACAGTGAATGAGAGGCTTGTGGAGGTTGGTTTGTAGAACAAGGAGAACAGGGACCTCTGGTTCTTCAGGGATTTGGTCCTTTCATTTGATAACCCTGAGTTGGGGAGGAAACTGACATTTGACCCTCAGAAATAAGCAAGCACTATGTCAAGTCTCCAAAAAATAGTCCTTTGACTACTTATTTATGAGATTGGTTGGGAAAGGAGAAGTTGACATTAGGACATTTGAGACCCTCCTCATTTTACTTGACACCTAATATTTGCTGTTATTTCAACCCTTATGTCACATCTGATAATCTCAGTATGTTATATAATATGAATATAATGGAGTTGCATTTTTGATAAGAGGCAAATATAGCATCATCAATAAGCTATTTTCACATTATTCTTATAGGAAATATTTTACTGTACATTAAATTTAAATTTAACTTAACTAGCATCAAATGAAAAAAATAGTTCTTTAGTTATACAACAGAAATTTGAAATGCTTGATAGTCATATATGTGTGTTCAGTGACTACAGTGTATATTACAATTTTAGATAAAGAATGACTTCCCAAAAGTTAAGTTCTTAGCATGTGGAACACAGAGATTACAATATGGTTTCAAATATCCAGAAGCATCATATATTCATTTATTGTTTGAATTATGTGTCTAGCTGAGCTGGAAGCATAGAAAAATCTAACTCTTTATAAGAGAAGATAGACATAGAGAAGGAAAACATTCAAATAAAAATTAAGGAAAGATAATTCACATGAAGTGATAAATTGAATCTTTTATACTTATCTCTGAATTTTAATTCTAGTTTAAATGATACTAACATCTTTAAAATTATTCATGTTCCTTGTACTTTACAACTAGCTGAGTAATAATCATAATGTCTAGAATACAGCCATGCATACATAGATGCAATTTTTTATATTAACGCATCCATTGGTTCATTTACTTATTTAAAAGTTTTCCCCAGTCTATACCATGAAGTGATTTGTGTTCCTTGGGCTAAACTTAAACAAGCCTGATGTATTTTTGTCGTTTTCCTAAAACTTTCATTGTGTTTGAGTGTGACAGGAAGTCAACAAATGAATAATTAATTTACAAGAAATGATTAGGTCCTAATGAAATACAAAAAGGCACTCGAGCAATTAATTAAAAGGAGACTGAGAGTTCAATTCAGATTGATGGGCAGAGAAACTGAGGACACTTAAACTAAAATATGAATAGACAGTAGAGATTCAATTGACATGAAGACATTGGGAAACTACACTATGTGGAGTGCGAACTAGTGGAAAAGTCTTGAGATAAATGAGTTCAGCAAACATGAGGCAGAAAGGTGAATTCCAGACTGAAATTGGTGAAGAAAGCTAGAGTGGCAGGGTGACCTCCAACAGGTTGTCAGGAACCGAGTATTTTGAATGAGCTGTGATCAGGCTGGGATCTTCTGTGACTCTTTAAGAGTATCTGGATCTAGGACAGGGCAGGCAGTATTTATGAAAGAAAATTGATGCTAACTCCTTATGAAAGTAGGAAAGAAAATAAAAGCATATTTATAGTGGTAGGAGGGAGAGAATGACATCTGAGAGGAAGTGGCCATTGAAACAGACCGTGAAGGATGACAAATATTTTGACAAACTTAGCATAGGCTCAGTATGATCTTAGAGAAATGAAAAGGTGAAGGAAATTTTAGGGAGTGGAAAATTGTTTGATAGGTGAATCATGGATTAAGGCATGGTTTCTGTTTACAAGGAAGTCCGGGAAGGAAAACTGGTTGCTTCCTGCTTTCTTGGCTGGAGATACCTTCTCCAGTTGCTTCTCTTTTGGGCAACCCATAAACTGGATTCTGTGGATAAGTGGCAAATATTCTCCACTGCACTGGTATCTGTGCTTTTGTGAGGCTTTTTCTTGGTTTCTGGTAATAAAGAATGTCATCATTTAATGAGTCATAGCCCCCTTGTAAAATTACTGTTTGCAAATTACCCTTTTTGTTCATTTATACTTCTACTTTAATTTTTTTTTTAATTTTAATTTTGTTACTGTAGGTTTGCAGTAAATAATTATTCCATTTATTGTGGGGAGTTGGCAAATGTATATAACACATCTTAATTGATTTAATGTCACTCTTTCCCTTCTTTCTTCCCTCAGTCTCCTGGTTCTGCTCTCATTTGCACAAGAATTACATCTCTAAATTAGTGTATTAAATAACAAATAAGGGTGAGATTTTACTAATGTAAGAGGCAGATTTGGGATAATTGTTTTCCTTTTAATTTTTTTTTATTTTAAAGATTTAATAAGAAGAATACCTGCCCTCTTTAAGTATATCTTTAAAAATCAGATATTGCAGAAAGACATAAAAATTGCTGCTGTGGAAAAAGGCATCTCTATCCCCAGTTCCCTAGAGACAGGAAGTGTGCTGTCCACTTAGGGCCAAAGGATGAAGGAGCACAGTCAACCAGCAGGCAGAGTTTGTAAGGAAAACTGTGGCAGTGGGTCTTTATGGAAGTATTTGTGATTGTGTTTTTTGTGGAAGTACAGATAACCCCGGGTAAATGGGTTTAGGTGTGACTCCTTAGGATAATCTCAGCAGGCTCTGGGGCATAAAGACAGTCCTGGACTGTTATCTGGCCATTTGGTGATTAGGGAAAAATGAATATTTTGATAAATTTATACTCTACTAGCCATAGAAGTCCACCTATTTATATGTTAAATTATTATGTCCTTTAATGCATAATTTAAAAGTAATGAAGGAGCAGCAGACAAAGAATGCTGCCAGATTTTTTGAAGACTTTCTTAGCTGTCAGTTTCAGTACTTTTCTATATCTGTTCCATCAAATCGTATTAAATCAGAGCACTACAATTGTACATAGCTTTGTTGCAAAGTACTTTCCTCTGAATACACCATTTCCCATTCCAGAGTACCTTAAATAAATTTGCTCTTGCAAATTTAATTTTCCTGTGATAGGTGTTGTATCAAAATAACTTACTGAAACCATTTGACATTTGTATTATTGGGTATGTCTCAAATAAATCTGATAGATTTATATCACTAAGCAAATACATAATTTGTTAGGAGTTAAATTTTAGCATTTACAATTTTATTCCAATATTATACCCATATGCTTGCAAAATGTACCAAATTATTGCCAGGTATTTGCCTGAAAAAATACACACACACACACACACACACATTCATGGTTCTTTAGTTTTACTAGTCCTGAGAATAAAGATTTTTCTTTCTTCAATGTTGTACATGATTTTCTTGCCACTAAAAAATGAATGACAATATTTCTTGATATGCTGTTTTAATCTCTCATGAATATTACTGACATGAATTTTCCCGACTCCTAGAGTCAGAGTTTGTCTCACCTTTATAATTGTGTTTCTGTTTGTACTTTGTACATTTAATTTACATCTTCACATCTGTCGCTTTCCATGTACTCGGGTGTTATTTTCTTTCATCTGGCAGCTAAATTATAGCAATTTCCTTTTTTAGATTCAGTACCTCTGGCTTTTTGTCCAACATTCCTTGTCTGTGTATGTGATTATATGATTCACGTTTAACTCATATCTCTCACGCTAATGTGCCCTAACAATACTTTATTTTGGTTTTGTGGTAAAAATACATTTTCTTCATCATACCTGTATCCTAACTGCAGATATTGGTGATCTGTCCACATCCACTCCTCTCTTTGATAACAAAGTAGTCAAAGATCCTTACAAGCCATCTGACCCCTCTGGGCTTCAAGGTGTCAATGTGAAAATTGGAGATAACAACCACTTTGAAGTAGAGTTCATGATTTTATGTCCTGAAAGGGCTACTTTACCAGAAGGTAGGAGACTACATCAGAGACTTAAACTAGCACTGTTTCAAAGGAAAAGGGGAAGTTGACATAAAGCAGATATGAAGAGGGAGATCATCAGAAAGTATCTTAGCAAAGGAGGTGGCATGTCTGAGCCAACTACTGGCTGAATTCTGATAAGGATGGGCTGAGAACAGGTGTGGTAGTGTGAAGCTAGTAGCGATGCATTTCTCCATCTAATTGATAATTCTGTCCTGTATTTGACTTGTCAAATGCTACCCACCCCAGTGGCGAAGGCATGCCAGTATTCATGCTTGAATTCTTGTGCATTTATTGCTTTGATAAATGGAGCTAACCAAAACACAATATATGTATAAATAGGGAAAAAAGAGGGCAAATAGGTATCAATTTCCATATATTTCTATGAATAATTTCTCATTTATAACAGAACAGTCTTCCTTACTGCCTAAAAAAAAACCTCAAGTGATTTCTTATGTGTTTAAATGCTTCCCAAATCTATGTAAACATATAAATTAAGCCAAAATCTAATTTAAAAGCATATCTGAAACTTACAGTGAAAGACAGCTGGAAAGAAAATGGAAGATAAAATTACAAATAAAAATCTAAATTCAATTTAAGGTAAATAATGTCTAGAGAATATGTGGATGATAAAACTGTGCAATATAAAAGAAAAGCAGTAGGAGAGAGGAGTGAAGCAAATTTTAAAAAGTTCTTCAGTAGATACAAAATACTCTGCAAATAGGATAAACAATTGATACATTATTTTATAATAAATCACTTTCCCTTTGGGTATTTTCATTGTAAAACTATCCAAGAGAATATGTCTGACTATCTTCTTTACAGAAAGTAAATTTTCATTGTATATTTTCTTAATGCAAGTTTTTATTTCTCATAATATCCTTCAGCATTTATCTACATGTATTCAAAACTTTTGAAGAGTATAGTACTATATTATCATGTAAATTGAAAACATAAGATATACACAGATATAATTTCAATAATCAATCATGAAATGTGAAAAATTGCTGGGTTTTGTACTAACTTCTAGGAAGCTCTTGAATGCTACAAGTAAACCAGATGACAAGAAGTTTCTATTTCTTCTTCCTTTCTGTTTATATTTTTCTTTTTACCTTGCTTGTCTTGGCATCTCACTGTTAATTTCATCTACATTATTACTTTGTAATTTCAATTTCAATCTCTGAAAGTCTTCTAAGGTTTTCAAAAATGGAGTATAAGCCAGTGTTATCTAACCCAAATTCATAGTAATCATCTATCCTTTCAGCTTCAGTGTCTGTTTTACGCATTATTTTATATTCTCCATATTGTAGTCAGAAGCTGTGAGGAGAACAATTAGAATCAGGACATGGAGTTTATAATATTATTTATGATGGTCACCCAGAGTTAACACAAGAAAATGCAGGAAATCTATTCACAACACCAAAGACATAGAATATTTAGCCAAGGGCCTGAATCCCACAGCAATGTCCCACATGAGTCCAGATGAAGACCCAGAGCTCATGTCCCACAGGTCCAACTGGAGGTCTAGTGCCCACAAGAAGGACTCACGCCAGTCTCTTTTATGGATCTGTGCTGGAAAGGCCCAAAGGTCAGTCGTGGAAGCTAGAAAGTCTGTGCCAGCAGGGTGAAGGAGCTGTGCTGGTGGGTCAAGGGTTCTGTGCTGGAGCCGAAAAGTCACACTCACAGCAAAGACCAGGGCTGTGCTTAAAAGCACCACAGCCATCCTCACAGTCCTGAGTTCCTCCAATGATAAGCACATTCGAATACATGCCAGGAAGCCAGTATGAGGAGTTCATCCTGGAGACCAAGCAGCACACATCTTCCCCTCCGGAGCCAGAAAGTAATGTTTGATGTGAGGACCAGAGCTTCTCTAGGAGAACCAAAGGCTCAAACAGCAACATGTAGGAGAACCCACAATGCCTCAATGCCTCAACACATTAACACCTTCCTTCTCCTTCTCCACATCTCTATTTATGCTGGCAACTTTCCTCAGGTACAGCATCTATGCTCAACAGCATGGTGATTTAATTATGCTGGTGTTAAGTTGCCCACCAGTTTTTATTCTAAAACACTCCAATACCCCTGCTATGTTTCAAATACAATATGTGAGTATAATTGGAGGAGAGGTTCAGGTCCAAATACTTTAAGTGCTGAGTCTTCTCTAGTTTATTCCCCAGTTTTCTTCCTCTCAAATTGTTACCTTTCAAATCACTGCACATGGTATCTGCTTTTATGGCTTAGCTGAAGAATTTCTCCCTTTCAGGGGAAAAAAAAACTTTTGAAAAGATACCTAAATTAAATGCTATTTTACCATATATAATGTATAATTTTAATAAACTCTATGAAGTATTTTATAAAGATAAAGGTGCCTTTAAGAAAAACAAATAAAAGCTGTCCATCATAATCCAGCACCTAAAGATAAAAATGATGTTATTTTCTTTAATTTTCTATGTATTCTTCCTAATTTTTATATTAGCCAAAAGACACTTCACTATTAACCCTCGGTTACATCAACTGTTCTCTACTGTTCAGCAAAGTTTATTTACGAAGTTCTGACTTCCCAGTGTTACATGGCTTCTGTCTTCTGCTCTCTCTCCCTCTTCCTCACATTTTTACCCAAATTTTACCTAATTGTAAGTAGACTAAGTTCAGTTCTAACTCTTCTGCATTTCTGTTCCCTCTGCCAATACATTTTTCCAACATAAGTTCAGAAACCCCATTCCCTCTCTGTGTCTAAGTCGCTGCTTAGATGTTCTTTCCTTGTCAAGTCTGTTAAATCTACCACTACTGCAGACAACTTAGGGAACCCAGTCACCGTTTGCTCCATGCTTTTCTTCTTGATTTTGGGTCCCTGATGTTACCCCACCAGAACACAATCTCCAGGGCAGAAACCACATCTACTGAGGTTTCTCCAACACTTA
Organism: Dolichotis patagonum; assembly: GCA_004027295.1. Taxonomy (NCBI): domain Eukaryota; kingdom Metazoa; phylum Chordata; class Mammalia; order Rodentia; family Caviidae; genus Dolichotis; species Dolichotis patagonum. The sequence goes on along the minus strand of PVJX010000192.1, from coordinate 850 downwards.
ACTAGAGCCCTGTGTGGCGCACATGTATGTTCAGTAACAATTACTGAGAGAAAACATGAATCTGTTGGTGTATAGTGAGCGAGGTATGGTTTACTGTGTTTGCCTAAGCTTTCTTTCTCGAATTTAGGCAGTAAGAAACTTGAGGAAGCGCTACTGTCCTCAGGGGTTTGTGTATCTTCTTCCAAACCTGAAGGATTGATTTAATGGGTCAAAATATTGGATGTGGCACAGTCTCAGTCAATACTTACAATTAAAAAAATAAAACCTGTATTTCTTTTGCTAACTATAATAATTAATTATAAAAAGCCTTCATATCTGTACTGGAAGAAAGAGACAAAGTGGAATATGTGTGTGTCTTCCTATATACTTTCTGAAAGTCACTGGATAATTTTTGAAGAAAGTTGAATGAAGTTCCTTCTAAGCAAATGAAGCATTAAATTGTCAGAGGGTGTTCATCACTGCGACAGCGCTCCGGCCATATGGAGGAATTGGCTGCATTACTTTGGACCTTTTACGATGGATATATATCAATCCATCACCTTACAAGGTGAACGGTATATGTTGGGAAATTCCTGACACAATAATATTTATTACCTTGGTAGAAATTTGATGATGGGCTTTAGTCTAACACATGACAGGGATTACAATATATATATATGGCATATTTGACAGAATGTGTTTTAATATCTTGATAAAGGACAAATTATACTTTTCTGTTGATAGCATTTAAACATTTCTAGTAAGATAAAAACTTGCTTAAACAGGGCTTCCTTTAAAAATTTGAAATGGGGCAAATTACTGATTTTACTGATGATTTTATAGTAAGAATATTGGTTCAATTAAACATAGA